>JARHVA010003846.1:257500-437500 GCA_037957365.1 Torreya grandis
CAAGTTACTAATAAACACCACTACAAGCTATGCTAGTGGTACAATAACTACAAATTTAACCTCTACAAAACTTTTTGGGATGCAACTCACTCTGGAAATCAAAGATATAAATTTTGAATATGATCATTAGTCCATCCCTAAATATAATTTACACTTTTAACCATATTATATACATGAAAAAATAAATAATTATTTTTTAAATTCATAAGTTTATCTAATGTGACATTTTGAGCATTTGTTTACCACTATTGAAATAAAAAAATCATAAGCAATAATTCTAAATTTACTTGTTAATTTTTTTTATTAAAATGAAATAGGCCTGAAAGAGTATTAAATACTAGTCAATAAAACATTCATCACTCCATTTAAAAACAAAAGGTCATAGGAAGACTTTAATGAATTTTAAAATGTAAAAACTGAGGTATGTTACCATCCATGTGGTCATTGGTTTTTAACATCTCAAATTTGATAATAATTGATTATACTCATTAATTTTGAAATCTTTCCAATTTTCCATTTTCTAGTAACCCTATCCTTAAAACACTTCCCAAAATTTATCTCAATGAAATTTAAAATCAATAAAACATGTATAATTACATACTATGGCCTCAATGTTCACATGGAACATCATGGATCTATCTTTTGCTAAATAAAACATGACAATAGCGAATCACTTGTTGTCTATCTATTATGAATTTAATAAATATTCCCACTGTCAATTACATTTACTTCACATTTCAATGTTGGCCATTATTAAATAAATATCCATGGGACTATACAATGGAAATAATTTTTTCAAACTTTTAGATTGAAGAGCCTTATAAATGTTTTTTGGGTTTGTTCACAAGTAGTCCATGATAAAGAAATGTAACACACATCCCGAAGTCACACTCATGACCTCTCCTTAAAAAGGTTTTGATTTTTGAAAAAATATTAATTTTTCCAAACCTTAAGTTTATCATAATGACATTAATATAATTAAATTATAAAGGTTTCACACTTTATATCCATGGCACCACTTTCATATTTTCATAATTTTAAAATTCATCACATTTGTTAAGTTTACCTAGCCACAATTTAAGCTAAATTTTATATCCCAATGGAAACATGAAAGAATCCTTTTATTTCAAATTTAAAATTGATTTTTTTGCCTCTGTTACTTCATGAATATGTTTAACTTTCCATATGTTCTCTACTTAAATTATTTTTTTGGTTAATAATGTCAATAATTTTGGATTATTAAATGAATCTAAAGTTCTAATAGACATGCACATTTTTTGGGACACTTTTAAAACAAAAACATCACTTCATCACTGCATGAACATGTGATGGTGAGTTGATCTCCACATGTTAGCTCTCGATTACAAGCATTACTGAAATAAAATGCAATTTTTTAAAAGCATTTTGAATAAAATTTCAGCTCCTTTATTTATATGCATGAATAAATAAAAACTAATTGATTATATAGTTGATTTAATTTCCTAATGGATTCATGCTACTTGTTGAATCCACTTTAAACATAAAAATACAATTTATTAAATTTCCTTTGATTTTTAGCTTGTTAAAGAAGAAGAAAGCTTGATTCAGCTTATGGTGATCAAGGTTTTGGAGACTAAAATTAAGTAGAATAAAGGGCCTCTGATATCACCAATATTACTATCATTTAAATTTTTAATGGCACCTCCAAGAACATCCCAAGTGATATTGGGGCTAGTGGATTTTTAATGGATGTCAAATTGAAAATTATCTTATTTGTGTAGTATAATGGTTGTTGATTTTTACCTCCCTGTTGAGTTATTTTTCTGGGTTGAGGTTACCTTAATTTATTCATTTTATTTTTTGATATGAATCATATTATTTTCATAATAAAATTATAGGCCATGTATCCATAATTTAATGGGGTATCATTATTTTATAAGGCGGCCTCAAATTTCTAATTGAATAGTCAAATAACATTCTTCCTATGTGCAACAAATACACACATTACCTTGTCTTTAAGAATTTTATATTTTTTTTAATATAACAACTAGTTTATTCACAATTCCCATCTAAATAACATATTAAAATTGAATTTTCACATCTATAAGGAACATGGTTGATCACAAATATATATTTCATACCTTTTGAACTCAATTACAAAAAAAAAAAAAGTTTTGAACTTGAAAGCATTCAACAAACACATGCCACAACTATTCATTGTCGCTATGGTCAAAAATACATTTACTATGATTATTTCCATCCCCTAATTTAAAATTCATTCTTTCAATCCTAGCATTGAAGACAATACTACCTTTATAAACATAAATTTCATGTGATGACTACACGAAGGACAAAGCTACCGCCTTCTACTTACTCTAAGGATTATTTGTTTAATGAAGGTTTCAACTTAACCTAACATATATTAATTATTTATACTAACATAAAAAACTACAACCAAGGTACTTCTATACAATATTTACCCACCTTTAAACTTTTTTTCTTTTTCTATTTCAAAAAACATAATTCAAAAACTCACACCTAACTAATTTTTAATATTTATTTTATTTTTTAGATTCATTTTAAAATTATTATCCATGCTCCCAATTCATTAATAGATATTTTTAAATGGAATACTATACCATCTAATTTAATTTTCCTTCCACCAAATTAATCACAACTATATAAGCATTATAACATCATATCTCCAATTCACATAATCAACTCATATCGATGCAATTATTCATAGCCAAATAATATACCACTTGAGTTTACAATATTTATAGGTTATTTTAATTCAAATTTTCATCTAAAATTTTCCTAATATTTTTTTATTCTTATTCTCTACCTTATTAAGATTATCTAAAAAAAAATCCTCTCATTTCTATATTTCAATTACTAGGATGCACTCATTAACTACTTTATTGTATTATGCATTTTTATAATTATTGAAATAATATACACTAGTGATAAATTTCACACCACCCCATGTAGTTCAAAAAGATATTTTTTGGTAATTATGGTAGGAACTATTCATTATATGGCCCTTATATATTAAGGGAATGAAGAAAATTTTAACTACTTTTTAATTTGTAAAATATTAAATTTATAATTGTTTTTTATACTCTAAGGTAATTTTTTTGGATATGGTTTAGTATCATAATTCTATTTTATTTTCAAGGTTTTGTAGACTCTACATTATTAGTAGCATACTAATCAATTTTTTTAAGAGAAAAGTACTAATCATTTAATATTAGTTTATTTATTAAAATTTTAATTATACAACACACCAAAATAAAGTAGGTGAAGATTTTATCTAAAATCAACCTTGTTTTGGGGTTTTCAATAACTTGTACAGCTATTTCTTGAATCATCCTTAACCTTATATTACACATTCTTATAATTAAAAAATTAATCAAATATCATTGTTCCAAAATGGTCTTGCAAGAATTCATTCTCAATATTTATTATACATATTTTCAAGTTCATTATTACATCAATTTAGATATATTATTATGCCCACATCACCAATCACCATGATATATTCATTATAGTAGCATATACTTTATTTTTTAAGGTTTAAAACACACACATACATATGATGTATCAAAATTCAATTCAATTCAATTTTTTGGCCCCAAATGCATCTTTGTTTAAACATTTAAAAACTTACTAAAACTACCCCATAAAACTCAAGCCCATGGAAAATTTAAAATAAGTTTAAATAAAATGAAATTTAATGTCCTATATCAAAAAAACCTATAATTTTTTTTAAAAAAAAGCATTTCATAAATTAAACTTTGAAAATTCATATTTTTTATATGTTTCAAAATTTTAACTTAGTGGGAATTATAATTTGATCTCATTAAGGATACCAAAACTCTAAATGTAATACTTTTCACTGTAAGCTAAGATGTTTATCCAATCATAGTTAAGGAGCCAAATGATTAACAACCTTAGATATGGGTAACTTAGGGATTCAAAACATAATAAATGGACCTATATTTAGTCCTTGTGTGGAATATAAAAATACAACTTTTTATTTATTATTTTGCTATAAAAACACACAAAAAACACACATATCTTTATTCAGAATATAAATATATGTAAAGTTACAATATATTTCTATTCATGGGCATGATTTAGTCCTAAAATTCTATACTTAGACTTTCACACATGAAATAAGTCTCTACTCACATTTATCTAATGGCTAAACTTTCTTAACTATTTCTGTCTTCTTCAATTAAACCACTTTTTTCCAAAGGACTTGTCTCCTTATATAGGTACCTATGCAAAAACTGGTACGAAAGGTCAACTATTTCATTTCCCATATGTGTGATGGTTCGCCATTCTATTGTAAACCTTTAAATTCTATGAGTTACATAATCTAACTTTTGGTGCTTACACCACACTCTTACACAAACTTATGATCACCAAAAATAATTGTGCACATGATGTGCATACTTTAAAAAAATGGTAATTTCCAAAGGTTGTCAGATTTTCATATGTATTCAAAATGAGATGCCCATTTTTTTTAAAAGTGCATAATTTGTCATTAAAAATCCAAATCTATAATCACATTAAAGTTTAGAATTGTTTTTCATGAAATTTTCTTATCTACTCTAAAATATATCACTTTTAGGCCTTCAATTGATGTAACCACTTTTTAAATTATACTATTTTAAAATAAACTTAACCAACTCACCTAGAACAATTTTTCTACATGAAATTGATCCTTTCAAATATAATTCATACCCTTGAAGTGTTTTATTGTTGATTATTCCATTGGATCAACTTATACCAGGATAAAATGCTAAAAAAACCTACTAGTAAACACAAAGACACCCATATATATTATTTATTTTATAGGAAAACATTTAGATCATTTGGAGTAATTTTTTCATCTAACAGTATTAGTGAATGAATAAATCAACCTTATTTGGATTAGTTCTAAGGAGTGAGGGGTATCCATTCCACCAAATTTGCCCATTACTCAAGCAAAGTCTTATACCCATTTTGGTATCTAGTGGGATTTATACATTGGTGGATTGTGTGAAAACACACTTTTACCACCACACACACCTATGGACTACAACCCATTTGATATACCTATATATATTTTTAGTTATTTTAATATTACTTATGGACCCAAATGCTCTTGTATTAATGTTTATAATAAATCTAATCTAATATAGATCAAATATTCTAGAGCTCAAAAGTTTGACAAATGAGTCATGATAGATAAATTTATGTTTTGAAATCATAAGTTAAATTATATATAGATATTTAATCTATTTATATATAGAGTGTATGAAATGTAACTATTTTCTAAACTAAAAAATATTTATGACATTTTATCTATAAAATAGAGAAAAAATAATTCATTTATTTTATTACAAGATGAGCATTAAATAAACATACTTTGATTTACTTATAATATAATAGGCAACTTTGAGGAAGACATATGATTTAGTTTTAACCAATGAAAAAGAGTTTGTTTGTATTTTTGACTTATTTTAAAATATCACACATATTGATCAAATGACATATCATGGTGTTCAATGAAATTTTTTATTTTATCAACCAGCTAAGTAATATTAATAATATAAGATAAAACAATTAATGTAAGAATTTGATCATCAATGACATGACTAACTAAATCTTAGAAGAGATATTTCCATTTTGAAACTGGAAACTCTATATTGGTACTTGTGATTATCTACTTGTTCATTGATTTATGAGCCATTAAATGAAAAGTTAACATCACATTGAAATTAGTCAAAATAGTCAAAGGAGTGACACCTTAGTACTCAGCCATTCTAATGAAAATAAAATTTATTTACCTTATTTCGAAGGTTGATGATAAAGTTTACATTTTATTTTCTATTGAAGTGTATTTTTTTCTTAATAGTTTATGAGAAATTGTGGGGCATTTGAAGGGCATTGAAAACTTTAAATTTGATCATTAAATAGGGGTTATTCTTATATCACAAAAAAATGACCATATGTAGAAGATCAATAAAGTGGTAAGGTTCAATTTTTAATATATAAATTTATAGGTGGTCATTCCTTGGACTAAAATCCATTAAAATTATTTTCTACAATTTAGAAAAAAGTAAAAAATTTAAAAAAATTATTTTAATACAATCAATATCACTTAATTTTTTGAAATTTAAATGCATAAATACCCATTTAGTGATACATTGTCATAATGTAATAGTAAATATAGATTAAGAACAAGAAAAAAAAATAAATAATAATAATAATAATAATAATAATAATAATAATAATAATAATAATAATAATAATAATAATAATAATAATAATAATAATAATAATAATAATAATAATTAAAAAAAAATGATGATGATGATGATGATGATGATGATGATGAGGAGGAGGAGGAGGAGAAGTATGAGTTCCATAGTGTAATTCATAATATCATACCCAAAAAAAATAATTATATTAGTTTTAGTTTTGAGATTAGTTTCTTCATACTGTAGTAATGTGTAATGTTCTTCTAGAGTCAATTATGTAATACATTTAATTTTCAACATTTTATATCTCACTATTGTAACCATCTTAAGGGGAGAGAAGATGGAATCCAAGCATTGGCTTCAATCTTATCTCCCCTGAATATGCTTCTAGTAGTGAGATCTAAAATGTTGTGAATCCAATATACTACATAGTTGACACTAAAAAACTCTTACACAATATATTAGTTATTTATTAAATAATTAAATTGTAATAATAATAAAAATTAAACAAAATTGACTCAAAATTAATAAATTCCTATTCTAATAATCATTAATAATAATTTAGATTATATATCAATCAAGAATATTATGATAAGGCACTTTAACCTATAATAGTTATTAGTTTTTTAGGTTTTTATTATATTTAATAAATTATTTTTATTAATTGATAAATAATTTTTTTATAGGCCAAAAATACTAGATGAAAGGGTTAATAAAATTGGCAAATATAGTTTGTAAGCTGGTTGGACTCATCCTTAAGGCACAACCATAATGTAAAATGTTGATGAGGTTGTAAAAGGAAACCTCAGTTGACCCATAACTAGAGGCCTATTTCATAATTTCAAAGGTGCACCCATTCTTAATTTAGTGAAAGATTTATAAAAAGGGTTAATAATTGACCTAATAAACAACTGGATTAATTTATAAATTTAAGGACAATCTCATTTGATAATCTCACTATCAGAACCATCTTCAGGGGAGAGAAGATGGAATCCAAGCATTGGCTTCAATCTTATCTCCCCTAAATATGGTTCTAGTAGTGAGATTTGAAATGTTTTAAATCAAATATACTATGCAGTTGAATCCAAAAAAATCTTACAAAATATATTAGTTATTCATTAAATAAATTTAATTGTAATAATAGTAAAAATTAAAGAAAATTGACTCAAAATTAATAAATCCCCCTTCTTATAATTATTAATAATACCTTAATTTATATATTAACCAATAATATTATGATAAATCACTTTTACCTATATTAGTTATTAATCTATTAGGTTTTGATAGTATTTAATAAATTATTTTTATTTTATAGGCCAAAAATACCTAATGAAAGGGTTAGCAAAATTGACAAATATAGTTTGTAAGTTGGTTAGACTCATCATTAAGGCATGACAATAATGTAAAATGTTGATGATGTTGGAAAAGGAAACCTCAATTTGCCCAAAACCAAAAGCATATTTCATAATTTCAAAGATACACCCATTCTTGGCTTTAGTACAAGCTTTATAGAGAGTTTTAACAAATAACCTAAGAAATGACTAGATTAATTTATAGATTTAAGCATAATCTCATGTGATAATCTCACTACTAGAACCATATTTAGGGAAGAGAAGCTGGAATCCAAGTGTTGGCTTCAATCTTATCTCCCCTAAATATGGTTCTAGTAGTGAGATGTGAAGTGTTGTAAATAAAATATACTATGCAGTTGACTCCAAAAAAAGCTTACACAATATATTAGTTATTCATTAAATAATTAGATTGTAATAATAATAAAATTAAACAAAATTGACTCAAAATTAATATATTCCCCTTCTTATAATCATTAATAATAATTTAGATTATATATTAACCAAGAATATTATGATAAGGAACTTTAACTAGTAATATTTTTTAGTTTTTCAGGTTTTGATAGTATTTAATAAATTATTTTTATTAATTTCTATATAATTATTTTTATTTTATAGGAAAAAAATACCAGATGAAAGTGTTAAATTTTTTTATAAAGATAGTTTGTAAGTTGGTTGGACTCATCCTTAAGCCACAACCATAATGTAAAATGTTGATGAGGTTGCAAAAGGAAACCTCAGTTGGCCAATAACCAGAGGCATACTACTAAAAAATATTTTTATTTTATAGGCCAAAAATAAATGATGAAAGTGTTAAAAAATTGTAAAATATAGTTTGTAATTTGGTTGGACTCATCCTTAAGGGACAACCATAATGTAAAATGTTGATGAGGTTGTAAAAAGAAACATCAGTTGGCCCATAACCAAAGGCATATTTTATAATTTCAAAGGTGCACCCATTATGCTTTTGGTAGTGACATCTGAAATGTTGTAAATCAAATATAATACATAGGAAAATCCAAAGAAAGCTTACACAATATATTACTTATTCATTAAAAAATTAAATTGAAATAATAATAAAAATTAAAGAAAATTGACTCAAAATTAATAAATTCCCTTCTTATAATTATAAATAATAATTTATCATATATATTAATCAATAATATTATGATAAATAACTTTAACCTATCATAGTTATTAGTTTGTCAGGTTTTGATAGTATTTAATAAATTATTTTTATTAATTGCTAATAATTATTTATATTTTATAGGCCAAAAATACTTGATGAAAGGGTTAGCCAAATTGGCAAATATAGTTTGTAAGATAGTTGGAATCATCCTTAAGGCACAACCATAATGTAAAATGTTGATGAGGTTGCAAAAGGAAACCTTGGTTGGCCCATAAGTAGAGGCATATTTCATAATTTCAAAGGTGCATCCATTCTTTGCTTTAATGAAAACTTTATAGAGAGAGTTAACAATTGACCTAAGCAAAAACTAGATTAATTTATAAATTTAAGTATAATCTCATGTGATAATATCACTACTAGAACCATCTTTAGGGGAGATAAGATTGAAGCCAAGCATTGGATCCAATCTTATCTCCCCTAAAGATGGTTCTAGTAGTGAATTCTAAAATATTGTAAATCAAATATACTATACAGTTGACTCCAAAAAAAGCTTACATAATGTATTAGTTATTCATTAAATAATAATAATAATAATAATAATAATAATAATAATAATAATAATAATAATAATAATAGAATCAAAATTAATAAATTCCCCTTATAATTATTAATAATAATTTATCTTATATATTAATTAAGAGTTATATTATGATAAGGCACTTTAACCTATAATAGTTATTAATTTGTTAGGTTTTGATAGTATTTAATAAATTATTTTTATTAATTGCTAAATAATTATTTCTATTTTATAGGATAAAAATAACTGATGAAAGGGTTAACAAATTTGGCAAAGATAGTATCTAAACTGGTCAGATTCATCCTTAAGGCACAATCATAATGTAAAATTTTGATGAGGTTTCAAAAAGAAACCTCGATTGGCCCATAACAAGAGGCATATTTCATAATTGCAAAGGTGCACCCATTCTTGGCTTCAGTGAAAACTTTATAGAGAGGTCTAACAATTGGCCTAAGAAACAACTAGATTAATTTATAAATTCAATGATAATCTCATGTGATTTTTGAATATTTGATATAGGAAAACATCAATAACTAGTATCTTTCAAATGTCATTAAAAGATTGAATGAATTTCATTAAAAATTTCAATATCTTTTCTCTCATCCACATCTAATGTGAGGGCAATCAATTTTTAGATCACCTTTCCAATGTTGGGGTGGGTCTTGACTCTCAGCGATAATCTTTGAGATTCTTCAAGAATTCAAGTGAATTAAAGTGTAATAATACTCTACATTACTATATTTATATTCTTAAGGACTTGAAAAAAAAATTAGCTAAATTTTCTTTTAAAAATATGGATAAACGAATGTTCGTGTAGTTGAATTTCACATATGGAGTGGAGGAAAATCACTTACTCACAATTTCACTCACATGCATAGGAGATCTACATTGATTTTTATTCTGAGCATATAGGAGATGTAGTTGCAAATCCTCAAGAGGTTTCCCAAGTTAGCTAACATTTCACTTGTTTATTTTCATTTTGCATTCTTGGTGAATTAGGTCAAAGATTAAAAAATCACAAATGGAATTATTCTACCAATTAATTCATCAAAGTGATCACATAACCCTACTT
The DNA here is from genome assembly GCA_037957365.1 of Torreya grandis. Classification (NCBI taxonomy): domain Eukaryota; kingdom Viridiplantae; phylum Streptophyta; class Pinopsida; order Cupressales; family Taxaceae; genus Torreya; species Torreya grandis. The sequence continues at coordinate 267,861 of JARHVA010003846.1, forward strand.
GGCATCTAACTGCATAATTAATAGAAAATTTATAGAACCTAAAAATCATCTAGGTATAAATTTGGTGCCCACATAGTTTCACATTCAATGGCTAGACAATTCTGCCCAATATAATGCCAATTTTCCCTTTCAGATGTTGACAATAAAATTTAAATATTACCCTATCCATAACTTTTAAAAATCTATTCTAGCCTAGATTTTTTTTTTAAATTAACCATTCGTGTTAGATTCCAATCTTCCTTCTCTTTTCATTGTTTATGCATGGTTTATTAAATTTCTTATTTTATTTTTTCATTTTTTTGATACATTAGGGAATATCTAGTTTCTATTTAGATTTTATAATTGTATATATTCCTTGTTCCCTTGTTTAATTATTTATGCATGTGTTAATTACCCTTAAACCATAAAAAATTGAATGTTTGGTGAACCCATCCATTTTTCCTTATAAGGTTTTACCCTAGATTTTTATTTTTATATTTTCATTTTCATATATGTGTTCAATTATGCATCTTGTTTTGTTTTGGATATAACCCTAGTCTAATATTTTCATTCACATTTCATGTCTACTTCTCAAATTTACATCCATTTTTAGATTTATGTGAATCTGATCCTGGATATCATTATATATGGGATTCCATGACATCCTTTCCATTAGGTTTTATTATATTTTTTATTTCAAATTAATTTTTTATTATTTTCTTGTCTTTACTTATTCCATATTTTATGCTCTTGTCTAGTGTGTTTCCTAACTTATGACCATAATATGGAATATTGTGATTTGAATTAACAATCTATGAATGATTCAAATATTGATGTTAAATGTGATAATAATATTAATGAGTGTTTTATTTCATAATTTAGACAACATATTACACAAGATATTTATTTTATTCTTAAAATTATTTAAATGTTAGTGTATATGCACGGAGTTGGAGGAAAATTTCATGGACATTGACCCCAACACATATGCATTATAACCATAACATTTATGCATTATGGCCATAAAACATATGTGTTATTTAAATTTAGGCTCAAGATTCCCAAGCCATAATGCATACATGTTATGGAAACATAATGTGTACATTTTATTGTCACTAATCTTAGTGCTAATAATTTGTACACAATATGTTTTAATAACATGTACACATTATATAAAACACAAAAAGGTCTCAATCCATGAGCACACCTCTTTTATTTTCATTTTCCTACTTGATTTAGGATCTTATTTACTAAACCATGATCATGTTCTACTTGGAGGAAGGAAAAATCACACCTGGATCATCTAATATCTCATTTCATCAATAATGCCACCATAGATGGGAGCTAAGTAATCAAAAACTAAACCTATTACTAATAAATTTTGATAATTTTTTTATTTGTTTGTTTAATTTCTAATCCTATTATTTTTTATTAACTCATTCCTATACAAGATACTATCATGCTAACCCTCATCTTAACCCACCTAACCCTCTTAACCATCATATCCCTCATACAGTTCCACAATATCCCCCAAGTAATTAGGAGGATCTAGTTACACACAATGGAGAATAAAATAGAAATTTAACGAACAATTATGAGAATGAGGGAACCCACATCAACTAACGCTCACCACACCTATTTGGTCAATACCCTAGAGTTAATATTAGGTCAAGTTGACTTGATAATGAGTCAAAGTGATAGATGGGCATAATATAGGGAGATATGTATTGCTTACTATGATGATGAATTGTCATAACATGAGGTAAAGGATAAATACATAACAAAAGACCTAATTTTTTCTTTATTCATTGACCTAACAACTAATACACCTTTTCCAGTAACCACTAAACATTTCCCAATCCATTGATGTCAACATAATTTAATTAGAAATAATTTATGAGACTGATGGTAGATGGTGTTTGATTACCCATTATGTAACAACCATGAGGTCCCATTATATTTTTTGAAGAAACTCTACTATGAGTTTGTCCTTAATGATATTCCTAACTATTTTGACTATGGTGAGTTTTAGGGCCAAGGGAAAGGCTCTATGTAGGATCAATCAAGTGCACATCAAGCCTCTAATTGACTTGCAAGTATCACTACCAAAAATCCATTTCAAATCGAGATCTCCTCTATGATGAAGGAGGTCATGGATATCGACATTTTTCATGCACTTAGTGTACTGAATAATACAATCATTAATCATTTAAGTAGTTTTTTTAGGCCAATGCTAGAGATACTCCACTAGTGTGCATACCTAACCTCATCATTGTAAATTTTATGGTGTTATATGAACTAGACCTTTGGATGCTAATGGTTATGCTTCTGAGGGATTAGATGATATACTCATGATCGATGAGTTTTTGTCATGTACATTTGGTTTTCACACAATGATCACTACACACATGCAAGTATTTTTTAATAAATGTCACGTTAAATTTAATTTATATTTGTATTTAAAACATAATAATTAATTGATAGATAAATTTAATTGTGTGTGTGTGTGTGTGTGTGTGTGTGTGTGTGTGTGTGTGTGTGTGTGTGTGTGTGTGTGTGTGTGTGTGTGTGTGTGTGTGTGTGTGTGTGTGTGTGTGTGTGTGTAATTTATATGTGGCAGGAGGAAATGGTGCCTACATCTTCATGGTCCACAATTGAATTTATGATTCTTAGCCAACTGATGTTTACATATGCAGAGCCACCTTATGGGCCATCCACTACTTCATCTATAAATTTTAATAGGGTATCATTCTCATATATGAAGCTAAAATTTTGAGTTAATGTTATACTTTATGTACATGTTTTTATTTATATACATCTATGTTCTTAACTAACAATCATACATGTTCAAATTAAAATTTGAATGATGGTGATCTGAGTACAAATTATATTTCGATGTGTCAAAATATATAGAGAGAAAATTCATAACCTAATAATGATAAACCTTATAGATAGTCTCCTTTAATTTTATAATGAAACTATATTTTTCTCCTATTTATTCTAATCATATTGTTTATGTTTCTTCACCTTTTCAAACTTACTTTAATGTTTCATATTTTTATTAATTATCATCTCTTCTTCATAGTATTTAGTAAGTACCTAATATTTTCATTTCTACTTTTGTCCAAATACTCAAGTTTATTCCCTTATGTGAATCGTGCATGTTATACAATAGCTCAAGTCCTCTAGAAAACTAAGTGAGGTAATTTTTTGAGTTCATGACCATAGTAGACACTCCTCTATCTATATGAGCAAAGACATAAATAGACATTTATTTTTCAATGGCATATACTTAGGTACTCATCGAGGTACATTTAACTTGTAATTTTGAATTTTCAAAATAGATTTGTTGTAATAATTTTATTACATACATTGAAAAATATAACTTATTTGAATGTATTATGTATGTAGGGTTTTTTGTATGACATTTGATAGTCCCATTCAGATGATTTGTATGGTATCTTCTCATGTCTATTTCCCATTTCACATGCTTATTCATTTGCCTCAACCTACTACTATACATGTTGATCATTAGGTTTAGATCGAGCATGGCCATGAGATTTCAATAAGTGCACGTTTAAATTATTTTTGTATTTTAGTACAAAATTAATTTATAAACTTGGTTACATCTATAATATGTAAAATTTTTAATAATATTCATATTATAATAGGTTTATATATAGATACAATATTAATGTAAAAGGACCTGTAGTTAGACCTTGGATGAATCCAAGGCATTTGAGGGATCTCCATCTACAAACATGGTTTCCTAGGGAGAGTACTCTTAGAGGTAGGTAAAGAGAGGGAGACCATTTTATGAGTGGGATGTCTTAGATGATGTATTTATTTGTATGCCTATATGGAAATGTGCAAGTTTTTAGCATTTTATGCATATAAAACATTAACTTGACATTATACTATGTTGTTAGATGATGTAATTGCTTTTATACCTATATGGTAATGTATGTGTCATTGGCATTATATACCTATTTGACATTCATTTGACATTCTATTATGTTCTTATTTTATATGCCTCTATGTATTTTATGGATACATACATACATACATACATACATACATATACATATACATATATGATTTACCTATTTTGAGAATAATGGAGTTTTATTCCTATTTTAGCTAAAGGTCTAGATTAATAAATCAGAAAATAATATTGCAATAATTACAGTCCTAATTTGTATAATTTATTTATCTTTTTATCTTTATAAAAATATAAATAAATAATAATAAATATAACTTATCTTGAAACTAGACTGAGATAGCTAAGACAAAGGTTGAAATTGGCTAAGCAGGACTAGGATAGTGTCAAAAATTAGAGTCTAGCTTTTATTTAGTGAAAGGATAAGAGTGCCAAAAATAGAACACTTTAAGGTTTGGTGTTGTTCTCCACTCTTTTCATTATTATCCATACTAGTCATATAGATCTAAGATTTCTAGGTTCTTTCTATTGTTCTTGTATGAGTCTACCTATGAAATCTTGAGTGATGAATGTCGATAGAGCTCACTACAGAGATATTTTAATCTTAAAACCCTAACCCTCTATCATGCTTGACAAATAAGATTTGAATCACTTGAAAAGGGGGGGTAGTGTGTGTAATATTCACTAAAAGTGTGATCCACAAACCTTGTGTGGGCATGTAACCTACATACCAATACTCCAAAGAAGGATCAATCCATATGTAGTCCTCCCACCTAATGTGCTTTGTGTAATAGTGTGATGCAAATGCAAAAATAACAAATTGAGAGTACTTGAGGTGGCTAGGGATTGGTATAAGAGTATGAATATGTTTATAGCTATTTTGGGTGATTGTATGTAGAGAATAAGTAAGTTTACCTTAGTAGTGTGCTTGTATTCTTGCTTATTTTGTAAGATTTGTCACCTCCCTTCTAAATCAACTTTGGGTAGGCTTTTATAGGGAACTACTAGTCATGGGTTAGATGTATTAATGTTAGGATATCATAATAAATAATAAGAATTAGATGAAAATGAAATTTTGGGATCAAATTGTAAAGGGATGGGAGCACCAAAAATGGGACACTCTAGGGTTTGGTACTATAGTCTAGATATGACACTCATGTCCTATAGGATTAAGACCTATGGGATAAGATTGGCCTAGGAAATAGAGTTTGGTTAAATTGGAATGACCATTTGGAAGGATAAAGATGACTGGTAATGAGCAAAAAGTGTTTATAAGGGTCACAAGAGCATACAATAAGTACATTTGGATAGGGTGCCATGAGCCACACTCAAACTTGTTCCCAAAATCAACTACGCTCATTTTTGGAATAACCCCTACAAAACTTGTCCATTTCATGTTTTTCTCTCTAAGTTCATCTTTTGAGGCAAGTTTTTCTTGATCTTGTGTTTTATCAACTAGCATCCTTGAAAATTTTGTGACGTTCGCTCATTACGATTTCTCAAAAAATGTAAAATTTATTATAATTTTGATGTGATCAAAACATCAAATTTTTTATAAATTTCAAGGAGTTGGTGTGTTTGCTTAGTTTGCATGTAAGGGTGGCATTTTTTCCACCACTACATGTGGTTTTTAAGTTTCCATGCAAAGGCGGCAATTTTCACCACCCTTGCATCCTTCCATGTAGGAGCAGTAAAAATCACCGCCCTTACATATTTTTTACCCATTCCATGTAGAGGAAATGATTTTCACTGCCCTTACATCCTTTCATGCAGGATCAATAAAAATCACTGCCCTTGCATCCTTCATCAACCTCACATGTAGAGGCAGTAATTTTTGTTGCCCCTGTATGATCTCAATTTTCACGTGCAGCATTTATGGCCATGCGTTCCAAGTGGTTGGAGTTAATTTTCACCCTTTTAAACCTATTTTCACCTCATTTGATTCATTTCTAGTTCATCTTCTCCTCCCCCCTACATCCATTCGATCGTGCGAATGAGTGGGAGCACAATTTTCTTAGATTCAAGTGTGGGATTGCATTCGCTAGGTAGGGTTTTGTGTTATTTCTCTTCTTGTTTAGGTTTTCATTTCATTTTTTTTTCTCTCTCTGTGTTTTGTTTTCTTCTTGTTTTGGTTTTATTTTTTTTTTATCCCCATTCTCTCTTCTTCCCTAGGGAGTCTATCTAGGCAAAAGCCTATAATCCCCCCCCCACATAACCCCATCGGCCCACTTAGCCAATGTAGTGGCAAAAATTTCTGCCCTTACATTTGACTATCAAACCAATGTAACATCGGCAATTTTTTCCACCTTTAAAAATCTTTGCCATTTGTGAAACGGTGGTGAAAATCACCACCCTTACACAAGACCTCCTCTCTATGTGCATAGGTGGAAAAAATTTCCACCGATGCACAACCTTCCATTCCCAATGTACACAAGAAGCAATTTTACCTGCCTATGCACAAGACCTTCCCCACATGCAAGGGTGGCAAATTTTTTTGCTCCTACATTCATTCCCTTTAATTTTCCTAACTCTAGGAAATTTTGATTTTCTCATTTTCTCGAGCCTGCTTCCCTTTCAAGTTTTGACCTACTCACACCTTAGCCCTTTCAAGTGCATTCCCATGGTTATGATCATCCAACATGCAATTTTCCCAGATTGCCAATATTTCCCCTAATTACATGATCATGATTCTTATTATAGTTTCTCTTTAAGATCCTTCTTCATCAACATACTTTTGACAAAGGCTCATCCAGATGACTGAGGTTTCTCCAAAGAAGTCAAAGACAATGAAGTACAAGTATTAAGGTATTTTTCTAGTCACCTTAGTTACTTCTAATGTCGATGACATTAGGGATACAGAGATCATGCACTTAGATACGACTAAGTTCATAGAAAGAACCAAAGCAAGCAATCCTACCTCTGAAATGAAGAGGATAATTGAGAGTAATATTCATCTAGTTTCCTCTTTTCCTATGGCAGCTCATCACATAGAGTTCATTCTCCAGTGCGCTCAATTCTACAACAAGGATACCAAGGATGTGGTAGATGCTGGTGGTATAATAGTAATTAGACTAGACCCTGAGTTCATCAACAAAGTGTTCATGTGCCCTCCCACTACTGAATTATTGAAGCTTGACTTCATTGAAGCACAAAAGGAATATGATAAAGATCCCAAAAGAGTGAAGAAAGTGATCAATAATAGATGGCTCAAAACTCTTAGACCGAACTTGTCTAGATGGCCATGGAACTTTCTTAGGAGTGATTTTATAGAAAAAGTTAGTGACTTGATCACTCTTCTTAGTAGAGTACGAGGTTTACCTTCTTCCTCTCAATTTCATGAATGGATGTACCCCTTCGTTAAGATAATTCTCTAGGGCAAAAAAGTCATTTTCTAGGGAGAAAAAATCAGCAATGCTCTGCATGAGCAATTGATAAAGGTATCCGCTACCTCTAAATTCTACATGACTTCATACCTGGTATACATTGCAGCATCTAAGAGAACCTTCCTAGGTTTAACATCAGAGAGAGATAGGAAAACAACCCTGGTATATCAATATTACCCTCAGCTAACATTGAAGGTTTTTATCCATCATTTTAGGAGGGTAAATGATGCTTTCTTCACAGTATTTTTATGTCTTTTTTATCCCCAACTAGAATAAAAAAGAGTGTCAGATGAAACCTAGACTATTCTGAATAACTTCGGGTGCATGTTCTTGCAGTTCCCTTCTTTTTGTTATCTATGGGTTGGATTTTTCAAAGGTTATCCATATATGCTTCCAAGATTCCCTTCAAATAAATTGGTCCTGATGGAGCTATGTAGGCAAATTATTTTCATACACAATAATCAGATGGAACTCAAGAAACCTAGTTTCAAGTTCCCAATTGAAACTAGCAAGTTCTCAATATTGATTGTTGCAAAAGCTAGAGCAATGGAAACTAAAATGCAACTCGTAACCATGAAGCATTTTAAAAAGAGACCAAAATTTGACTATAGAGGCATGAAGGACTTGATTAGGAGGAAAACCTAGTTCCATGAACCTATGATCGAAGACATTTGGATTGATTTGAGGACAATGGAAGATATCATGAAGATGGACTATAATAGATTGTCTCTTGAGCAAATATATTATCTGGGGCTCACTGATATCCCTACAAATCTAGTAGATAATAGAGATCTGATCAATAATAAATATCATGTTGAACAAGTCACCAATGCTACTCTTCCCTAGAACTAATGGTCTCAGAAAGAGTTGACTTCCTTGAGGATGAGATTCAAATCAATATTGGCAAACACCAATGGTTGGTTAGAAAATAAGGGGATCACTTTGAAAGAGTTCATTACAAGGTCAGAAACCAAATTTCAAGAAGAAATAAGGAGAGCATAAAATAAAATAAAGAATAAAAGTGATGTTCCTTCTCCTTCTAGGCCCCATAAGCCTAGGACCATTTTTGTAACGAAGAAATCCAAAGTCACAAAAAAATAGCCAAAAATAACATATATGGAAGTTGAAAAGCAAAGCACCCAAGAACCAGTAGTAGAATAGATAGAAATTGATGATAAGCCTACAGGTCAATAAGAAATGGAAACTCTGTCTTTGCAAGAAGATGTGCATCTAGAAATAATAATCTCCTCTTCCCCGCCTAGCACACCTATTATAACTTCTTCACCTGCTTCCCCAATCAGTGTTCCCTCTTTTGGAGTAGCCTCTCCTTAAAAAATCATTTTTAATGACCCCCAAAGCACTTCTAGAGGTATTCTCTATTCCTCCAAGTCAATCCCTAGTTTGTCATCTTCACCTTTTGAACTCAGAGATAGTTTCACTTTTAACCATTCAACAAAATGTGTAGCTCTTACTGATACTATACCCATTGTTACAATCACTAGTGCTAGTGTGACTCTAGTAACACCAATGATGGAGATTTATCCTAATGTAAGTACTTCTGCACTCCCACCGTGGTTGCCAAATTTTACACCGAAAAGGAAAAAACAAGCCATCTCTCCAAATGACTTTGACTTCGGTAAAATGGTGTCGGTAAAAGCTAAGTCCCCCAAAAAGCCAAAGATCCTTTCAAAGATGATTGGAGATAAGGGGCACAAATTTTTGTAAATAGCCAAATCTCCACTGGATGCAACTCTTGAAATTTTTGATATAAGTAGCTACTCTATCTCTTGAGTTGAGTTAGGGAAGATAACTCATGAAGGCACTAAGAGTGATTTACAATCAGCAATGGATATTATGGTTTATAAATTTGATAGGGAAAGAGAAATGAAGGATCATTATAAGGTGATGGTGAAACAATTTACCGTAGTGATAAGGAGAATCACTTTCACTTTAGAAGTGGTAAATCTTGAGGCTATCTCCATAGATGATCTTGTGATTCAGAAAGTAGAAAGGACCTATCTCAAGGGGAAAGTACTTGAAGACTACTTGGATAAGATTCATGCACAAGGTATTTCCTTATTCACATAGTTGTATGAGAAGATGGGCAAAATGAGGAAAATGAGAATAAAAATAGATTATATTATCAATATCATTTCTCAAAATGTTGAAAGCACAGATAAATATCTTAGCAAATGGACAGATATGAAGGAGCTTAAAATATGTACTCTAGTATCAATCAACATCATTAATGATAGGGACTCTTATGTTGAAATTAAAGAAGCATTGATATATAGGAGTTGGGTGCTTAAGGAATCAATCAACAATCTTGAATCTTCCAAGGATCTCAGTGAATAAAGTGATATCAATATGTCAGAAAAATTGGAGGAGTTGCCTTGAAAACTTACCTCTCAAGACAACCAAATAATTTTAGCAAAAGAGATGATTCAGGAGTTTGAAGGTATGTTCTGAAAAGAATTCAAGGAGAAAGCTTTCTTAATGGCCTCTATAGACAATATCCTAGACAATCAGTTAAATCTAGACAATCTAAAAACTAAGTTAACTAGTCACGCTAAATCAATCACAATAGTAAGAGATGCTACAGTCAGGGCTAAGGTGATTCTCAAGAATAATGTTACTCCAAATAGTAATGGGATGCAGGTAGCTATCGCCATGTGCGATGCTCATCTGAAGAAGACTGGGAATAAAAATTGAACTATTCTTCCATGCTTTATTCTCCCTTTTTTAAAATTCACTTTGTAATTGACTTGGGACATCTACACATATACTTTTGTTATGTCTAATTACATGTAAAAATCTAAAAAGTCTCAAATTCAACGAAGACCCTCATCTTTGACTAGGTTATAATATTTAAGTTTTTTCTCAATTCTCAAGGCTTTTCCCTATAGATATAGATGGAGCCTCTTTTGTAATGGATGGATCTTTTAATAATTAATAGAAAAAACTTTATCAAAATTGAGATGCTTCTAGAGACTTTGAGTTTGGATTGTAAATCATATTTTCTTGAATGAATGAGAAAGCATGTTACTTTTAGACTTTGTGTTAGAATAACTTATGTTATTTAGGAGATCATTCTTATGTCTTTTTCCTAATAAACTCTCATCTGTTCGATTAAACAAGCAAAGTGTGTGGAAATTATTTGAAGATGTTTTGAAGTTAATTATGAAGACTTTGTGCTGCTATAACTACCTTTAGTTCATGTTTTACATGTTTTAGTGATAAGTTTATTAGAAAGGCTTTAAACTACTTTTATCCTTTGTGATCTTATGCTATATTATAGTTTTTGGTGGAGACTTTGAGTTGCACTTCACTCTATTGTTATGTACATTATAAATTAGTAAGGGAAGAAATGAAAGACTTTATGCTTTCATGGGTTTCTTGTGGATCTAGTTACTACCTGAGAAGATTTTTTGCTATTTACTGAATATCATTTCTGAAAGAAGAGAAATACTTTTAGTCATTAACCAGGATTTCTCTATTGCCTCATAAACATCATCTCTAAAAAAGGAGAGATGGATGGTGTAATCTCACACCTGAGTCTATTTTTAGTTCATATTATTATATAATTATTTTATAGGGAACCTCCCCTTGATGAGAGGAGAGATTTATCTCACTATGATGTGGTAAACCCACACTTTTTGTCATATAAATATCCTTGTGCTATGGTCGATATAGCCATTTTCCCATCGATGGCTTGACGATAAAATATTCACCCAATAGCTTTTGGTGACTCTATTGGGTATCAAAATGCACACTTTAAAGCCTCAAGCTTCAAATTGAAGCCTTTCTAGTCCTTTTCCATTTTACACTCTGGCAGATCCATCATACACTCGAAGGCATAGAGCTCAAGGTATTGTTGATCTTGTATTTGAGTTGGTGCAATGAAATAATCTTGATATTTTTCCTCCACCATCTTGCATTCAGTGAACTAAGAGTTTCCCTCCTACCAGGGTTAGATCTCCCATACCAGGTGAAGCTTCTAGTCTCAATACTAGTAGGGTCTTGTCTATACTTACCTCACCAAGATTTGTTATCCCTCCATTTAATCGACATATCATGGTAGTCTAAGGCCCTTGGGGCAACACTTTTGACCCTCTCAATTGTAACCCGCCTTTGCATGAACTACCTTGTAGTTTGAGGAAGAATTTTCCCAAATTCTATGGTGATGGGAAATTTCATCCAGATGAGCATATCACTGCTTTCTACATAGCATGTAGTGTGATAGGTGTGGAATATGAAGTTATAGCGGTGAGACTGTTTGTAGAAAATTTGAGAGGTACTACTGTGAATTGGTTTTAACACCTTTGAGCTCAAACAATAACTGACTAGAACACCCTCAAGGCCAAGTTTGAGGATAGGTTCAAACCTGCCAAAGATGCACATGCTTTGTTGGCTCAACTTATGCAAATGAAGAAGGAACCTCATGAGCCTATGTGAGACTTCATTATTAAATTCAACAAGCTGAGGAATTGAATTCCTATAATTGCTTAGCTAATACTAGAGAATCTTAAGTGTTTCTTCATCAACTCTCAACTTCTTGAGGTAATTTTTCTATTGAGGTGGGCCAACCCTATTGATCTTTTTGCAGCCTAAAATTTCACTATCGAGGATGAGGATGATCTTATACTAGCAAGTAAGATTAAAAAAGATTCTAATAAAAGTAAATTTTCCTCATCTTCTAAAAGTTATTCCATGAGCACCATAGATCTTATGGTGCATAAATTACCAAATGAATTGCTAGCCTTGAAAAGACAAATAGCCTAAGGTATGTCTGCTCCTCCTTATCAAAATATGCCAAAGAAGATATTTCCCAACCAGTCATATTAGGGCAATGCTGCCAAGAATCAAGGGCAACTAAATCACCTACCTCCCCTATATGAGAAGCTTGCCATTGAAGCAGCACCAGCTAACTCAGCAGTTGGTTACTTTGAAACTAAACATGATTTCTCTTTCCAACATGAGTTGGACCAAGAAGATGAAGCTAATCTCTTTCTAGAAGGAGAAGAAGAATTAGTTAGCGACTCTAACATTGGTTTCCTAAATTATCAGGATGAAATTAGAAATAAAGGAGAAGTGTTTGATGGATTGTACGCTATTTTGACCAGGTCCTAGAACTTGTCAGCTCAACAAGATGATAAATAAAAATTAGGAGAAGAACCTCAGCTAGTAGTTTCAATCACTAAATGGGAGACTTCACTACCTTTTCAATCAAAGGACCCAGTGACTAATAAGAAAGTAAGTACCTCAAACCATCCCATGCCTTCTAGTTTTATCTCTCAGACTAGTGCCACACCTAATAAAGATTAGGATGATGGGATTCTTCCCTCTATTTATATTTCATTTCAACTATTTGATATAATTGATCATGCTAAAAAGACCAAGATTAAAATGATTGAAATTGAGTACTTACGATCCAATCTTTAACAGTTTGATAGGTTAACTGAATACGTAAAAATTAAAATTGTCCCTATAGGAAAAGATTTTCCAAAGGTGACTCATGATTCCTCCAAGAACAAATTCACCCAGAATAATCTTGCCGCTACTCCTTTTATTGCCCCCAGGAAAATAGAACCTTTCTATGTTTCCCTATTGATAAATGGACATAAGTTGAGTAACTACATAATAGACTCTAGAGCCTCTAATAATTTTATGCCTACCAAGGTAGAAGATTCTATTGGTCTTACTTTGACTAAGACTTTTGAGAGATGTTTCTCCATGGAAAATAATGAAGTCCCACTCCTGGGTCAAATCAAAGATGCCCAATTTGTGTTTGCAACTTTTCTAGAGAAGAGGATCAAAATGACGGTCTTGGTGGCTGATGTTCCAGCCTCTTATGGCATTCTACTCGAGTGCAAATTTTGTAAGGACATAGGTAGATAATTAAATATGGATCTATTTGAAGCAAGGATACCTATTAAAGGTGTCATGAAAAAACTGCTTCCTGAGAAAGAGTTGAAATATATAGTCACCCAAACATTAGATCTTGAAGCCCAAATTTTATTTGAATCATTAGGAATGGGTAACTATTTTCTGACCACTGAAGATGTTTTTAACTCATCAGATGAAAGTTATTTAAGTGGCAATCTAGAAAATTCAGATAAAAACTCAAAAGAATTATTAAAGCAAAGTTTAGACAACAAATAATCTTCCCTTAATAATGAAGAAAAATCTTTAAGAAGATCAGATTCTCATGATGTTTGGATTTTAGAATTTGATGGTAGTAGCTCTTCTACCGATTCTAGAGCCAAAATTGTTTTGATCTCTCCTCAAGGAGAAAATTTTCTTTATTCATATAAGTTACAGTTAAATAACACCACCGAGTATGAGTCTTTGCTACTTAGATTGAAAGCTGCTCATGCTAAAGGTATTAAGGTTCTTCATGCCTGGGGAGATGCTGAACTGGTGGTTTATCAGGTAAAGAATCTATACCAAACAAAAAATAAAAGATTGTGACATTATCACAATCTTGTATGGGATTGTATTGAAAGTTTTGATGCTTTCAACATTTTTATTATGCTGAGAGAATTCAATGATTGTACCGATTCATTGGTTGTCTCCATAACCCTCATGGTTCCCCATAAAAACTTCAAAGGGGACAAGTACACTATTGAGCTAGTTTTTTAACCAAGTGTACTTGATAATTCCAACCATTGGCAAGTGTTCAATGATGACAATCAAATCATTGCTCTTCTAAAAAATATGGATAGCTTTGAAGATGTTTATTTTGAAGGAAGTGAATCTCCACCATGGGAATTAGTTCCTGAAGTAAATTCCAAAATTGGTGAAGAGTTCCTCTAACTCAAGGGAAATAAAATTCCAAAAGGTTTGGTTTTTCTTGAGAATTTGTTTGATAAGTAGGACATATAGTTCAAGCAGTGACAAGTGGATTCAAGTTCCTCTAAGGAGTATGATCAAATAAATTTGAGTACGAAAGAAAATCTCAAAATGGTCAACACTGGGAATTGTTGCACTTCTAATGAAAAGCTCAAATTCATTGCTCTTCTTCACCATTACATTGATGTTTTAGCATATCTTGTGAGGATTTGAAATCTCTTAGGCATGAGGAAATTTGGCATGAAATTCCTCTGAAGTTTGGGTCATTAACTTACAAGTAGAAACAAAGGAAATACAACCCCAAAATATCAAGTACTATCTTTTTTGAGATCTAGAAAATGCTAAATGCAAGAATTATTTTTCCAATCCATCATTCCACCTAGATTGCTAACATAGTTCTTGTAAGAAAAAAGAATGGAAAAATTTATATCTATGTCAATTTCAAAAACCTGAATCAATCTTCTTTAAAAGATAACTATCCCCTGCCCATCATGGACCAAGTATTACAAATAGTGACTAGTTCAAAAATGTTATTGATGTTAGATGGTTTTTCTAGGTACAATCAAATAGAAGTCAATGAAACAAATCAACATAAAAATGCTTTCACTACACCTTGGGGAACTTTTGCATATCACAAAATGCCTTTCGATTTGATCAATGCTGGCGTTACCTTCCAAAGAGCAATAGATCTTGCCTTCAGAGATGAAATGGGGAAGTTTATTGTGCTATATCTTGATGACTTAACCATTTTTTCTAAGCATCGTCCTGATCATCTGCATCATCTACAACAAGTGCTGGAACACTGTCAGCAAAATAGTATTTCTCTTAATCCCCAAAAGTCAATTTTTGGGGTTATAGAAGTTAAACACCTTGGTCACATTGTATCTCGAGAAGGTATAAAAATTGACTTAGAAAGAGTCAAATCTATCCAAAATCTTTCTCTTCCTTCTAGTAAGAATGTAATTTATTCCTTCTTTAGAAAGGTGAATTTTATATGAAGATTCATTCCAGCATTTGCAGAGAAGACTCGCCACATTATTGACATGATGAAGGGTAAAGCCACTTTTTGATGGACTATAGAAGGCAAGTCAGCATTTTAAGATATCAAAAAAGTGATTGCCCATGCACCAATTCTGGTTTATCTAGATTATACTAAAGACTTCATAATATACAGTTATGATTTTGAGCATACACTTTTAGCTATTTTGGTTCAGCACAACAAAGAAGGTGTGGAATCTCCCATATTATTTATGATTTATCCTCTCAAAGCTCATGAATTAAAATATTAAAATATGGAGAAACATGTTTATGCTGTGTTTAAGGAAGTAAAGCATTTCAGGTTATGTATCCTAAATTCATATATTATTATTTTAGTGCCTAATACAATAGTGAAGTCCATTATATCTCAATAGGAGTTTGGTACTAAAAGGGGCAATTGGATTGAAAAAATTTAGGAGTTAGATCTTGATATCAAACCTACCAAACTTATGTAGGGAAAAAGGCTCTACCAATTGATTGTCGATAACATACCCAAGGAAATAGAAAATGAAGAAAAAGAGGTTAAAGACGTGCCTACAGTTCTCTTCATCACTACTACTGATGAGTGGTATTTTGATATCACTCATTTTCTTACCTATGGTGAGTGTCCCACCCATCTATCCTATAAAGAAAAATAGAATTTTAAGTTAAAAGCTACTAATTATGTCTTGTGGGACAATGGTTTGTATAAGAAAAGCCTTGATGGTGTATTTCTTCATTGTGTTGATAAGGTGCAACAACGTAAACTTTTGGAGTCCTTTTATAACTTGGCTTGTAGAGGACATTTTTCTGCACTAGTGACAACTCATAAAATTCTATGAGCAAGATACTATTAGCCTACGCTTTTTCAATATGCTTAAAAATGGGTACGTAGGTGTGAATTGTGTCAGTAATTCATTAGGAAACCTAAATTGGCCACATTACCCCTCAAGCCAGTGGTAATCAAAGAACCTTTTCAACAATGGGGTATTGATTTCATTAACGCAATCAACCTATCTTCAAGTGCTTGTCATGACTATGTTCTCACTGTGACTAACTATTTTACCAAATGGGTGGAAGTTATCCCAACTAAGCATGCAGCGTATTTCTCTTCTCATGAGATTACCCAATTTTGATTTTATTATGGGATTACCCTCTCCCACTCTTCTGACTATTTTCTATAAGGAAATGGCCAAGCAGAATCAAGCAACGAGAATTTGGTTACTATTATTAGGAAACTAGTGGATGATAATCAAAAAACCTGACATAAATCATGTTCAATGCTTTTTGGATAGATAGGATTATACCCAAGAGGGCAATACGCATGTCACCATTCCAAATTCTATATGTTTTAAATATGGAGATATCAATCACCCTAGAACTACCAGCATTGAAGTTGGTGAAGGCGATTGAAGATTCAACCTTTGAAAATTCTATTGATAAAAGGATCATGTGCCTAACTAAACTTATGAGCAACAAACCATGGTGGTGGACCATATTACTACACATCAAAATCAAGTGAAGAAACTCTTTGACAAGAGGGCAAGGATTCATGATTTTTAGATTGGAGATCAAGTCTTATTGTGGGACAAGAGGAGAAAACCAAAAGGAATGCACAGAAATTTTGATTCTTTGTGGAGAGGTCCATTTACCTCTTTAAGTCTATGGTGAAAATAACTTCTTGCTAGAGTATCAAAATGGAATATCATTCTCACTACCTCATAGTGGGCAACATCTGAAACACTTCAATCCTTGAAGTATTAGATGAGTTCACTTGTACATTTGTATAGTTTTGTGTTTATTTATTTCTTTTTGGCTTTTCATGTCTTTTTCTTTCTTAACTTGAATCCATGGCCCAATGGCCTAGATTAAGGCACTTAGAGACTGGTTTATACTCTTTTTGATCATTTCAAGGTTTGATCAATGAAAGTTTCCCAACAGAAGCCAGCTGTTGTTCCCAAAATTAGCTATGCTCATTTTTGGAACAACCCCTACAAAATTTGTCCATTTCATGTTTTTCACTCTAAGTTCATCTTTCAAGGCAATTTTTTCTTGATCTCATTTTTTATCAATTAGAATCCTTGAAAAGTTCATGATGTTCTCTCGTTATGATTTCTAAAAAAATGTAAAAAATTTTATGATTTTGATGTGATCAGAACATCAAAATCTTGATAAATTTCAAGGATTTGGTGTGTTTTCTTAGTTTGCATGTAAGGGTAGCATTTTTTTCCACCACTACATGTGGTTTTTAATTTTCTATGCAAAGGTGGTGATTTTCACCACCCTTGCATCCTTCCATGCAAGAGTAGTGAAAATTGTTGCCCTTGCATCTTCTTTACCTGTTCCATGTAGAGGTGGCAATTTTTACTGCCCTTACATCCTTTCATGTAGGATCAGTGAAAATCACCACCCTTGCATCCTTATTCAACCTCACATGTAGAGGCAGTGAATTTTTTCACCCCTGCATTATCTCAATTTTTAAGTGTAGCATTTATGGCCACACGTGTCGAGTGGTTAGAGTCAATTTTCACCCTTTTAAACCTATTTTCACCTCATTTGATTCATTTCTAGTTCATATTATCCTCTTCCCTGCATCCATTCAATATTTAAAATGAGTGGGAGTGTGATTTTCTTAGATTTAAGCATGGGATTACATTCTCCAGGTAGGGTTTTATGTTATTTCTCTTCTTGTTTAGGTTTTCATTTCATTTTTTTTTTCTCTCTCTGTGTTTTAATTTCTTATTTTTCTTCTTGTTTTGGTTTTATTTTTGTTTTCTCCCCATTCTCTCTTCTTCCCTAGGGATTCTACCTAGGACAAAGCCTATAAACCCTCCGCATAACCCCATTGGCCCACTTAGCCAATGTAATGGCAGTGAAAATCACCACCCTTACATTTGGCTATCAAACTAATGTAATGGAAATGATCTTCACCACCTTTACAAATATTTGAAATTTATGCAAGGGTGGTGAAAATCACCACCCTTACACAATACCTCCTCTCTATTTGCATTAGCAGCAAAAATTGCCACCAATGCACAACCTTCCGTTCCCAACATACACAGGCAACAATTTTCCCTGTCTATGCATAAGACCTTCTCCACATGCAAGGGCAACAATTTTTTCCACCCCTACATGCATTCCCTTTAATTTTCCTAATTCTCAAAAATTTTGATTTTCTCATTTTCCTAAACCCACTTCCCTTTCAATTTTTGACCTACTCATGCATTATCCCTTTCAAGCACATTCTGATGGTCGTGATCATCCAACGTGCAATTTTCCCAGATTGCCAATATTTCTCCTAATTGCGCAATCATGATTCTTATTGTAGTTTCTCTTCAAGATCCTTCTTCATCAACATACTTTTGAAAAAGGCTCATCTAGATGACTAAGGTTTGTCTAAAGAAGTTAAAGACAATGAAGTACAAGTATCAAGGTATTTCTATAGTCACCTCAGTTGCCTCTAATAATGATGACATTAGGGATACATAGATTGGGCACATAGATATTGCTGAGTTCATAAAAAGAACCAAAGCAAGCAATCTTAGCTCTAAAATGAAGAGGATAATTGAGAGTAATATTCATCTAGTCTCCTCTTTTCCTATAAAAGCTCATCACATAGAGTTCATTCTCTAGTGTGCTCAATTCTACAACAAGGATACTAGGATTGTTGTAGATGCTGGTGGTAACATAGTAACTAGACTAGACCATGAGATCATCAACAAAGTGTTCATGTGCCCTCCCGCTAGTAAAGTATTGAATCTTGACTTTGTTAATGCACAAAAGGAATATGATAAAGATCTTGAAAGAGTGAAGAAAGTGATCAATAATAGATGGCTCAAAACTCCCAGAGTGAACTTGTCCAGATGGCCACATAACTTTCTAAAGAGCAATTTTATAGAAGAAGTTGGCAACTTGATCACTCTTCTTAGCAGAGTATGAGGTTTACCTTATTCCTCTCAGTTTCATGAATGGATGTACCCTTCGTTAAGATAATTCTCTAGGGCAAATAATTCATTTTTTGGGGAGAATAAATCAGCAATGCTCTACATGAACAATTGCTAAAGGTATCTACTACCTCTAAATTCTACATGACTTCATACCTAATATACATTACATCATCCATGAGAACCTTCCCAAGTTTAACATTAAAGGGAGATAGGAAAACAACCTTGGTATATCAATATTACCCTCAACTAACATTGAAGGGTTCTATCCATCATTTTAGGAGGGTAAATGATGCTTTCTTCATGGTATTTTTGTGTCTTTTTGATCCCCAACTAGAACAAAAAAGAGTGTCAGATGAAGCCTAGACTATTGTGAATGACTTCAAGTGCATGTTATTTTAGTTCCCTTATTTTTGTTATCTACAAGTTGTCTTTTTCCAAGGTTATCCCTATATGGTCCCAAGATTCCCCTCAGACAAATTGGTCCTAATGGAGCTGTGTAGGCAAATTATTGTCATACACAATAAGCAGATGGAACTCAAGAAACCTAGTTTCAGGTTCCCAATTGAAATTGGTAGGTTCTCAGTATTGACCACTGCAAAAGCTAGAGAAATGGAGACTAAAATGCAACTCATAACCATGAAGCATTTCAAAAAGAGACCAAATTTTGACTACATAGGTGTAAAGGACTTGATCAAGAGGAAGACCCAGTTCCAGAAACCTATGATCAAAGATGTTTGAATCAATTTGAGGATAGTGGAAGACATCAAGAAGATGGACTATAGTATATTATCTCTTGAGAAAATAGAATATTTGGGGCTCATTGATATCCTTACAAATCTAGTAGATGATGGAGA
The DNA here is from genome assembly GCA_037957365.1 of Torreya grandis. NCBI lineage: Eukaryota > Viridiplantae > Streptophyta > Pinopsida > Cupressales > Taxaceae > Torreya > Torreya grandis. The sequence goes on from JARHVA010003846.1 coordinate 287,833, forward strand.
TCTGATCAATAATAGATATCATGCTGAACAAGTCACCAATGCTCCTCTTCCCCCGATCGAATGGTCTCAAAAAGAGTTTACTTCCTTGAGGATGAGATTAAAACCAATATTGGCAAACACTAATGATTAACTAACAAATAAGGGGATCACTTTGAAAGAGTTTATTACAAGGCTAGAAACCAAATTTCAAGAAGAAACAAGGAGAGCAGAAAATAGAACAAAGAGTAAAAGTGATGTTCCTTCTCCTTCTAGGCCCCATAAGCCTAGGATCATTTTTGTAATGAAGAAATCCAAAGTCACAAAAGAAGAGCTAAAAACAACATATATGGAATTTGAGAAGCAAAGCGCTGAAGAACTAACTGTATAATAGATGAAAACTGATTATAGGCCTGCAGATCAATAGGAAATGGAAACTCTATCTCCACAAGAAGGTGTGCAGCTAGAAATAAGAATCTCCTCTTCCCTACCTAGCACACCTATTATAACTTCTTCACCTACTTCCCCAATTAGTGTTTCCTCTTCTAGAGCAGCCTCTCCTTCTAAAATCATTTTTAACGACCCCCAAAGCATTTTTAGAGGTATTCTCCATTCCTTTGAGTCAATCCCTAGTTTGTCATCTCCATCTTTTGACATCAAAGATAGTTCTGATTTTGACCATTCAATAGAAGGTGTAGCTCTTACTGATACTCCACCCATTGTTTCAACCACTGGTGCTAGTGTGACTCTAGTAACACCAATGATGGGGATTGCTCCTAATGTAAGTACTTCTACACTCCCATCATGGTTGTCAAATTTTACACACAAAAGGAAAAAAAATCCATCTCTCTAGATGACTTTAACTTCAATAAAATGGTGCTAGTGAAAGATAAGACCCACAAGAAGCCAAAGATGCTTTCAAAGATGATTAGAGATAAGAGGCATAAATTTCTAGAAATAGCCAAACCTCTACTAGATGCAACTTATAATTTTTTTGATATAAGTAGCTACTCTATCTCTTGAGTTGAGTTAGGGAAGATAACTCATGAAGGTGCTAAGAGTGATTTGCAATCAACAATGGATATTATGGTTCAAAAATTTGATAGGAAAATAGAAATGAAAGATCATTATAAGGCGATGGTGGAACAATTAATCGCAATGAAAAGGAGAATCACTATCTCTCTAGAAGAAATAACTCCAGAGGCTATCTCTATAGATGATCCCATGATTTATAAAGTAGAAAGGACCAATCTCAAGGGGAAAGTACTTGAAGACTACTTGGATAAGATGCATGCACAGGGGATTTCCTTGTTCACAAAGTTGTCTAAGAAGATGGGCAAACTAAGGAAAATGAGAATAAAACTAGATGATCTTATCAATATCATTTCTCGGGATGTTGAAAGCATAGATAAATATCTTAGAAAATGGACAGATATGAAGGAGCTAAAATTACATACTCTAATATCAATTAGTGTCATTGCTAATAGGGACTCTTATGTTGAAACTAAAGAAGCATTGATATATAGGAGCTGGGTGCTTAAGGAATTAATGAACGATCTCAAATATTCCAAGGATCTCAATGAACAAAGTGATATCAGTCTGTTGCACAAATTGGAAGAGTTGCCTTGCAAACTTACCTCTCAAGACAACTAATTCATTTTGATAGAAGAGATGATTCAGGAGTTTGAAGGTATGTTCCAAAAAGAATTCAAGGAGAAAGTTTTCTCAATGGCCTCTATGGACAATATCTTGAATAATCAGTTAACTCTAGATAATCTTAAAACTAGGTTAACTAGTCATGCCAAATCAATCACAGTAGTAAGAGATGCTACAGTCAAGGCTAAGGTGATTCTCAAGAATACTATTGCTCTAGATAGTATCGTATATAGGAAACTATCACCATGTATAATGCTCATCTGAAGAAGACTGGCAATAAAATTGAACTATTCTTCCATGATTTATTCTCCTTTTTTCAAATGCACTTTTTAATTGACTTGGGACATCTGCACATGTACTTTTGTTATGTGTAAATACATGTAAAAATCCATAAACTCCCAAAGTCAATGAAGACCCCCATCTTTGACTAGGTTATAATATTTAAGTTTTTTCTCAATTCTCAAGGCTTCTCCCTATATATATAGAGGGAGCCTCTTTTGTAATGGATGGATCTTTTGATAATTAAGAGCAAAAACTCTACCAAAATTGAGATGCTTTCTGAGACTTTGAGCTTGGATTGTAAATCATATTTTCTTGAATGAATGAGAAAGTAGGTTACTTTTAGACTTTGTGTTGGAATAACTTGTGTTATTTAGGAGATCATTCTTATGTCCTTTTCCTAATAATCTCTCATCTATTCGATTAAACAAGCAAAGTGTGTGTAAATTATTTGAGAATGTTCTGAAGTTAATTATGAAGACTTTATGCTGCTATAATTACCTTTAGTTCATGTTTTACATGTTTTAGTGATAAGGGTATTAGAAAGGCTTTGAACTAATTTTATCCTTTGTGATCTTATGCTCTATTATAGTTTTTAGTGGAGACTTTGAGCTACACTTCACTCTACTATTATGTACATTCTAAATCAGTAAGGGAAGCAACGAAAGACTTTGTGCTTTCATGGTTTTCTCGTGGATCTAGTTACTACCTAAGAAGATTTTTTTCTATTTGCTGAGTATCATTTCTAAAAGAAGAGAAATGCTTTCAGTCATTAACCAAGATTTCTCTTTTGCCTTGTAAACATCATCTCTAAAAAAAGAGAGATGGATGGTGTAATCTCACCCCTGAGTCTATTTTTAGTTCATATTAATATATAAGTAGTTTATAGTGAACCTCCCCTTGATGAGAGGAGAGATTTATCTCATTATGATGTGGTAAACCCACACTTTTTTCCATATAAATCTCCCTGTACTGTGGTCAATATACCCATTTTGCCGTCAGTTGCTTGACGACAAAATATTCACCCAACAAAACTAGCAATTTTGATATTTTATATTACTACATTTTCCCCCCATTTATTCTAGTGATGTAACAAATCAAAATACTAAGATAAATAAAAAGTAGAAATCATACCTGAACTTACCTATAAGGGTGAGTCCCATGAAGATGTGTGATATTGAATTATGATAAGTGATGTTGATTGATGTTGGGTATGTGTTAAGTAATGTTGGGTATGTATTGTACCAAAGTAATATTTCAAATGGAGTTAAGTGCTCAATTCCTCAAGATTGGCTCAAAAATAAAAAGGTTGGCCCTTTGGCTCCATCATCTCCTACTAAGTGAACCTACTTGATCATGCATGTCGTAATCAATGTTTAGACTATGCATCTAATCCATTTCAATATGTGGATCAAGAATACAATGGCTAGCTAGTCCTTTGGATCCATAATTTCCCCTTAAGTGAAGCTATGAATTGATACTAGTATTAAAGTGTGTCTTATAAGATGGATCATGAAGACCATGAATGCTTTATAATTTAATAATGTATCAAAGATATCAGAATGTGTACTGAGAACTAGGCCAATATTGGCCACTTTGAAAGGTGGAGATTATGTTTGTATGAAAGCCACTCCAAAATTGGAAATTAGGATTATATGAAATCCACTCTAAAATGATTCCAACCACCTATAGATATAATAAGGCATGTAACTATTGAGAATACCTAGGTAATGTACTAAACTCAAAAAGAAAAGAAAGCAAATGTTTATAACAGGGATTATGATCTGGAAGTTATACTAATTTCCCATTCTAAAACTGGAAGTAAGATCCATCATGCCGTGCATGATGCCCCTTATATCTAGATTTTGAGAAAATATGTGCTGAAAATACTAAATGTAAACTATAATATAGTTGAAAAGTTGTAATTGAACTTACCTTCTTGCCTATTTCTATAAAAATTGAGTTTTTTGCTATTTGGATAGGAGTGCCAAAAATATGACACTTTTCTATCTGGCACTATATTCTAAGTATGACACTCTTTTCCTATATTTTTTTTATCACTATTATATATTCATCATTGTGTTTCCAGTCTATTTTACCTAGTTTGGGTTTTAGTTGCTATTTTGAGTGTTCTAAAAATTGATTTTTGACCCATAGAAAGCTCTAGTCTCTATGAGAAAACCCATGTTTGTTTCCCCCTCTTCTGAGGGTAGGAATGAAGAAATTGCAATGAGTTATCTTAGAATAAATATCCCTATAAGTGTGTTATGCTGTGAAATACATGATATATCAATGATAATAAACAAGATGTCTCAAGATATATCATAGTTTGTTTTGAGGATTGTTAGATCAATAGGGGTATGACTAACTAGATGTATATAATTTTTATAGCGTGTTTAGTATACTAAATTAAAACTAGAAATTTTAGTTGTTAATTTTTAGTTGTTAGTTGTTAGTTTTTAGTTTTTAGTTGTTAGTTGTTAGTTGTTAGTTGACAAGGAGGGATGGAGCATGATGTCCATCATGACATCCAAGAAATAAAGATAATGCATGATATGTATCATAACATTCAAAAAAATAGAGAAGCAAACAAGTAATAAGCACACAAGGCAAGAAGTAAGAAGCACACAATAATAAGCCAAGGGTCTAAGAAAATAAGGGACCTGGGCACATGTAACTCAAACTGGGAAATTAAGTATACAAGACATGTTCAAGTTCCACATACACATACAATTTAAAATAAAATAGGTTAGCATAAGGGCCACAAGCACATAAAAGATTAAAATCAAAAGACATTGTAAAATATCCTAAGTCACATACAAGAAACAAAACATGAACTAAGAAATGCAATCACATCTAGCTATTCAAAGGAAGAAAGGAAGGCATTTAAATGTTGCATATACAATTGCATATAAATAATCAAAGAAAGAAGTGAAACTATGCAAAACTTGTAGTACAAGACTAGGTAGATGCTAATAAATACACAAGTGATATATACTAATGAGTTTCAAAAGAATAATATGTGTAAGCTAGTAAGTAATGTACATCAACATGATAAATAGACTGTGTGGTGTAGGAATGACATAACTGGATGGTGTAGTCATGTAGAAGATGACCCCAATGGGTAGATATGTCAATGTGTGTCTCATATGTAGAAATAGGATGCCCCGTAAATGGGTTAAGTGAAGCTATCACATATCTGGGTGTCACTACATAAAATCAAAAAAGATCAAGTGAATCATGGTAATGTAGATAAATCAACAAACAATAGCATATAACATAAAAATGTAAGTCTAGAATCGTATTAGAAATTTAAATCATGGATAATACATACAATTTAAATATTTTTGGTGTTTTGAGTTAATTGAATGTTTTTGTATTTTATAATTTTTTATTATTTTTTTATTTTGAAATTTTGTATTATTTTTGTATTTTAAAATTCTACTATGTACAATCAATCAAAAGGAAACTATGTACAAGAAATTGAAAAGAATATCTGTACAAGTAAGCTGAGAAGTAATGATACTAATCGATGAGTCTCATGAGAGACTCCCTATTATGGTGTCATGTATCAAGGAGAGGGATTGTGTATGGTTTTGAAGCATGTTGGAAAGGCTGAGACTGTGAATCTAAAAGCTATATATGTTGTAAATGATTTAAATCTCTATAGTGGAAACCTATGGTGGGGTCCCCCTATAATTTTGAGAATTAGATATAATTGTACAACTCTTTAGGACACAACTAGTTGTAGAAGTTCTCTGAATGTGTGTTATGTGTGTATAAGCATGAGATATCAATGATACTACCCTCAGTGTGAATACTATGGTTAGGAACTATCTAGAGTCCTAAAAATATGGTTGATCTAAAAGAGACCTTCGTGGAAGTGTATAAACTCTCTATGCTATCAAGGAAGGCTTCAACTGTGTCTGAATCTAAATAGGAAGAAAAATTGTAACTAGTGGAGAAGTTAAAAATAGTGACTAAAAAGTAGTATATGGATCTAAAGTAGGGAGTCGTAACTCATACGGAACTTCACCAACTATAACACCCTAATTAACATGAATTATTTCCACACATCTGTAAACTAGAGAAGGTACTACTCAAAGTTTTTGAATCCATAGTCAACTAACCAATAAATTGAAGACTCCTTCACTGGGAACTATAGTAAATGGTGTGTCCACATGTGTTGGTACAAACTATAGAGGAATTACAATCTCACCTAATGAACTCTATATATAACCACTAAATTCATTGATAATTATGTCCATAGGGATAATATCCTACTCTGAATCATAGTGCACATGTTCACACTAAATCCATTATCTATTAGAATACTATGAATGGGATGATTATTAATGTAAGCTCTTATAAAGAGTGCATGTTAATTTGAATTATCCTCAACTATCTCTTGCTTTGAGAAGGAGATCGAAAGTCTAGCTAGAACTCTGGTATTATACACACCAATCATGTTGCTCAAAGGATGTGGATCAACTAAAGGTGCCTAATACGTAGCTGGTAGTGGGTGTGCATGATATACATGGTGAACACTTGTTGTATCACTTGTCTCTTCTTTATAATTCTATGGGAAAGGATCTGAGAAGATTTTCAAGGATTTGTCTTGTGTTTTCTTTGGTTGAGGAGGCTCAAATAGAGTGCCAAGATCAATGAGGTTGCCATCTATCGTGTCTTGTATCTTGTGTCATAAACTAATGCATCTATTTGTTGTGTGGCTTGGTACCCTATGAAAATTTCTAAATGAATTTTGATCATATCCACATAGAAGAGGCTTTGTTGTATCAACTTTCTAAATAGGAGGGAGAGATATGATATTGCATTCCAATAACTACTATAAGACTCTGGTTGGAGATATTGGTAGATTTTTAAAGTCTCATTGAGGAGGTGTTGATAAGACCACTTGCTGAGAGGGATCTTAAGCCACATTAATTGTAGGTTGATTTTCATTTTTTCTATCGTTGACCTTTACTTTATATGGAACTTTACAGTTACTCTTGTTTGTTGTTTTTGATATTCTTGTGTACTTGAGTTTGCCCATTGAAATTAGTCTGACTTCCATTTATTTTAGTGTATGGCATAGCTCAGTGAAGGAAGAGAACCTTTTGAACATTATTGACTCATGTAAAGAGATTGTATAATTATTGATCGACCATGGGGCTAGTCATTTTATCCAAGATAGTCTTATATCGAAGAACATAATTTGTGAGATTCTCATTTGACTTTTGTTTCTATTTTAAAACTTGGGCATAAGGAACCTTGTCACCTATTTTAATGTTGAAATGAGATAGGAATATGGCAGCTAAAGGATTGAATGTGTTGACTGACTGATTCGATAGACTATAGAACCATTGTATAGCATAATCCTTTAAACTCCATGGAAATAAATTGGTTAGTAACTAGTCATTTGGCACATAGTCCAAGCATTCTATTGTGGAAATATCTCAAGTGTGTCTCTAGATCACCCTTGCCATCATATAGAGTGAGCTTTGGTTGAACAAAACCTAGTGGCAAAGATGTAGAAGTAATATGGCATTCCAATGGTGTATGAAGTAGAAAAAAAGAATCCAAGGCTTGTGTAGGTTTAGAGGCACCTTGCTCAAGATGTATCACTTTGGATAGAAGATAATATATCTCCTACATAATGGAAACCACATCAGGAAACAAAGATGTACTAGATATAACTATTGGTTCCTCATAATAAGGTTGGGCTACTATAGGGGGTTGTTGAGACATAGTTTCCTTTGTAGTGTAATTTGCAATTGGTTGTTTTGTGGTTTGAGAGGATTAACCATTGGTTGATTTTTTTTCTTATTGTAGTATTAATATCTTATCATCTTGTATATTATGATGTTTAGTTAAAAGTTTTTGAAGTTCCCTCTTATCTATTTCATCAAAATTGGTATATTGGGCCATTATTAAAGTTGGAAAATAAATTGATTTTTTTGAAATAAATTTTAATAAGAAAAATTTAATGGAAGGAAAGTACTAAATAAATGAAATGTAAAGTCCTAAAAACAACAAACTAGAATATGTATAAAAAGGATGCAAAGCTCACAAACATGTAAGGTGATACCTCAAAAAGCAAAGGGACCTAGTAATTCAACTAGGGTTTGAAAAAAAAAATTATTATTATTTAATTACTAAGGTAAATTTTAAAAATAAAATGGAAATTCTGATTTAAATTTGCAATAAAAATCAATAAAATATTATAAAAATCAGCAAGGAATTTTCTTTAGTGTTTCTAGGTTTTTTGTGTGCAGATGAATTAAGTTGGGTTCACCAAATGATTTGACTATTTTTATAATAATGGAGTTTTATTCCTATTTTAACTAAAGGTTTGTATTATTAAATTATAAAATAATATTACAATAATTATAGTCTTTATTTATTTAATTTATTTATTTTTTAATCTTTCTAAAAATAATAATAAATAAGGAGAAATATAACTTAGCTTAAAACTAGACTAAGACAGTTGAAACAAAGGCTAAAATTGGATATGTATAAATGGAACAATGTCATAAATCATAATCTAGTTTTTTTTCAATGAAAGGATAGGAACACTAAAAATAGGACTCTTTAGGGTCTAACATTGTTGTCCACTCCTATTACTATTGTCCAAACTGGTCACAAAAATTTGAGTTTGTTGGGTTCTTTCCATTGTTCTTGTGTGACCCTACTTGTGAAATATTGAGTGGTGAGTGTTAATGTAATTTATTCTAGAGCTATTATAATATTTAAGTCCTAACCCTCCATCATGATTGATAAACAAGATTTGAATCACTTGAAAAGGGGGGGTTAGTGTGTGTAAGATGCACTGAATGTGTGATCCGCACCCCTTGTGTGGGCATGTTGCCTACATACCAATACTCTGAAGTGGGATCAATCCATATGTAGTTCTCCCACTTACTGTGATTTTTGAAATAGTGTGATGTGGAGGAAAAAAATACCAAATTAAGAATGCTTGAGGTCAGTAGGGAATGGTATGAGAGTTTGAATATGTTTGCAGTTGTGTTGGGTGACTTTATGTAGAGAATAAGTAAGTTTGCCTTAGTAGTATACTTGTATTCTTTCTTGCTTTATAAGATTTTCCACCTCTTTTCTAAATGAACTTTGGATAGGATTTTATAGGGAACTATTGGTCATGGGTCAGATGTAATCATGCTAGGCCAATATAATGAATAATATCAATTGAATGAAAATGATCATTTGGGCTCAAATTTCAAAGGGATAATATCATTTAAAATGTGACCCCCTAGGTTCTAGTGATGTATCCCAAGTATGGCACTCCTATCCTATAAGTTTAGGACCTAGGGGGATTGGATTAACGTAGGAAATAGAGTCTAGTTGAGCTAGAATGACTATTTAGAAGGCTATGGATGATTGGTAATGAGAAAAAATGTGTTTATAAGGGTCAAAAGAGCATGTAATAAGTAACTATAGATAGGGTGTCATAAGCCACACTCAAAATACCAAATTTTAAATTTTATATGACTAAAATATACAAATACATATACATATATACATACGTGTGTGTGTGTGTGTGTGTGTGTGTGTGTGTGTGTGTGTGTGTGTGTGTGTGTGTGTGTGTGTGTGAATATTTTGTGTTGATCATATTTTTGTATAAAATTTGGTTCAAATTATTATTAAAAAACTAAATTTGATGATTGTATGGCCATATTTAGATATGATAATCTTTAATATTTCCTTCATGTAATTTATTAATACTAATTTATAATCTTTCAATATGTGTTGCAATTAAAACTATATGTAATAAAAGATTATAATGTTTGAGATAGATACATATATTACTGTGAATTGCCTCTCATGATTAGGATACACCATTTATCAATATTATAATGTGGATATCCTTGTTACACTAGTTTAATATCATTTGGGACTTGATATTCATGTTTTGTATTCATTGAATTTATAGACATAATGCATTAATATTATATGTACTTGACTAAAACAAATAATGGAAAACTCATATCTTGAATACCTTATTTGGATACCCTTAGACATTTTACTTATGAATGTTTTATGGAGTGGTTATGTTATATATCTTCCTTTAGGATGTTCTCTCTTTGGATATGCTTTGCATTATTTTTTGGAGACTCTTCTTTGGCCTTTTCATGCAAGATTATAATTCTCATGTATTTTTAGGCCTTGGAATATTTTTGTGGTTATAAATATTTTTTTTTACTTCATAAAATACATTTTATCCATCACTACTGCACTCTTGGCCATTTATTATCTTCTCCTCATATATTTGTTCCACATTTCAAAAGCACAGAAACACTAACAATATATGTTGTCAAAGTTGAAGTTGTAGTTGGATAAATTTGACTTTGGTGCTTAATGGATCTAAAATAGAATTTAAAACACATATACAATGATTTATAACATAAAATACTAGGTTCTTTTCCTCTAATCATGCCTGATCGAGAAACCAACCACCCATTCTAGCCTCAAGAATGCCTTCCCAAAATAAGAAAAATGCATATTTTAGCCTAACTTTAGGGATGCATAAAATGGAAAATGGAATTCATTGGCTTGAATGAAATAACCCTCATGTGCATGAAAAACCAATCTAAGTTCACTTTATCATTCCAGAAAAACCTTAAAGATGAATATGTTGCACAAGTTGTAGGGACAAGTCCTTAAAGGTAACTTTTTTTTTAGTGTAGAGACAAATTCTTATCTTCCAACTAGAATTTCTAACTCTAGGGCCTCAAGGTGATTTTTTTAAAATTTTAACACATATATACATGTTAATAACATGTGATCCTATGACTAGGACATTTAAATCCATCTAGAATCATATTTTCAATACTATTAAGAGCATGAAAACACTAACAACAAATGTTGTCAAAGTTTAAGTTGTAGTTGGATAAATCTATATCTGATGATTCATGGGTAAAAAATAGCATTAAAAATATATATGGTATGGTTGATAACATATAGTAATGGGTTCTTGGCCTCTAATAATTCCTATTTGAGATGCCCACCACTGATTATAGCCTTGATAATGCCCTTCCCAAAAGAAGAATAATGCATTTTTTAGCCTAACTTTAAGCATGTGTAAAATAAAATTTTTAAATCATTGGAATGAATGATATAAACATAAAATTCATCTAAAATCCCTATATTTTCACCTTAAATAACATTTATGTAACTTAGGATATGAATTTGTGGCACAAGTTGTAGTGACGGGCCCTAGAATGTAACATTTTTGTAGTGTAGACACAAACTCTTATTCTCTAAATAGCATTTCTACCTATGGGACCTCAAGTTGTAAGTTTTCCAATTTAATAACATTTATACAAGTAAATTACACTTATTACCATGATCACGATAACCAAATCCACTTGAAAGTGTGTTTTCACTAGTGTTTAGGAGTGTGGAAATACTGACAACAAATGTTGTCAAACTTTAAGCTTTCATTAGAGAACTTTATCTCCAATCATTTGTCACTCAAAAAAGGCATTGAAAACATGTCTGAGATAGTGGATAACATCCAAGACTAGGTTATTATATTTTGGTCTCAAGTATACCCTTTCCAAAACAAGAAAAATGCAGTTTTTTCTCCTAACTTTAGGTATATGTAAAATGGAAACTATAAGTCATTATCACAAACCAAAAGAACCCTTACCTTTATTTCAAATCCCCATAATTTTACCTCTAGTCATGTTAATGTAATTATTTATATGAATCCATGCATAAGTTGCAATGATGGGTTCTAAAATGCAATTATTTTGTAGTGAATAGATAATTTCTTATCCTCCAATTGATATTTATACCTTCAAGACCTCTAGATGTAAGTCTATAACTTTAAACACGTATATAAAATAAAATTAAATGCACTACAATGAAAAATATATCTAAATCCACCTAGAATCATGCTTTCACTATTGTACAATAGCATGGAAACATTGACAACAAATGTTTCCAAAGTCAAAGTTGTAGTTGGAAAACTCCACCTCAGGTGTTTCATGGCTCAAAACTAGAAGTTAAAACATGTCTAGGGTGGTAGATAACATCTAAAACTATGTTATTTTCCTCTGATCATGCCCAGTGAAGAGACTTACCACCCATTCTAACCTTAATAATGTCCTTCTTAATATAAGAAAAATGTAGTTTTTACCATGTATTTAGGCATGAGTAAAATGTAAATCATAAGTCATTGGCATGAATCAAAAGAACCCTCACATTTATTTGAATCCATATAATTTCACGTTAGATCATGTTGTTATATATTTAAAGAGAAATTTATGTCACAAGTCATAATGACGGGTCTTGAAATGTAACATTTTTGTAGTGAAGATACAAGTTATTGTCTTCTAACTAGAATTTATACCTTTATGACCTTAAGGTACAAGTATATCACTTTAAACACATCCAAATAGGTGATTTACATGTTATACCATAGCCTCAGCCTCTAAATTCACCCAAAATCATGTTTTCACTACTATTCAAGAGCATGAACACACTACCAACAAATGTTGTCAAAGTTGAAGCTATAGTTGAAGAACTCTACATAGTGTGATTTGTAGCTTGAAACTGACATCACTAACATGTTCAAGTGGTGTATATTGTCTAGGAATACATTCTTTGTAAAAAATCACATTGGTCAAGAGATCCATCACTCATTTTGGCCTCAAGAATGCCCTTCCCAATACAATAAAAATGTAGATGTTAACCTATCTTCAGGCATGCATAAAATAGAAACCATAAGTCACTGGCTTGAACCAAAATAGCTGTCACATGCACATCAAATACCTCTAATTTCACTCCATATCACATTTATGTAAATTTTAGGACCAATCCATGGAACAAGTTATAGTGATAGGTCTTGAAATGCATATTCTTTATGTAGACATCTAATTCCTAACACCATAATGTTGAAATTATCAATCTTACTCAAAATTTATGAAAATGCATAATTTAGGCCAAAATCACTCGAAAGTGCTAAATGGTTTGAGATTTTAATATAAAATTATTAATTTAGGCTAATGCATACCTAAATGGGGCAATGGATTTTATGTGATTATTAACTTTTATCAAATCATTTCTAGTCAATATGATGAAAACACATTTTGGTGCTCTGGATCACTCACTTTTCTAATTCAAAAGCACATGACATGTGTATGTGTTATTTTGTGTCAACAATGTTCTAAATGGGATATTGGTCTATATGTAGTTAACATCACCTTATAATTCTTCTCCAATAAAATTATGACCTAGTAATATGACTTTCTAACCAATTTGATTAATGAAGTACAACCAATTTTCAAACAATAACACTAAATTTAATTAATCTTACTTAGGCAAATTAAACAAAATTATTAGACTAAATAATAGTTCCATGGATGTTATTGAATATTTATTTATTGTAAATTGATTCCTACTAACTGCATCATTAAGATACATCGTATATGGGGTGGCATCCATAAGCCATAAATGCAACAAATATTAAGATTATGGTTTTCCATGCCTCTTTAATGCCCCTTCTTCCCAAATATTTATGAGGATATTTATGGATAATATTTACATAATTAGATTAATTCAAGACCAAAAATTTTGATCTTGAGATGGACGCTAATGATTTTTCGTGATCTATTTGGAATATCTATAAATAAGAGGGTGTAGACCACTTTGATTAAGCTTAATTTATGTAAACTTATAATGTAGGATTCTCTCTACAAGCCATTTTACTATAGTTTGATAGTGTTTTATTTTTAATAGGATAGATTCATTTATAGGCATAACCTTGATTTCATATCATGATCCTAGTTTAGTTAGTGTTCGTGAGATGGTGGATGAGTTTGGGTTTGCACCATTGTTGAATACTTGAGTACCAAATCAAGGGGAAAAGCACATTTTGAGTTTTATTTTGTTAGAGGAATAATCACTAAGAGTGGGTGGTGAATTAGTGATTCAAAACAATCCAATTAAATTCCCAACTCTTAAACATTTATCATACATCAACTTGATCAAGAAATATAAACATGAAAGTACATACATCCAAAGCATACATAAGACTATATATCACATGAAGACATCATATATGTGAGAATCCCTCTTGGGAGATAAAACCCATTAAACCCTGAAAGATGGACTATAGGCATATAAAAAATATCTAATATTTATACCATCACCCACTAATCAAGGAACACCCATCCCTTAGTTTAGTGAGACACCAATTCCATAAGGAGCTACTACCCTTGTTTAGATGAGCACCCACAACATCTAGACCTTTATCAAGCTTTACATTTGCAAGAAGGAACTAACCCCATAATAAAATAAGCACCCACTTAGCTACCTAAATATATCACCATTAACACCTTTTTTTACACTTCAAATCATGATGATCACCTTTGTTTTCACTCTTCAACTCCATTCTCTCTCAATCTGCCTCTAGGACTAACTTGCTTAAACTGCCTCTTCTACGCTCATTAAGTGTAATGAATTATGTGTCATCCTACATCAACTTAACTAGATAAACATGTTTTATCTTTATCACACTCTTATGTTCCTAAATAACTTGTACCTTCTCTTTCAAAGGTTCTCCTCTTCACTTGAATCTATAATTACACAACTAGCATAATTAGTCCAATTAGACCTCGTACTTATACCACTCTCTTCCTTTAACCCATCTTGGTCAGCCAAGATGATTTAAATATTTTAACCACCTTTTAAATAGGTAATAATAAATGTTACATATAATAACCACACACTTCATAGGTTGGTCATTACCTCATTATCCCCAAATGACCATTAGGTCTTCATACTCACATATTAAATGTGAGAATACTTGGAACACATTTATCATTTACCAATTATTTTAACACATCATTCCTATCATAAATATAACCTTTCTCACTCATTCATATCCCCATGCCACCTAGACCACCAACTCAATACTTGAACCTACCAATTAGGTCTCCTTTTTTTTTAGGTCTTCATACACACAAAACATAGTCTCAAACTTTTGAAGCAAAAAATTAAATATTTCACATATACATATGAATATATCACATATTTTAAACCTTAAATACATTTAAAAAACCTCCATGTGCCTTAGACACTTCAATATAGGCTCTAAGTACTCAAATTAACTCTCTCAGAATGACCACTTAGACTGGTCATATATAGTCAAAATACAGGCATAATATTTTAAATATTCATATATTATCAAGGAAAAATATGACATAAAATATTTTATCATAATCCTTAGATAACTATAGAACATATCCATATTCATTTTCTTCCTTAACTCTACTCAGAACACCTTCAACTTACCTTTGCAAGATGGTCAGTCAAACTGTCACTGCATTCAACAAACATAATCAACTTATAAGACTTTATTCACACTCAATATGGATTTTTAAAATCTCAAAAATCCATAAAAATAGTTTTCATGGATTATAAAACACTCTCTAATACTTATTTCATCTTGAAACATCTAAATACCATCAATACCTCTTCAATTATCCTTCTTAGGTTAATTGTAGAACATGGTCAACCACATAGTCAACTTTGGATATATATATATACAACTATAGAAATTTTAAAATATTATAACTCACTTATTTGGATAAACCTTTAATTCCTCTTCAAATTTTATTTTTACATGACCTTCAAATTCATCCTAGATCAAGGGATATAAGCAAAATATTAAGCATTGGTTTTTCCTTTGTTAAATTCAAATGCCAATAATCATTGTGTAAATGATAAACATCAAAAAAATTGTCTTAATCTCATGTCCTTTAATATATTTATCAAACACACTCCATTTATCTCCTCTCAAAATAAATATATTTAAATCTTTAATGCACACCATTAATCATGGATCTGTGCTTCTATGATTAAGACACTTGGCACCCTCACGTGCCTTTTGAGTACATTGATTTTTTGACTCCAATAAACTCCCACCACATGACAGCCCCACAATATTTATTATCATCCTATTGACTTATTGATTTCATGAATTACATTTATCTCTATCTTCATGATCATAATATCACCATTGAATCTTTGTTTGTGAATCCCCACTCTTGTGTCACTTGGTAGTCTCATGTGCATTTGGAGAACGCTACTAACTTGTTGACTTAATACACACCATTGGATCACTATATAAAAATATAAAATGCTTCATTAGAACCTTATCCAATTAAATTTAATGATTTTCATAGATATTTTATCCAATTAAATTCTCACTATATATCTTTGATAATGCAAATTTAGAAAAGTATGGGAATTTAGTGAACTCTGTATGAGAGGAAAACTTAGCACCTTAATAACTTTTTCTACACTCCATATCCAAACCTAAAACTTAAAGCTTATGATATAATCACATAGGTTAATATATACATGTATCAATATGATCTTCAAACCTTCACACATGTTAAATATCCCATCATGAAACTACTTACTCAGCCTTATCTATCAAGATGGCTACTTGAGCATAGACATTCATATGACTACTCTGATGAATTTTATTGACTTCCATAAGCACTCATAACATCCCATATGGTCTCTAAAACATGTCCATACCATTATTAAAATCCATCAATTTCCTCATGAAGTCAAACACTCTCTAAACCAGCAATCTGATATCTTTGTCATTCATGCACTAGTACCACATGCTCTCTTTGATATCAATGACAACAAAACACCAATTATGGAAAAACATCCTCATAATGACTTATTAATCCTTTAAAATCCCTCATTTTGATCTTTCTCCCTCTTTGACATTAATTACAAAGGGTCTCTTACTCAACATGCCAAAAATCATTCCTTAACATCATGTATGCATTCAAATACTATTTAAGATGCTCAAGATACATACTTTCAAGCATATGAATCAATCACTCCCCCTTTGACATTCACTAATCTAAACTTGGGACTTATATGATCTTTGGACTTAACAAACTAATCACATATCTTAGAAATCTCTCCCTAACATAATGCGCATCTTCTTCAAGTGATATTATTGTCTTACAACATCAACCAAAGCTCAACTAGCATCTACCATGCTTCCTCTTGCTGATCATAGAGACACCCTAACTCATAATATCCTAGAATAATGTGAAATTAGGAGTTTCCTATAACTCATATTCATTCTTCTCCTTGGTCATCTAATACTGATAGTTCTTCTTCTTCTTAGTCTTAAGATAAGAAACATGCTCATCCACTACAATATTCTCCTTTTATTTTATGAATAAATTGAAAATACATAGGGATAAAAAATATTTATGACCTAACTCATTCAGAGATATTGAAAATTTATGTTATTCACATGAAACTTGTTCAACAATAGCATGATGTTTACATGTATCCGTACACACCTCAGAACTAGCCTTAATTAGCCCCTTGGTCTTTTCTTTGAGCTCAACTTTAAGTAAATTTTAAATCTCCTTTTCTATCTAGACAGATGACACATTCTCTTAAAATTATTAAACATTATTCATATTTTATTCCTCTTTTGCTTTAGTAGGAAATCCATCTTGATCTTTCAACTCAACTGAATTAGTTTTCTTAGTTTTCACTTCGTTAGGTTTCCATACCAAGGGTTGACCTTTCTTGAGCACTTTAGGATGTCCATGCACCTTATTATGACTTGATAACATGCTTTTACAATATCTTTCAATATGACCAACTTGATGACAACTAAAATAAATAACATCATTCATTGCTTCTACTTGATGAATATTATGAATCTCAGCAAACATACCCTCTTGTCTCTTAGGTTCATTATGCTCAAGCTTGATTGTCTTAGGTTTCCATACCTAGGTTAATCTTTCCCCATGCACTATGGGGTAGAATCTAGTAATATATCCCATGTCATGATAGTTATATAAGACTATATTATCCATACCTCTAGCTAACTAACTACTCTTCCCTCTACAGTTTCTTGATTTATGACCAAAAAACTTACATGTAAAATAGTGACCATGAAATGAACTTTCATACCTTATTGCATTTGGTTTCTTGATAGATCTTTTCATGCTTCACTTGGTTCTTTCATCCGTATTATCTTTATTTTACCTATCTTTCTCTTTCTCATCCTTGTTTATCTTGAAAACAAATTGCTCATTCTCATGCTTTAATTAATCTAGCTTGGTTTTCAATTGAATGCTCTCATCCTCTTTAGCTCTAATACTTGAATTTTCAGCCTCCAACTAAATTTTGAGAACTTTGATAGTCTCCTTATCTCTCTTATCTTCTGTAGTCATGTCATCCTTCAATATACATTCTTACTTTTCAGTATTTTTTTATAGAATCAAGACTGGACTTCAACTCATCATGGTCACCTTTCCTCGAACTCAACTTGGCATTTGTATCTTCTAACTGAGTCTTGAGATGTCTATATTCTTCCTCTTTTAAACTCATATTTGTCTTAGTAACTCTTAATTAATCTTCAAGATCTTGCATGGTCATCTTATTTTCTTTGACTATTTCACTTAATCTCTCAAACTTGGTTTGAAGATGACTTATCATTTCTCTTTGTTTCATGAATCATTCTATAAACTCCTCAAGACTTAACTCATGTTCATCATCCTTGGAATTAGAATTACTCTTCCTAGTCTTAATATGACTAATCTATTCTTCAAGACTTTTGACCATTGATCTCAACTCAAAATTTTCTTTCTTCAACTACTTAGCCATATTTTTACCTTGGTTCACCTTTAAGTGGTTAAACTTACACAGAAGGTCCTATTATGATACCAATTATTAGAGGTACAATCACTAAGAGAGCGGGGTGAATTAGTGATGAAAGATAATCCAATTTAATTCCCAACTCTTAAACATTAAACATACATCAACTTGATCAAACAACATAAACATAAAAGCACATACATCTAAAGCATACAATAGAGTATACATCAAATGAACACATCATATATGTGGGAAACCCTCTTAGGGGATAAAACCCACTAAACCCTACAATATGGAATATAGTACTATAAAATATGATCTAAAATTTAGACTAGCAGCCACTAATCAAGGAACACCCATCTCTTAATCTAGTGAGACACCAATCCCACAAGGAGCTACTGCCCTTGTCTAGCTGAGCACCCATAACAACTAGACCTTTATCAAGCTTTACATTGTAAGGAAGAACCAACCCCCTAGTAAAATAATCACCCACTTAAATACCTAAAAAACCACCTTGAACACCTATTTCAAATCTTCAAATGATTATGATCACCTTTGTTTTCACTCTTAACCTCTAATGTCCTCAAGCTGCCTCTAGGGATAACTTTCTCAAATTACCTCTTATAGTCTCATTAGATCCAATGACCTATGTGTCCTCATGAATAAAATTGATAATATAAAAATTTATAATATTTCTCTCACTATAATGGTCTTAACTAACATTTACCTTCTATTTCAAAGGTTCTCTTCATTGTTTGAATCCACACTTACACAACTAGCACAATTAGTCTAATTAGACCTCGTACTTATACCACTCTCTTCCTTTAACCCATATTGGTCAAACAAGATGCTTTAGAATTTGAAAAAAAAATTGAAATATGTTCTCACACATGTTACATATAATAAACACACACTTAATATGTAGGTCATTACATAATTAGCCACAAACAACCATTAGGTCTTGGTGAGACCTAAAATAATTAGGTCTTCATACTCACATGTTACATGTGAGACTACTTGGACCACATTTATCATTTAAAAATGATTAAAATACATTAAAAATATATCCAATATACATTTTATCACTCTTTCATGGGTCCATGACACCTATACCACCAACTCAATACTTTAACCTACCAATTAGGTCTCCTTGTTCTTCAGGTCTTCATACACACAAAACATAGTCTCAAATTTTTGAAGCAACAACTCAAATATTTCACATATAAATATGAATATATCTCATTTTTTAACCCTTCAATAACTATTAAACATGTCCATGTGCCTTAGATAATTTAACATAGGCTCTACGTACTCAAATCAACTCTCTTAGAATGACCACTCAAATTGGTCATATATAGTCAAAATACAATCATACTATTTTGATTCTTCATATTTGATCAGGGGAAAACATGAAATAAAATAATTTATCATAAGACTTAGATATTTATATAACATATCCATACTCATTTTCTTCCTTAAATCTACTCATAACACCTTTAACTTACCTCTGTAATATGGTCACTCAAATTATCATAGTAATCAACAAACACAATCAACTTATAAGACTTTGTTCACACTAAATATGGATTGATTAAACCTAAAAAAACATAAAAATATTCTTCATGGAGTCTAAAACACTCTCCAATATCTAGTTCATCTTGAAACATTGAAATACCACCAACAACTCTTCAATAATCCTTCTTGGGTTACTTGCAAAACATGGTCAAACACATAGTCAACTTTAGATCTCCATATCTACAATTTTACAAATATTATAATCTTATAACTAACCTCTCTATATTTTCCTTTAATTTATCTTCAAATTTTATTTTTACATAATTTCAAATTCATCCTAGATCAAATGATATAAGCAAAATACTGAGCACTAGTTTTTCCTCTTTTAAATTCAAATGCCAATGGTCACTGTGTAAATGCTAAACATAAGAAACTTTATCATCATCTCATTTCCTCACATAGCTTGATAAAATGTGATCCATTTATATCCTCATGATATTCCTATATTTAAATCTTTAATGCTCACCATTGATCACTGATTTGTGATTTTGTGATTAAGACACTTGGCACCTTTGTGTTCCTTCTGAGCACATTGACTTTTTGACTCCAATGAAATTTCACCACTTAGCAGCCCAGTATGCCTTCTAATCATCCTATTGAATTATTGATTTCATGATTTCCATTTATCTCTATCTACATGATCATATTCCCACTATTGGATCTTCATTTTCCATTCCCCACTCTTGTGCCACTTGGTAGTCCCACATGCATTCTGAGCACCCTGCTGACTTGTTGACTTGATACACACTATTGGATCACTATCTAACAAAATCATGTGCTCTATTAGATCCATATCTAGTAAAATTTAATGATTTTAATATATATTTTATATGATTAAATGCTCACTATAGATCTTTGATAATGCAAATTTGGCTATGGGAACTTAGTGAACTCTATCTAAGAGGCCAACTTTGCACCTTGATAACTTTTTCTATGCTCCATGTACAACCCAAAAAATTGAATGATATGATCTCATTACATAGGTGAATCTATCCATACATCAATATACTCTTGAAACCTTCACACATGTGAATATGCCATCATCAAACTTCTTACTCAGCCTTATCTATCAAGATGATTACTTGAGCTTAGACATTCATATGACTATTCTGATGAATTCCATTTACTTTAATAAGCACTCTAAGATATCATAACATACCATAGGGTTTCTAAAATATGTCCATATCATCAATAATATCCATAAATTTCCTCACTAAGTTAAACACTCTCTAAACCATCAATCTGATCACTTTGTCATTAATGCACTAGTACCACATGCTCTCTTTGACATCAATAACAACCAAACATCAATGACCATGCTCAATACATTTATGTGATGGAAATATATTAGGAAGGTAAATTGTGTTTAATTTATTTCATTTTCTCTTAATTGTCATTTACACACCCCATTGAATATGTTGGCCTAGATTGTTGGTTCTTTATGCATTTTTCTTGGTTTTCTTGACTAATGCTTGATATAACCATCTTTATAATCCATATCTACATTTTGGCATGCCTGGTAGGACAATGTAACCCATTTAAGTAAGAAATACATTTTTTCAATCTTATATTTCCTTTAAAGTTATTAAAAATCCTTTTTAAATTAAATTTCCCATGTTTTTACTTTTTTTTTTGATATACAGGTCACACAATGGTCGATGTTAGTTTGTTGTAACCGACATCATTAAAGGATAACTAACATCAGTTACATTGTAGGAAAAACATGGATAAAAATTTGTATTTTTAGAGCTTTATTCCAAGTTGTAGTTATCAATTTGAGTTTATAAGTCTCTGTTCTAAACATTTATTCCTAATCTAGAAGTTTCTTTTGGAGATTTTATCCTAACCTTGGATAACAAAGTTTTTTGTCAAATCTTGTTTTGGCCTAACGGTTCAAAGGTGACCACTATTGATCATTTTTTACTAGCATCAATTATGTTTATGATTGGTATTGGTCTTTTTGTTACTAACATCAATCACTATTGACCAACATCGATCTTTGTATGTAAAAAATAGAGAAATCGAGAGCATGTTTTCAAAACTTGCTTGTTTCATTATTGATTTTGCTTCAAAGATAAAGGAAACTCTCTAACATTTTGTAAAGGACCTGTATGGATAAGTGATTAATTTTATCATAATTAAGTCTTTAACATTCCCTTTAGTGTTTAAAAGGAACTTAGATAGTTTATTTGATTATTTTATGAATGTTTTTCAAACTAAAAGCCAAAGGGCCTAGAATTTCACTTAACATTAGAATTTGGTGCTTAAAAATTACACTTAAATTTCAAAATTTTTGAAGTGTTGTTTTATGTAAATCATCTATTACTTTTTAGATTATTTGAGCAAAATGAATATTATGTGTATGCTCTCCCCCATCCCCTTTAGGGAACTTGGGTGACCAAAAACACTTTTTCATTGTGATTGTGCCTTTCTCCAACACATGAAAAGGAATTTGAATAGGATCTCCCAAAAACTAATATGGTTTGGGTGATATAAAAATATCCTCTAAATCCTTTTCACTTAGATCATTTATTTTATAATATTTGGTTTGTAGAGGGGAGTTCATAGCCTCTTCATGAGTTCTTTAAGGAAGCTTTGACTTGAGGTTTCATCTCCTGGAATTGTTTTAACCCTACTTCACAATGGGTTATATAAATTAGGGTACATATACTATATGATCTAGGGGGTTGAGTGGATAAACTTTTCTTTCATAATGAAAACCTAAGTTAGGTCTAGTTAACTAGGGGATTCCACTAAGCAATACACAGATGGACTCACTATGCAAAATAATAGATACTTGAATAGTAAGTTAATTGGTATAAACTCAATTTATGTGATACATATCTAGTGTAGTTATTCTTGGGACCATATAGATGATCATAAATTTAATTTTTAGATAACCCCACTTGTCATGAAGTATTGTTGATGTAGGGTGAGTAACCCAAAGGTCCTTGTCTCTATATAATCTCTTGGGATAATGGGGGTGTAAATACCCTAATAACTCATGAAATTTTATTTTTTGATTAATAATTAAAATCCTCCCAAGATCACACATATAGATGTATTTTAATAATACAAATCAAAATTTTTAGCATTAGGGCTTAGGATGATTTAATTAATTATATTTGGTCCTTTTAGTAATTACTTACTTGGTCTTGATTTGAGTCTAAAACGTATTTGTAAACAACATGTCATAACCAAACACATTTATTTCCCACCACTTCTTGAACAAATAGGCATTATGCTAGTCAAATCCAGATCATCTTTACCTTGTCCAAATAATCATCTTAAAACATTGTGTTTATATTGTCTAAAAAGAATAATTATGCTACCCATTTGAGTCTAAACCACTTTAAAAAAATATTTATGTGCTTCATTGATAATTAAAATTTGGAATTATACCTTTCTAGGTTCTAGGTTAATGTGTTAATTAGTTTTTCCATTTGCACTTAACTTGAATTGACATGGGTTCAATTTCCCATTTGGGTTGAAGTCTATTTATAGACTCATCATCATTTAATCATTGTGAACTTAGGTCATCAAGTTTATCACTCACACTATAAGTTCTAGAACACATTTTATTCTACCTCCTATTACCATGTAGTGGTGTTATGCTACATGTTTAGTATTGGTTTTATACTTAAAAATTATTGCTTGTTTTCACATCCTGAGTTTCTTAGTTTGCATTATCACCCTTATAATTTGAATGGATTTCTTTTAATTTCCTAGTAGCTATTCATCAAATTTGAACTACTTTTTACAACATTTATGTATCTCTAAACCTACATTTAGTGTAATAGTTTACACTTAGGTATTTGATTTATCATACCCTCTTCTATTTTAGATGATTTCAACCCTACCCAAGGTTGAGTAATTTAATGAACATATTCTTCTATTGTGTGTTACTATGCCACCTCATTTTTATTATAATCTCATTTGTGCCTTGTCACTTATTTAGGGAAAATTAAAAAACATACCTTGTTTAAACATTTTCAAAACCTTGTCAAATGTATAGAACAAACCTTTCTAGACATGACTCAAAAGTACACTTGTAGTGGCATCTCTTATATACCTGGCTATGAGGATGAGAAATTTTATGATGGTCAAGATAATTTTGTGGTCTTTGAAGACATTCCCATAAATGTAGGATCTAAGGAAGACTATTCAGAATATCAACACAAAGAGGAAAAGGATGAAGCCCTCCTAATGTTGATTGAATCTAGTGCTAGGCTACCCTCATACATTCCCATGGAATAATTATATACCTTAGTTAGAGAAGGAGAGAAATAATGAGAAAAATATTTCATGAACATTATACAAATAGACTAACTTCTTTTAGTAATGAAAAGGAAATACTTGTAGAGCCAAAACCAACTAATCAATATCTTGCCACCAAGATCAAAAAGATAGTCAATAATATGTAGACCAACTTATCATAGTCTTGATAGAATATTTAGCTTCTAATTAAATCCATAATGGCACTTATAAGGAACAAGGAAATGTGGTTTAACCAACACAAACTTTAGTTGAGAACATAACAATGATGGATCAAGATGTCTGAATTGAACAACCTAAGTCCTAAGAGGTTCTGCAACATGCTTCGTTAGACATAAATCATACATTTTTCAATCATTAATAACCTATATAAAAAATAATTTAGGTAATTTATCTCAACAAACATTTAATTTGGAAAATAGACCATAAACTTCCCAAAATTAATAGAACACATATAATCTAAGGCATAAGATTCTAAGGAATTAGTGGCTCACTTAATCGACTCAAGAAGTGAACCAAAACAACTTTGTAGACCATAGGGTGTATATTCCTAACAAATCCACATAAAAATATGGGAACATACCACTCCAATAGCAATAGGGGCACACACCACCCTAATAGAATTAAGTTCCACCCATGAATGCACCAAACATGTAAAAGCATAACTCAATGAAAGATATTGTGTCATGATTAGAGATTGGAAATAGAATTAAGAAGTACAAATTTGATGAGATATGTGCATATCCATTTTATTTAAGTATTCTCCAAGTATCCTTTATATCTCATTTTGAGGGACCTAAATTTGAAAAATATAAAGGAAAGGATGACCCTCATGAGCACATTCAGGGATTATTTGTGTTATGCCAAGAGGTTGATTATAATAGCATTTATTTACTTCATTTGTTTCTTCAAATTTTATCAGGACAACTTATAGATTGGATACTTAACTTACCCAAGGGATAGATTTTGGATTTAAATGAATTATCTAAAAAGTTCAACCATTTCTCATACAATATTGAGCATCAATTACCCATTGTTGACTTGTGTAAAGCAAAATAGTGTGATGGATAAAGTTTCATGACATATTTATAGTGGTGGAGATCACTATCTAGTCACTCACCTTCAACATAATTTACTAGAAAAATAATTGGACATATTTGCATAGAACCTACACCCTGACGTGACACACAATCTATGGCTTGCTTGCACAAACACATTTGAAAAAATCATAGATAAAGGGATACATACTAAGAAGGTGCCTATTTACAAAGTCCTTATCAATATTTATACACAAGGTCAAACATCAAATCAAACCAAATCATTGGTTTAAATGGTTATGTAATATAAACCTAAGGGTTTCAACAAGAACAAGAACATGGTAGGGAATGGAGTAACTGAAACAAGACACATACAAATGATATAGGCCCCACTAGATCCAAATGTGTAATTAACTCAACCTAATCCACAAGCCAATATATAAATATAACTTCCACAAGGGACATTGCATAATCAATTTAGAGTCTTCAATAAATTGGGAGAGCCTATCGAGATAGTTTTCTAAAAGATCATAATAACTAACTTGATTGCATGGTCAATACCAAGGCCATTTCCTATAGATCAACTAAATCTAGATCGGTACAAGTAAAATGAATGGTGTAATTTCCATCATGTTATTAGTCATGGTTCTTATTTTTGCATACAATTATAGCACCTAATTGAAGATTTGATTGAGAGCAGCAAATTTGAGATCAAACTTGATCCATAAGGCACTAATCAGGATATGGAAATCTACCAAGATCCATTTTTTTGACATAATTAATAACCACCAAGGAATAATCAAAATTAAGGATAAAATTAATATTAGAATTAGAACTATCATTAAGGTCAAAATCATAATCAAGATGATAATACCCATTATAATAACCTATGTTACAACAACATCATGGGATGTACTTTTACAACCCACATTACCAATATCACTATTAAAACCTATGAACAATCTCATACTCCTTGTAATACTAGACCCATTATTATAGGGTCAATACCCTTTCCATCTATTAATGCCACATCGATTTCACGTAATTTTATTACAACTCAATTTGTATGGGTTACTTTTTTGGACAACATCCTTACTCTAATTATAATGTCTCCTCATCAACTTAAAATTACTCAAATGCAAATAGATGCCTATGAGTCACCTTCTAAGGCCCTTCACCTATATCTTATAATTATAATGGCTCCTTACCACCTTTGGATTACACAATCATAACTAGATGCTCTTGATTTACTCTCCAGGGCCCTTTTCCCTCTTCTTCCATTGAACCCAATGTGAACATTATGCCTTTAGATCTAAATTCAAATACCATGTTATCTAAGGCCAAGGAGTCTTGTCCTAATATTGAAAATCCTTATAGTCTATTACACCAATTAAGTAAAACCCCTACACATATTTCTATTTTGGATCTCTTGTGTGTGTCTGAAGTCCATAGAACTATTTTAAAAAACCTTTTACGAGAATAAAATGTTCCCAAAGATATCAATCCTAAATAGTTCTAAGCACTAGTTAGATATTTGTCTTCATTTCATTGGCTCATGTTTGATCAAAAATACATGTCCACTCTTGAGTCTAAGCCATAACAACCCAATGCATATTGAGGTCTTCATTGTAAGCCATAATGTCAAGTAGGTTATTATAAATAATGGTTCAAGTTTGAACACAATGTCCCTTAAACTGGTATAGAGATTGGGATACACTACAAAGGACATTCAGCTAGATATGATCACCATAAAGGCTTACGATAACATCAAGAAGGAGTCTTATGGTACCATTTATTTATTGATCATTGTTGGGTCCATTTTCCACCACACATTATTACATATTACGGATATTGAGTTTCCTTATAACATACTTCTTGGTCATCCTTGAATCCATGAAGTACAGGGCATTCCATCTACCTTGCATTAGTTCCTTAATTTTCCCCATGATGGGATCAAGGTCACTATTCTCGTTGATCTACAACCTTATTAGTATTGTAAACATTTAGAGGATAAGTTATAAAATTATAACTATTTTCCATCTTCTAAATTCATTGGATTGATTCATTTCCAACAAATCTTGAAAAATAGGTTATTATATAAGATGTGGGCATTCTCATGTACCAACTCAAGGACACCTTCCATGTTCTTAAGTTTTTGAAGTCTCCAAAACCTTTTGGTAAACCCAAACCTTCTAAAAGCCATAATAGACTAAACTTAATATGGTAATAGAATAAAGAATAGAGAAAATCACCCATGGTATTTGTACCTGCTACTTCAGCAAAACATGATTGAGAGGCTTTCACTGAAGGAGACTGGTTATATTTGGATGTCATTATTGATTGATTTTAGACTCAAAACTATCTTATCCCTAATCAGATCATGGATAATTTTGATTATACAGGAAGAGGATTTGGCCTAGGAACACAAGGAATTTGAAATCTTTATCAACCAGAGTACCTAATTTAAATCATAGTCTCAGATTTATACTTCCTAGGGGTGACCTCATAACATTCAATAGGGATTCTTCTGAATCGACTAGCAATGAGACTCCTGATAGTGACATAGCATTCCATTATAGCCTTTTCAATGACGTTGTTGACTTAGATTTATTTGATCAATATGCCATTATGAACATAACACATCATTGTTTCCTATGCCTTTGTCATCTTGAACTCATTGATTGGGACAAAAAAAAATTGGTCATATGCCTTGATGAATTCTAGAATGAAGAATCAATTGTAGAATACATGGGCCTAAGAGATGGATTTCCCATCGACAATTAAAGACAAGGATTTATTTTTTCATTAGATATTTCTACTTACTTTAGATATCAAGAAAACTTTCTTGGTCATAAAAAATATAAAACATCGAGATCTTCAAATGAAAATATATTTGAGGCACTCATTGATCATGGAAAAAGTAAAGAAAAAGACAAGCCCTTGAGTGAAAACATGTTTTAGGAACTCTTGGATGGGAAAATTTGCTCATCCCTAAAGGGAACTCAAGGTCCATCAAGTCCTAGATCTATATCCAGAACAAGCATCTGTTCAGAATAATAGAAAATGTTTGAGCATCTCACTCTTGAGTTTCCAAAGATTTTTACTACTTGGCTATTACGTGAGATGGCATATTTAGATTTGTCACATTATCTAGATATTTGAGAGGAAAAACAATAAACTATAGTAGAATAAGATGATCATGATTACACATTACCTACTATTCTTGAATATGGTTCTACACTTCTTGTAGAAAACATAGTTGAAGTGAACTTGGGAACATACGATGATCCTAAAATTGTTTATCTTGGAGCTTCCCTTACTAAAGAAAAATGTGAACACATTATATCCATTTTTATGGATTAAATTAATATTTTTTCATGGGCATATTTAGAAATGCCAAGCTTAGACCTTCACTTAGTAGTGCATCGACTTGTTTTTCATCTAGATGCCAAGTTAATTAAACATAAATTGAGGAATATGCATCCATGCATCACCCTATTAGTAAAAGCTAAATTGGTTAATTTATTAGGAATAGTCTTCATTACACCATTGGAATTTCCAAATGGATATCAAACATAGTTCCAATAATAAAAAATCCATAGGGTATATGTATTTATACAAATTTTAGAGATATCAACAAATCATGCCTTAAAGATGATTTTCCTCTACCCAACATCAACATGATTTTCCATTCTACTATTGGGTATGAGATGTTGTCCCTCATGGATGGATTTTTTGGACACAATCATATCAAGATATCCCAATAATATCAACATAAGACTGAATTCACCACTCTATGGGGAACATTATATTACCAAGTCATGTCAGTTGAATTGAAGAATGCCAAAGACACATATTAGTGTCCATGATGATCATCTTCCATGAAATGATACATGATATTACTGAGGACTATGTTTATGACATACTATCAAAATCAATAACATGTGTTGGACATCTTAACATTCTATGAATAATATTTGAGAGGATTCATAAATATAAAGTCCACCTAAATCCTAAAAAGTGTCTTTGGAGTCACTTCAAGGAAATTACTAGGTTTCATTATATTTCAAAGAGGGATCAAAGTCAACCCTGCTAAGGTCAAGACCATTGTTGAAATTCATCCACCTTCAAATCTTAAATAGATCTAAAGCCTACAAGGAAAGTTATAGTCTATCCATAGGTTCATTTATCAATTGGTAGATAAGTATTACCCTTTTACTCATATCTTGAAGAAAGGGATCACATTTTAATGGGAGGAATATTGTTAGTTAGCATTTGAAAATCTCAATACATATTTGGTGAACCTGCTAGTTTTGAGACTACTAACACCTAGACAACCACTACTTCTTTACATATCAATAACTTGCATGCACTGGGGTTATGTTTTACCCAACATGATGAGCAAGGTAAAGAACATGAAGTTTATTATTTTATCTAAAAATTTGTTGATTATGAAAATAATTATATGCCTATTGAAAAGGCATGCTTAGCTATGGTATTCACTTCCCAAAAGTTGTGACATTATATGCTAAACAAAAAAATAGTTATCATTTCTAAGGTGGATCCTCTCAAAATTTTATTATCCAAAGAAACTCTCATTGCTTGTATGGCTAAATGGGTCATTCTCTTAAGTGTGTTTGATGTTGAGTATCAAAATTAGAAAGCTATAAAAAAGTAGGTTATTATTGATCAACTTGTAGAGGCCCCTATTAAAGACACTAAACCACTCAAGTTTGACTTTCCAAATGATTTTATCTTGATAGTGGAAGAAGTGCATAATGAACTTGAATAATGGAAGTTATATGTTGATGGTTCCTTCACTTCTCATGGATTTGGAGACATCATATTATGATTACACTATAATGGGATTTGATTCCCAAATCATTTCACATTAATTTTCATTATACCAATAATATGATTGAGTATGAAGCATTTATTATAGGACTTCATCTTACATTTTAGTGGGATATTCAACACTTAATGTTCTATTGTGATTCCTAGTTGATCATCAATCAAACCACTAATCAGTATCAAACTAGAGATGATAAGTTTATTCCTTACTATAAAATTATGGGTAATCTCAAAGTTCATTTTAAATCTCTACAATTTGAACAAGTACAAAGGGCCAACAACAGATCTATCGATGCAATGGAAAAAATTGGGTTTATGATACAAATTGATGGTAGTGCTAAAGAGTATTAGTTTTTTATTAAAAACCTTCTATATCCTACCAATATTATGCTAAATTTAGAAAGGGTTTGTTTCATTATTAGTTTGAATACCACACCTGAACTTCCTTGGTAGCAAGAATATTATAATAACTTCCATTATCACATTTTTTTCACCTGATTTTTCCAATAATTAAAAAAAATTACTTCACTGTCTATCTTGTTATACCCTCCTTATAAATATGCTTTATCACAAAGGCTATGATTGGACTCTACTTTATTGCTTATCTTCAAGAGAATCCAAGTTATAACTTAAGGAAGTTCATGAAGGAATGTGTGGGTCCCATACCAATGGTGTAGTCTTATCTAAAAAACACCTCATAATATGCTATTATTGGCCAAAAATGGAGATAGATGCTTGAAATTATGTGAGGAAGTGTGTTCCTTATCAACAACATGAAAATTTGAGACACATACCTTTTTTACCACTACAACCGATCATAACACCATGGCCATTTTCTATTTGGGGCCTTTATCTTATTAGGAAAATAAACCCAACATCTTTAGATGGCCATAAACACATTATAATAGCTACCGAGTACTTTACTAAGTGGATTGAGGCCATTCCTCTCACTTATGTCACTAGGAAGCAGATAGACAAATTCACTTATTACCATATTATCTATCGATATGACATCCTAGCATGTATTATATCCAATAATGGTGGATCCTTTGTAAATAGAGATATTGAATACCTTTATTCAAAATTCAAATTCAAGCCCAAGAAATCCACACCATATAACCTGTAAGGCAAAAAACAAGCTAAGGTGTCAAAGAATACCATTATAGCCATTTTAAAGAAGATTTTTAATGATGTTGGTCATAATTGGCACTTAAAAATCTTTCTTGCCCTTTGGTCTTGTCAAACCAGTCATCAAAAACCCATAGGAGCCACTCCATAATCCCTTGTTTATGGAACATAATCTATTATCCTAATTAAGATTAAGTTACCTTCATTGTGAGTATATTTGGAACATATTGAAGATGTCAAAGAGTATAAAGTCTCAAGGTTGCAAGATCTATAATTTGTTGATGGTAACCATTTGGATGACCTAAAAAACTTGTAGGCCTATCAAAATAGATTAATGAGAATATTTAACAATCATATTCTCCTTTGGGGGTTTGAGATTGGTGATTTAGTCTTGAAAGAGAATAATAAGAACACAAATTTTGAATGAAATAAAAAGGGAAATTTTCAACCTAATTGGTTGGGACCATATATTATCATGATGAACTATGGATCAAGGGCATATTGTTTGGTTACTCTAAATGGTGAAGAACTTCTAGAGCCCATGAAAATTATACACCTTAAGAGGTTTCGTTCTTGATAGCCTCTAACCATTATCTACAATAGCCCTCATTTGGGGGTAACTTGTACTGAAGTATTTTATCCTACCATTATATTCTGAACCATCCTATGTTGGTCCATATTATTATTTTAACCTACCTTGGACCATTCTTTCGATAACCATATTATTTCCATGACTCTAGATAGTGAAAGTTTTGGACTGTTGGCACTCTAAACACATTTTATACCACCCTAGACTATCTTCTTTTGGGCCATATTCATTTTGTACCATTATCTTTTAGAACCACATTATTTTCATGTCTTGGGCTATTGCAACCTGAACACTTTTATCCCTTGACAAATTATGATCATGATTGTGACTCATAGGCATTATGAACACATCAACACTATCTCTATGACACAATTCAATCAAGATAGTATTTTTTACCTTCTTATATAGATAAGGGAACACATATACATCATCTTTAGCTCAAGATCTTTGCCTACTAGATGATTCTTCAAGGTTATCTTTGCCTATTGGTAGAAATTTTTTCCTTATAGGATCCTCACTCTTAATTATTTGTGAACATGTGACATTGTATCTAGCTTAGCTATTATTGGGACTTCTACTCTTGGATGGGTATCTCCTTGATTAATTGGTTCCCCTAGACATTTTATACATATTTTTATCGCATAAATACCAAAAAAAATTAAAAAAAAATCCACAAAATAATAAAAACATTATCTTACATTTTTGTATATTCTGATCTCCACACTCTTGCCATTTTTCAAGTAATTATCCCATGAACTTGCTATTTTGAAAGATCATTCTCATTTATCCCACTAGCTTGTTATTTTTCAAGACCATTCCCATTTTCCCATTTCCTTTACAACATCAATCAGGTTTTTTTGATCATCACCTTTTCTTCTATCCCACTTCCTAAGAGAACTACATTTAGCCTGATGTTTATGTTAGACCTATCATCTATGGAACTATGTAGGTAGTGTCTACTTGTCTTGTACATCTGGAGTTAGCTCAACCAACACCTTCCTTTTCTTCTCTTCCCCCATTTATTCTATTTTTCTTCCATATCATTTGGGGGAAACTCTTTTCCTTGTCCTTGTTATGATATTGTAGAAAGCAACACTCATGAACAATT
The DNA here is from genome assembly GCA_037957365.1 of Torreya grandis. Taxonomy (NCBI): domain Eukaryota; kingdom Viridiplantae; phylum Streptophyta; class Pinopsida; order Cupressales; family Taxaceae; genus Torreya; species Torreya grandis. The sequence continues at coordinate 320,984 of JARHVA010003846.1, forward strand.
ATTTTTAAATCACACTAGCATGGTTTTTGTTTGTGTGTGTTTATTTGAATTTTATTGGTAGTTCTTGTATTTTATTGTGTTTTCTTGTCTCTTTATTTATTTCTTCTTGCTTCTTCTTGGTCCTTTTTTCTTATTTATTCTTATTATTTTATTTAGTTTTTCTAAGTGCATCTTTATGGTCCACATGGATATTGATTATTTATATCTTGACTTCATGTTGTTAAGATTGTTCTCACTTTTGATTTATACATTCTTGTTCCTATTTGAATCTTGATTGTTCATATCTTGATTTTTAGTTGGGTTCATTTCTATTTTTCTTTTTCATTCTTTTTATTTGTTTTTGTTTAAATGTAAATAGTTATAACTTTGGTCTTGGTCATTTTTACCATTATCCTTAGTTATAGGTATTCACATTTGAACTAATTTAGCACAATTGAAATGCAATTTCATTTTAAGTTCCTCATACTTATGATGCATGATTTCATTTTACTATAGTGATCACTATGTTCTTTGGACTCAAGTATCAATGCTAAATTAGCTCTAATGATTAACTCTTAGGAACACCAATAAAACTAGGCTCCAATGGATTATAATGCACATGACTCTATGCAATATGTCCATTTATTATCATGTATCATGAGTCTAATCAAACACTGGTTAGTTTTATTTATCCCTCATTATATTCTCTCCCACTTTTGGGTGAATAAATTGGTTTGAGGTCCATTTAGAATATGTAGGTAGTGGAAGGACACATAACATATCTTAGGTTATCTCGATCATCTTTGTTCCATTATTAATCTCTTTCATCACTTTGTGCATTCCAATATGCCTAGTTTCTCATGGCTATTTTAGTCATTAGACTATCATATCTATGTTTGCACCCACTCATATTTAATCTATGTAATATTTTATATCCTTGAGCTATTGTTTACTAATTTTCCCTATAAGGGCATAACATTTAAACCAGTGACAAATCTAAATTAGCCTTACAGGAGCACACCATTATTTGTTAATGATCAAAATAAGCCCTACTAGGGAAAAATTTACTTTATCATGATCACTTTCACTCTAATGGAAAACATTATTATTTTCCCTCTTTAGAGATAGTTTCCTCCTTTTTTTATAATTCCAAGCTCTACTGAATTTTCCCCTCATGGTAATATTTTAGTGTGCAACTTGTCTTAGGATCAATCATTTTGTAAGCACATAACTTGTACCCTAGCTTTTGGAGTGTTTAAAGTGCGTCACATATATTTTTATATTGTATCATTCCCCTTCCCCACATTATTGGGGCCCATTATAACTCTAATTATATTTTGATCACTTATGGAATCAATATATGTAAGCATTATCTCATCTAAATTTAATCTATTCCATGGGTTAATCTCACTTTCTCTCTCTTTTCGATAGTCCATCCTTCTCTTTCATCCCTATATGTCCTCTTGAGGGTCATCATGGGTCATTTCCTTATAATTTATTATTGAAAACTCTTCTCTTTAAAAATATGTTATTTTCCTTAAATGTCTCACTATGCCTTCTCAAATACGGGGAAAATGTAGACATCCAATTCCTAACACCATTATTTTAAAATTGTCAATCTTACTCGAAATTTGTGAAAATGTACAATTTAGACCAAAAACACTTAAACATGTTAAATGATTCAAGATTTTCATATACAAGTGCCAACTTAGGCCAATGTATCCCTAAATGGGGTAATGCATTTTATTTGATTATCAACTTTGATCAAATCATTTCAAGTCAAAATGATGAAAACACATTTTAGTGCTCTAGATCACTATTTTCTTTAAATTCGAAAGTACATGACACATGTATGTGTTATTTTGTGTTGACAACATCCTAAATGGGATATTGGAATATACACAACTAAAATCACCTTTTAATTCTTTTCCAATCAAATAATGACCTAGTAATATGACTTTTTGTCCAGTTTATTTAATGAAGTGCAACCAATTTCCAAAGAATTGCACTAAAATTGATTAATATTACTTAGAAAAATTAAACTAATTTATGATCTCAAGTAATAATTCCATGGAATTTATTGAATATTTATTTATTTTAAATTGATTACTATTAACTACATCATTAAGTGACATCATTTTTGGGGTGGATTCCATAATCCATAAATGCAACAAATATCAGGATTATGGCTTTCCATGCCTCTTTAATGCCTTTTCCTCATAAATATTTATGAGGATATTTATGGATATTATTTACATAATTGGATTAATTCATGGACACACATATTGATCTTGAGATGGATGGTCATGGTTAATCTTGATCAATTTGGAAAATATATAAATTGGAGGGCCTAAACCACTTTGATTAAGCTTAATTTACATAAACTTATAATGCAAGATTCTCTGTACAAGACATTTGAGTGTAGTTTTATAATGATTTATTTTCAATAGGTTAGCTTCATTGATAGGCATAACCTTGATTTCATATCATGAGCCTAGTTTAGTTGGTGTTATTGAGATGGTGGAGGAGCTTGGTATTGCACCATTGTTTAAAACATGAGCACAAAATCAAGGGTAAAAACACATTTTGAGCCACATTTATGTGATGGTAATCTCTTGGGAAGGTAACTTGTGATTGCTTTCTTTCATTTTCTCTTAATTATCATGTGCACAACTTGTTAAATATGTTGTCCTATATTGTTAGTTTTTTATGAATTTTTCTTGGTTTTCTTGACTAATGCTTGATCTAACCATATTTGTAATCCATCTCTACACTTTTTAGTGAAGAGACAAGTTCTTTTCCTCCAACTAACATTTCAAACTTTAGGACCTCCATATGCAAGTATTTAACTTTAACCACTTATGGATAGGTGAATGACACATGATCCCATGACATCTACCTCCAAACCCATCTAGATGCATGTTTTCACTATAATTTAGAAGCATGGAAACACTATTAATAAATGTTGTCAAAGTTGAAATGGTAGTTAAATAACTCTACCTCTAGTGTTTTATGTCTATAAAATGGTACTACCAACACATCTAAGGTAGTGTATAATGTCCAATAGTAGGTTCTTAGCCTCCCATCATTCTTGATCAAGAGAACCACCATCCATTTTGGCCTTAAGAACACCTTTTATATACTAATTGAGTACTTATATTAAGCTTCTCTTAGCTTTAAGAATATGAAATTGTTTACTAATCATGCCAACCACATGAAATTGGAATCTTATTTGGCACCACTAACCTACATTTTTTTTTTGTAAGAACCAATTGAATATTTGGCCTCTCATGATATTTTAGCAAATTGAATATTTGTTGCATGAACCAAATTTGAATAGTGTAATATATTCTTATGTGTTTTAAATTCTTTAAATAACCATACATATTATTTTTTTATAAAATATCATCAAATCCAATTTTATTGATAACCATAGACCCAGTGGGATAATCAATGTTTTCTCCATCTATGACTGAGGAAATCATTTTTTTCTTTTCCTCTACACACCAACATAAGTAGTAATATGCCCCCTCTTCATTATCCTCATCAATAATAACTAGAAAAACATACCCTAAATCAATTTAGATAATGTGAATAAATAACTTAATATGTTCCCTTTTAATGATATGTCAAGATAAATAATGAGAATAAATAGTAAATAATGAATAATATTCTACTTGGTTACACTAGATCAGATACATGGTGAAATTCATGTGACAATGTCATATCTATAATTTGTAATGCTAGTGAAACCTAATATGTTTCGATTGGAATTAGAGTTTTGTTTCTCCATTAATCAACCCACTATTTTGACTCACATTCATTCCAAATAGATTCCATGCATGCAAAACAAAAAAATTCCAAGTGTCTCATATGAATAGTTCAAGAACCTAAATTTGAGCTATGAAATGAGTGGATATCACTTGATCCCATTACAATAATATAATCCTCATACATTTCCAAGTGTTCTTCCTCAATCAACTATAAATATCTATAAATAGTAGAATTTTATTGAGCACCATAGCCCATTTTATCATTACACCATTCAACAATGGTTGTTTCATTAATCAAAACAACACCATATTTGAATTTCAACTCCTTTCTTGAAATTACTCTTTTTACACATGATCCAACACCATCATGCTCTTCTTTTCCATCCTTATTGAAACTCCAAATATGTTCTAAACTAATGGTAATGATAAAACATCCATGTATTATTGAATTATGATGTGCAGTTGTTTGACTAAATATAATGCTAATTAGAATTAATGTTCCTCTCAATAAAATCTCTAAATAACTCAAAATAAACTTGAACATATTTTTCACAATGTGATCAATCGTCACTAACATAAAATTGGTACTCCATTAATATTTTTTTATCTTTATTTGTACTATTAGAGGCATGAATGAATTTTATATGCATAAATATGGTAACCTATAATTGTATTCCTATAAAAAAATTGATATTCTATTCAAAATTTAGATGTTTTACCTAATTATACTTAATCATTTTTTTTTAAAAACTAATGTTTTGGAGACTAGACTCAAAATGTTATAATTCATGTTTTTACACCATCCTTGAATTTTGAGTGTATCCATCTCAAATTATCTACATAAGTTCATATTTCTCAATTTTTAGGAAAACATGTCCATAGGTAGGGCCACTTTTATCCCCCAACTTTGTGTACTTGTTAAATCAAGTAGCTATAGTAAATTTTATATCTCATATTGATAGTAATCCACATACACTTGTTAATGATTATTTACATATCTCATCTAGTGTGTCATATTTAAAATGCATAGTAAATTGGCTTCTTTGAATAAATATATTGTGTTATATTATCCCCACCTTCCATAGGTGAATTATAAAGCTAAGTGTGTGATTTATCCAATGATTTTTAGTCTTTTAGTTCTAAGTTCACTTCCAATTATATACCTTCAAACATTATTCCTAAAGATATATTTGGCATACCTCTCCCACATGGCTTAGTTATACCAAAGTTTTAATTATATGATGGCCATGGATATCCTTATGTGAACCTTCAAAAATTAATCTATTATATCACAAAATATGACAATTATGTTTTGATATTACCTAGTTTGCTTCATAACATCTTGATTTTCAATGCCCTAACATTATTCCATGATTTACATAGTGGATATTTAAATTTATTTCAATAGTTGTATAAGGATTTCCTAGACTAATTCATCATTAAAAATGGACCTTATCTCTAATTTTAGAGTTTTACATCCCTTCAATTATATCCCAACAAGTATATTCATGACTTCATTCTTATATTTCAATGTCACATGCATTCCTTATTTGACCAATTATGTGATCACAAATTTAATATATTTACACCAATATCCTTTTTATACCTCTAAATTATAAGTTACTTCAAAAATATTCTTAATCAGTTAATTCTCTTTATTATATGGTCGTCACACTTATGAAGTAAACATAAATTTGATCTAAGGATCCTCATTCTATCCCTAACACTACTAACCATGTGCATAGCATGAATAAATTTGACATTTTCTAGGAAAAGAGAGATGACTCATATGCATTCTTCAAGTGTATCATGAAAATGTATATGAATTTTTAAAGATTAAAATATTATATTAAAAAGGTTAATTTATATGAAATTTATTTTTTTATCACCCATTTGAGAACCTAATATTCAACATGGTCAAAATATTACAATAATAATGCATTTTATTGATACTTTAGAATCATAAGACATTTAGAGAACAAATGTATTTATGTATGAAATAAAATAAAGAATGTATTTGATTAGGGTATAAATTAATTTTATGCATCCATTCCAAAGCCACATGGGGATCGCATAATATTTTGAGAATCTACATTACATCTTAAGAAATTATTAATTACACATGATAATACACCCATTATAGTCACCAATGATTCTATAGATACACATTATTCCCATGACAAATTTAGGCATTTGTAAATGAAATGACAATGAAGACATGTTTTTTTGATAGATAACACATCTTGATTCAATACATATATTTTTCCTTCCCTTCATGAACATGGAAATGGAATTGGAAATCTAATAGAAGAAACATAGTTTTCAACAATATTAGGAAATATCAGGTCACTTATATCTATTATGCCATCCTTATTTCATTTATTTTATGTTATGCCATCCTTATTTCATTACAATGGTGTATTATGAACTTTGTGGTTATAACCAATGAATGCAATTATGGATAGTACCAATAGTCACATATCTTTCATTTTTTTAAATGACATCAATATCACCCATCTAGATATCAATAGTATCGAATAAATTCTCAAAATCCCTATCACATATTTATTCACATATCAACATAATGTTAAACATTAATACCTTTAATAATGAAAATTAAAACTTGATGGTATACTTTACAAATGAATTATAAATCATGACTGCACTTCTTATTTATGATGAAACTTAAATAATTAATGGTTAGTGTTGCATATTTATTATCATGGATTTAAACATACATATCTTGTGATATTTGAACATCACACATTTTATGTCACATTGGAATTTTATTATTTCATCTACAATGATAGTATTTCATGTTGTTTTAATCAGTAAAAGAGTGTTGTGAGGACCCTCACTCCTTCATTAGTAAAACTAATTCACAATAAGTTCTAGTCTCACAAACTATCAAGTATTATATTAAGTGTTATATTAACCCTACCTTCCATAGGTGAATAACAAAGATAAGTGTGTGATGTATCCCATCATTTAGAGTTTTTAAGTACTATGTTCACTTCCAATTATATACTTTCAAACATTATTCCCAAAGATATATTTGACATACCTCTCCCACATGAATTACTTAAACCAAAGATTTAATTATATGATGGCCATAGAGATTATATTGAGGTCAACATACCCCTATTTTTTAAAAATAGGGACCCTTGTTTTAAATTATGAAAATTTGTAAATTAAAATTAAAAAAGCACATGATCAGAGTACCCCTAGCACGTTTTAACATAGTCTTTATTTGAAGATCATGCACACTTGGTTTGGTTAGCATATTTGTTCATAAATTTCATTTAATCTTATTTAAATTTGCTAACATTGAATCTTTATGTTTCAGATTGCAGGGTTAATAGAGTCTATTTGGAATGGAAAATGTCTAGGTTTCATGATTTCATGTTAATTTGACCTTTTACTAGCCTCTAGTCTAGTGAAAACCAAGTTTAATTCATCTTTGAACATCTTGAAACCCTTAGTCCAATTACCCTATCTCATGTCATTTTGAATTTAATTCAAATTTGTGTGGGAATAATTTACATAGGAATGATTAATTAAGCCATATACTTAGTTTAATTTTTTATCCTAAGGCTTAGTCATATTTATCAACATGACCAAACCTTAGTTTTAAAAAATTACACTTGGTCCTTTATGTCCCAAAACCCCTTTGTTTCTTTTATCTCCACATGGTCTAACTAACATCAAGATCCCATTTGTTACATCCTAGACTTAACCTAAATCCTTATCCTAAAGTTTTAATTATGTCTATTAACACAATAAAAACTTTAAGATAAAACTTTATTCCATGTCTTTTATTCCTTGCAAGGTCCATTTTAATGTTTTATAACTTAGCCTAGAAATTTTATCCCAAGGTTTTGTCATGTTTATCAAAATGAATAAAAACTTAGTCTAAAATATTTAACCTAAGTTACATATATTCCCCTAGCCTAACTTAGTTTTATTTTATTGACTGTAGGATCAATGAAATGCATTTGTTTGGTCAAGATTGATCTAATGGTGTGTATTAAGTCAAGAATTCAATGGAGCCCCAAAAGTGAGAAGGTGACAAGTTTCACCAATGCATAAACCATGCCAAATATCCAATAGTATAAAACAAAAGATGATCTGATAGAGCATGATTAATCAACTAAAGATGATCTAATGGTGTGAGATCAATTTTGATAATTTAAAATAACTCAAATCAAGTCAGCATAGGCCAAGTGTCAAGCCCACAAATCATTATTAAATCTTGATCATGACCCTAAATATTGATTATATGCAACTAAGCTTACACATTTTTATTAATGATGCATATTAAGCCAAGACTTCAATGAATATCCAGGATGAGCAAGAAATTGAAAAGTGTCACAATTTCATTAAAAAAACATTGAGTAGCCAATGGCATTCCACCCCTTAGATCAAGATTCAATGGAGTGCATTGATCTGACCAAACAAGATCTAACGGTACGTGATGAAGTTTTAAAAATAAAAATCCATAATAATAAACATGGAGATGAAAAGTGTCATAACCATGATCCACAAATTAAATCTAGAGAATATTTCAAAGATCAATGATATGGAGATGAGCATACATGTTTTGATCGATGATCTATGAAATAAGGGACATAATTCAATAGATCAAGATCAACAAAGCACATTCATCTGGGTAGAGATGATTCAATGGTGTAAGATCGATGTTGACATTTCAACAAAGATCAGGATGAAGGCAAAAGTGAAAAGTGTCATAACTATAGGGAATATAGCAAAAATTCAATGGCATCTAACCTCCTTGATCAATATCAATGAACCATGTTGATCCATGCAAATGGATCCAATGGTGCAAGGTGAGGCACAATTTTCAAAGGGCCTAGGATCAATAAAATAGTGACACATGTCCAAAAGTGACAAATAGTAATATTTTGAATATTAATGAGAAGTATGCTATTGAGATGCCACGATGATGCCACATAAAAAAGACATTAAAAATTTAAAGATTTTATGGACTTGCAAAACTCAAAGGTATAAATACATAATCCAAATAAGATCTAAGGCATGAGGCTCACCATTTGAACTAGATACCACCATTAAAGCACTAAGAAGACCTTAAAAAAACCTTAGTAAGTAAAAGAACCCTAATATGACCATGTGCTCATTGTGACCAAGACTAAGAAGGTTGAATTATCACTTATGCAAGAACAATTCAGTCCAGAGCCAAAGTGCAGACCACTAGTGAGTAATTTAATGAATTCCATAGCCATGGAAACTTGAAAAAGTGTTTCCAAAGAACATGTAAAGCTCTATTTGACTTCAAATGTAAAATGGAAGATTTTTAAGGACACATAGTTCAATGCCACCTTGCTAAATATAGGGGAAAATAACTGGTTGAGCTTATTTTGGACCATTGAGAATGAGAAGACCATCACAAGAGAGGAAGACAAGAACATGTTTACAAAAATAAGATATTATGACCTAGTCACTATCTAGATGGTAGGCCTACACTACATAGCTACAAAACCCAAGGTACTACATTTCATAGATATCCTTGATCCAATTTTTAAGGATGGAAAAATAGATAAGGGCATGATTGTTCATGAATGTAGTTTTAGGAAGATTTCTTACATTTATTCTATAGATTTTGAAAACTATTATAAATCTAATAAACCCAAAGTAGACCTAAACATAGTCATCAACTAGGACAAAGAAAATGATTTAATGAGCACCCTTGCCCTATGGATATATTCTAGGAATCAAGTGTTTTTAGACTTCAATAATAACATCCCCGTTGGTCAATTCAGACCTAGAATAAGAACGATCATGATAATGATGAATAGGTTGTGTGGGAACTCAACCACTACATATGTAGATAAAAATTAGCTCCCCTTAGTCTATTTCATGGTTGAGAAATGAGTCACCCCTCTTCTTGGTGAAGTAATCAACATCTATTTGAGTAAATAGTTTTCTACAATTAAGAAGATAAGTATAACTCAATTCCACATGATGTCATACCTTCTAGATGCCCTTCTTACTAAAACCAAAATTCCCAACCTTAGGGAATGGTCACTTGATAGGATATAAATTATATCATAGTATTACTCCAAGTTACATATCTTTAAGTACAAGGATCACATCTAATTCATATGTGATTATGTTTACCCAGCCCTTAATGAGGCCATCACAGGGATCCCAATAATGAATGTTAACCCACTAATAAAGAATATTGTTGAAACCATGAGGTATATATGGATATGTCTAGATTGCACAATCATTAAGACTAAATTTATCCAATGCAACCAACTCAAGTTACCTATCCATGTACCAATTAAGCTAATAGTGAAAGAAGTGGATTATCAAATATGCAATGGAATAGATGGTTTTTGTAAAACCAAAAGGAAGGGACTCCTTCACACCCTTCCCATAACCATTGGTATCACTGTGTTTGTATTATGGGATAATATTGAGGTTATTTCCAAACACATGACCTCCTTAAATCTTCAAATTGATGAGCTAAGGTAGTGGGATCCTTATAGAAGTGTTAAGGATCATTTGAAGGCCAAAGGAATAAATGTACCTTATGATCACTAGCCTAGTCCTTTTGACCCCATATACACAAAAGCCTCTTCACTCTTCAAGGTAATCATTAGATTAAAAACTCACAAAATCAAACCATAATCTAGGATGCAGAGGGAGTAAAAGGGAAAATATGATAGATGGTAATTGGGACCAAAGCAGTACCGTTTTCTCAGTGGTACACCTTCTAGACATCCACCAACTCAATCAATCAGTGCCCAAATAGAGACACAAATTAAACATAGGCTAGAAGAGACAAGGATTGATGAGATTTCATCTTCTTCAGCTCAAGTAAAGGAACAAGGATCACTAGTGGAGGAGGTTCATATGGTATCATTAGACTCCAGTGAGATAATTGAAAAATATTTAAAAATTATATCACTGGTGTATGAGTCAAATCATGAAGAGATGGAGGAAATAAAAGAAGAAAAGGGTAAGAAAATATTATATCTAGTTCTTATGGATCCACCCAAAAGAAAATTTGAGATGGCCATGACCCTAGTAAAGACTAAGAAGACCATGGTGACTTTTACTCATCTTTGAGTGAAGTCAACCTCTTTAGTGAAGAAAATCTTATTCATGGTCCAATCATTATAGAATGGTTCATTTATGGTAAATTGTAGAAAGTACCTACTATGCAACACCCTTGGGCAATGATGAAGGCCATCAATATCCCATTACATGAGGAGGTCAAGCCATAGATCCTAGATCTACAAAAGGAACATGAAATAAGGATTGTTTCTCTAGGAGAGTCAAGTGGAACACAGATGGAGAACCCAGATCTAAAGGTAACACAATCCTTAGTTGGTGTCAAGTTTGACCCAAAAAAACCAATTTAAAAAGGGTCACAGAGAAAAAATCCATATTTTGTAGAGAGGGGTTCACTTTCCAAAAGGTAGAACCTTTTTTTGGTTTGAATCTAGTTATAGGGCACAAGCCAAATGAAAATCCTATCTTTGAGGAAAATATTCTTCAATTGGATTAGACATAGAGCAATTAAAAATACATATCAAGATTATAATGCATCAAAATAATAATTTGGAAGGAAAAACTATCTTATAAATCCTACAGGACAAGTTCAAATAATTTGAAGACATCATGGATGGTTTATTAAGTTCCTTTAAATCAATTAGGGCTAGGAAAGATGCAGTGAATTATAAAGTACCATTGCTTCAAGACAAGTTGGCCTATGGTATATGTCAAGTTATCAAGTGAAATATTTGATCAAAGCCTTAACCAAGAATCAAATCCTTGAGTTTAGAATAGTTATCCTATCCCACCTTAATATGGCTATGGCTATATTGGTGGATAAAATCAAAGCCTTGACCAATTGGTCTAAGAAAATGGAGGACATTTCTAAGGATCTCAAATAGTAGAAAGATAAGATGTTACACATATTAGGCAGCCTGATCAAAGAGCCCAACACACTTAGTCTATTAGACCTTATCATTGATGAGGAGTTCAAGCACAAAACTACCAATTCATGTAGGAAATGAGAAATAAAGGACAAGGGAAGACAAGTGCTGATAAAAAGAAGAACATGGGTTTACTTTCGTCATTTGAGGAGAAGGTAGGAGATGCCAAAAACATCAAGCAAGCATTGGAAAGAACTAAAAAAGATCTCAAGGTCTTAGAGGATTAATAAAATGAACTCTTCATGAGACCTATTGTCAACCTCTATCTTATTAATGAACATTATAGGATCAAGATCTTATAGGGAAGGCAAAAGACTACAACAACACAAGGGTCTAAAAGTCAAGCCAATTGACTTAGGATTTTTTTTAATGTAAGAACATTATATAATATTTAAAAATAGAATATTATATTTTAAAGCCATGTGAAACTCATAAATCACATTGCCTATAGGTTAATCATTTAAATTCTTTGAAAATTTATAGAATGATCGTAAAAGGATAACTATCCTTATTATTTAACATGACTAATTGGCATACCTCATGAATTGTCTATATAAGGAGGTATTGTCCATTGTAAAAAGGGGAGAGAATTTTTTGAGCCAAAACTATTTGTAACTTTTTATAAAATTAATACATTAAGGAGTTATGAAAAGGTTGTCTAGATTTTCGTATGTGAATTGCTATCATAGCTTCTCTCTCATTTGTCTAGTCTAAATCTCAGATTTGAATGGTCATTGTGAATTTTGGATGTGAATCTATAAGTTTACAGTTACTAATTTGTGTTAATGCTAGATCAGTTGAAATTTCTAAGTTTTACTTCATTTTTTTTACCTTTTTTTACATATGTTTTAATGTGGTTTGCATGAAGGAGTAAACCTTTAAAGTAACCCTAGTCCTTATTTGCATTATTTCACATTATCCTTATATATTGGCCTGGTGTGTGATAGGATTTGAGATTACATTATTTCATGTCATATATTGGTTAAATGCATGTTCATATGAAACTTGAACTTTGTCATAATGTTTGGGTTAAAGATCAACAACATACTTATTCTCTGTCTTACCCTTCCTTTTTCTCCTTTTTTATCAATTCACATTAGATTGGATTCATTGTGAATACTCATATTAGTTTAGCTTTAGACTTAGGTTTAAGCATAATTCACTTTAAATATCACATATCATCTTCAAAATCAAAGATCAACTATTAATCTATGATATATCCTAGCCTCTAATTGATATAAATTTGTGAAACAGTCCACTTATTTTGCCTCTCTTATACCAAAGATAATAGCATTATCACAACCTGTAATTCATGAATTATGTATATACATAATATTTTCAAACTTTTATCAATTACTAATAATTTTTATCTTTAAGGAACCCATCGAGTCTCAATCTCTCTGAGTGCATGACTTAAAGGGTGTACTGAGAAAACTGTGGGTAGACCATTGGTGCTTCATAAGATTATTATCCTTTTTTCCACTTGCCATATACACACTTGTATATTAAAACCATTTAACCTAAGATTATTATTCTCAATTATATCCATTCTAAATATTTGTCATGCTTTATCATCCTTGTTCTTACCTTGACCCCATTTCACCAATTGATAGTACTAGGTTGATTAGGTCGATCATGTATAGCTTTTAGTCTCTAATTACTATATAGGGTTGACCCTATACTATTTAGGGATATTTTTTACTTGGATTTTTATTATCCCTTTGACTTACCTAGCTCAATACCTAGTTATTTACCTCTTAAAAACATATAGGGTTAATTGGGTTGACCTTGTCTAGCCAACATATACAGAAGGATTTAAATCAATATCTATGTATATATACAAGTTCATTTCTAACCATTTGAGAATAAAGAAGTGAATAATAAAAAAGTGTCAATGAACATCTACTTATTTACTAATCTACTTGAGGAATAAAGCTTAGTGTTCTATACTTTCTTTGGAGATATGGATTTTATCTTATGGAGAAGTATTTTGGATGCATAAATAGGTTAAGTAGCCTAGAGCTAATTTGTATTTGTTATCCTTACATACCATAAAAATCTCTTGTGAAGAACCTTAGACAAGGGAAATATTGAATCTCGATGGGTTCATCTTCAAGGTAAGTATTCCTAACTTTATTTCTACTTTATAAGAGTAGATAGATAATGCAGTTATGCTTCTCTCCCATGCATTAGGATTTTGTATACATTGATGTGAGTATATGTCTTATATACTTGTTTACTTTAGTTTGTTTTTTTTCTAACCACCACTTTATGCCATAAGATTTGGTGTACACTAGATTATATTAACTTTCTTGTTTATTAGATATAGAGTGAACATTAAACTTAGGAATCTTTTGAGATTGTTGTGTGATTGTGTTAGACTGTAGGCTTTGGAACCCTTCCTATCATGGTGTATTATGATAAGTGATCCCATAATCAAGTCTAGTAGATCCTCATATTTGTCATGCTATCACTTAAAAAATGTATTTCCAATCAGAAGTGTAGGTATGCTCTATGTTCTTTAAGATATGATTGATTTATAAACATTATGCATTTCTAATTGCATACATTCTGGTGAACCTGATGTGAACTAACCCTTGTAGGATTTTTCACCTTATTGAATTCTTTCATCATTATTTGTATCATATATTTGCCATATTGGGTAGACTGCATTGACCCAACTCTAACTTTTGTGTGCAAGATTTTAGGTACAGGTTATTAGATCAACCATGTTGACCCAATATAGGTTTTTAGACTTTCAAACATCTAGTCTAGAGTACTAGTTTGACCCAATTGACCTTGTACATTTTTAGGCACTTAGAAATAGGTCTCTACAAAGCTTGATTGACCTCATTGACCTAATTATTAGAATTTTCAATCATATATCAAGGTTATTGAACAAAAATCTTCATTCTCAGCATCTTTGATCCACCAAGGTTCCTTTCTATCTCTCTATATATTTATTTACAGTATTTCCTTTTATAGTTTGTAGTCTTCAAAACTACCCCAGCACAGTTAATTGGATTGACTCTATTGACCTAATCATGCGTTCTATGTGTTATTTGGAGAACTGGGTTAAATTTATTGATCTTGTTTATTTTTAGACCTTGATTCCATAGTATAAGATCGACCCTATCGAGCCTATTCTATATTCTATGCATATACTATTGACTATATCAAAACTATACCTTATTTCAAAGTTGAAATTAACCTTATATGTTATTAATTAGCTCACACTTTCTTTTTTATTGCTTGCATGCTTAGAATATATCACATATCTTAATTAGGTGGTTTTTAATTATCTATTTAGTTTCATTATTTTATATTTTATGCACACACAACCAAATCACAAAATATAAACAAACATTTTAACATTTGTCTACCTAGGGCCAACCTACATGGATTTCATCACCAAGGGGAAGCTAACTTGATATTATGGTCAAGTATAAAGCATGATTAATTATATATTCTAGCTAAGCACCCAACACCCTTATTATTTTAGTGTGTGAAGTGATGGGCTAGGCCCTAATACCAAGCCTATATCATTACAACTATGGGTCCCATTCATCCCAAACTACCTGAAACCATCCTTAGATTGCCTTCTATTTCCTTACTTATAGACAACTTCCCATCACATTTAAAAACATATCTTAATAATATAATAAACATTTAGATTGAAAAATTAGTTAGCTATTTACTTGATTATTCTTTACTCAATTGTATTTTCTATATCAAAAACCTGTATTAGCTTGTGTTGGTGTAAGGTTTTGTGTTGTGTGGCTCAATTAGATTGGCTAGCATTGATCCAATTGACTATTTTTTTTCCTTTAGTTCTTTATTTTTAAATTACTTGCAAAAATTATTTTGTTTCAGTTCACAAGTCTGTTATAGGCCTATTAATTTTCCATACCTACTATATTAGATCAAGTTAATCAACCCAGTACCTTTTTTAGTCTCTATTCATTATGTTGGATTGACTTAGTTGACCCTGTACTATTTTTAGACCTCTTTTTCTTTTTTTCTAGCCTCTTTTTACTATACTAGATTAACCCAATTGACCTTGTACTATTTACAGACCCTATTTTTGTGCTAAACTGACTCAATTGACTCTATACTATTTCATCCATTTCTTATTTCATTTCTTTCTCTTTTAACTTTCTTTCCCTTCATCATGGACTTTCTGCTTCATGAAAACATTGAGTTGTAGTCAACATACATCATGAATTTTACCAACCCTCATAGGGTATCCCATAGACAAAGTAGAGATCATTTATTAGATGCTAGTAATGTTCATATTGTCACTCGCACAATGAACTATGGAACCCCTCCTAATACCTCTTCATAGCATAATCTTCTCTTCTCATTAGAATACCAACCCAAATTAGAGTATACCCCCTAAATGCTCTTCTTTATCTCTAAATTTCCTCATCATAAAGGAAAAGATCCTTATATTATTTATAATCTTATAATTAGTGGTCAACTTAAGATCCTCATTCACCTACTCTTACATTCTCAACTAGATTTGGATGTACCACTTTCTTTAATTCTCAGCCTCTTCCTTTGATTATGACCCCTTCTCATATCATGAGCTCTTCTTCTCTAACTTCTTCCACCTCCATGCCTAGTATATCAGCTAACATAGAAGGTTATACATCTAGTGGACTTCTCATAAAATCCACTATCCTTAATCCTTCCACTAGTGCATCATTTGATACCCAAGGTAATCATGTTACTAGTGCTTCTCCTTCTCAACCATTCACTATTCCATCTTTTGATACACAAGAAAATTTTCCCACTAGTGCCTCACATTCTCATAATTCCTCTTAAGCTCCTAACAACACCAATAGTGGTACCCAAGCCAAAATACCACCTCTAATTCTTCTAATAATGTTAATTAAACAAATCAACTATTGTTACAAACACTTAATCAAATGAATACCTTTCAAGCTCATAACATAAATCAAATGATGAGAATGCAAAACCACCTTCTTCATCTTCAATCTCATTCTCAACCAATGGCTTGGGGCACACATAAAAAGAATGATCACCCTCCTCCTCTTCAAGATTCTTAAGTAAATATCATTATTCAGCTTCCTTTGGTCAATAAAACCATTAAGTATATCCAAAATGAACCTCTCATTACTCAAATTTCTAGCATCAATATAGGAGGTATCACACCTACAATTTCTTATAATGGATCAACTGATCCCATCCTTTATCTTAAAACATTTATAAATATTTATAAGGATTGGGTCAAATTAAACACCTTCATTGCTACCAAAATCTTATCCAAAACTCTCACAGGTGATGCCTTGGATTGGTACAACCAACTTAGAACTCATTCCATTACAAGTTTGGAGGATTTAGTGAATGCTTTAGTTCAATAATTCCAAACTAGTGATCTTCCTAAAAATACTTTATCATACTTCATAAATTGTAAACAACTTGAAAATGAAACTACTCAAGGCTTTTTTAAAAGATGCAAAACTTTGTAAAATAAATTTTAACATAACATGGCTGATGATAATCTTTTCCATCTCTTTACCAATGCACTTTTTTTCTAAAATTCAATATCGGGTCCACACTCTCTCTCTATGTACATTGGAGGAGGCTATTGACCAAGATAAATGATAAGATTTCTTTGTGCATCAATTTGAGCCACCCCAATATTTTATAGGTTATCATCTATTACCTAAGAACAAAAATCACAAAACTTCCAATGATGGTGTTACATATTCTTATGACATGATTCATAATGTTCAAGCTATCATTCCTACCCTTTGATCATAACAATCTTCCCCCCCCCCCCCCCCCCCCCCCCCCGCTTCTCAAAAATATACCAATCTTCAATTATTTTCACTAAACAACATCAATGTTCATAGAACTCTATCCTTATCTATATTTATTAAGCATCTGCCTAGGCTTCTTTCATGAGAACTTGACCCTACCCATCCTATGAAATCCTGGTATGATCCAAAAAAGATTTGTTGATTTCATGTTAGGTGGGGTCATTCTCATGAGACCAGTAGACATATTCATAATTTAGATATGGACTTTATTCTTTGTCCTAATTTTGATCACAATTCTATCATTCAAAAGTGTCAACAAGATTATGAAATAATTTTTAAGGACTATAAATCACATGATAAATATTAAGCCTTGAACTAATCCAATGCTCATTTGGATATCTATAAAGACCCTCTTCCTAATCATCAACCTATCTAAGACAATCAAGACAAATCCACCCCTTCCACCAATAATGTATAAAGTCTTATTGAACCAACTTCTAAAGAGAATGTGGTTAACATGACTAATATGCGAAGGGTGGTTGCTTTTATTGATTCCCAACATATCTACACTTTTCATTTATCTCAAACATATTATTTTATTCAATTTTCTTCTCCAACTCATTTAAATGAGTTGGGGAAAGATGATCTTACTAATTTTTATGATTCATTTTTTTATTCTCCATTGAATAACACTTCCTTTCTATTTTTACCACTCTTCCATCATATTTTAACACTAATGATACTCAAATTTTTACTAACACTTCTACTACCAATTCTTAAAATCAACTTTAACCAGCTACTTCATCATCAAAACATAATTTACAACTTTTTTCCAAACCTTCTTCTTATAAACATAAATTCCAATGTATTTCAACTTCTATTTTTGAGGACCTCCTTAATAGTTATGCACCTATATGTAACAAACTTCTTATGGGTTATGATGAGTGGGATCCCCTCATAGAACTCACTAATTTCCCATCTAAAATTTCATTCCTTGAGATTATGATGACTACTATATGTCATAGAAACCATCTTATGCAACTATTACTTGAGATGAATGTCCCTTGCAATCCCCTAATAGGATGGGAGGTAGCCTTATCTAGATCTGAGGATAGTATATTACAACAATGTGAAGAGATGTCTATTAATGTTGATGAAACTAAGGACACTTCTCTTTCCTTAAAATTTTCTATAGCTTCCATGATTCTCTATGATATTTTTCTTTATGCAATTGATCCTCCCTTAATCATTAGTGTTTAAATAGGTGATATCCAAATTAAGTGTGCATTGATTGATGAGGGTTATAGCACCTGCATTGCCTCTCTTAACTTCATTAAGACCCTTGGATATTTATAATGCAATCTCAAGTCTACATGCAATACCTACTAAGGATATGATAAAAGGAAAATGCCTCCTCTAGGTTGTGTGTGGCTTCCCATTACTATCCCACCTATCACAATCTAATGTGAAGGTCATGATATTTAACTTTGTCCTTTCTTATAACATCTTGATTGGTATACTTTAGACTCACTGTATGAGATCCATTACTTCTTCCATATACCAATGTATTAAATTCCCTCATAATGGAGCCATTTATAGGATTTAGGGTGATACTAACCCTTAAAATTTATAAATATTCCAAGACCATGGTGTCTTCAAGATTCCTACTCTTGAACCTTTGCCCAATGTTCCATTCCATGAGTCTTAGCATCTTAATTTTCTTGTTAATTCAACTCAAGGTTATAATGGACATCCCAAAATCATCAGGAACATTCCCCGTAACTTCTTATATTCTGATGAATATAAGCCCAATGAGATTAACCTAAAGATTAAAACTTTTGGTCTCTCACCTCACCTCATCTCACAGCTTCTTGCTTCCTTGTATCCTCATTCTCAAAAACCTCCTTACGATGATATTCCTATAATATTAACCAAGACTTAACATTGTATTCACCACACTTACATGGGTGACAAGGTCATCCCTAATTGTGTCATTGATCTTCACACCTTGGATTATGATGATGGTTATTACCTAGATGATCCATTCTTAGGTAGTCTTGTATGGGCCCGTGATGCTGAGATTATCCATTATCAGTCTTATTTACTTAAATATTTTCACATATCTTCCTATATTCATTTATATTTCCTAACTTTAATATTTTTCATCTTTATAATAGGGTAGATATTACACCAACATATCTAGTTTTTGAGGGTCTTTATAGGAGTATACTCATGGATCATGTTATGACTGAGCTTTACCATTTTTCTAGGTACCCTGATCACTATAGTTGGTTTACTCCTAATATTAGTGTGACTCTCCTTAGACTTTTTATAAATCCTACTCCTCCCTTAGTAGAGCTCTTATCAAAGTCCATTCCTACTTCTGCTATAGTTGAGCCTCTTCTAACTCCTACTATAGTTAAGATTATTCTTGCTCTTGCTCTCACTAAGCCTACCCCTACTTCTCATCCCATTACTCCTTCTATTGAACCTAATTTCGTTAATTATCCACCACCACCTTCCCTTTGTGATGGTTTTCTTCCCTTGCCTTATATGGCTTTGTTTCCCACCAAATTGTCTAATGAGTCTTCTCTAGCTTCTTCTACTCTTGTTACACCTTCTATGAGTGCTTCTCCTAAGACCACTCACAAGCATATTTTTTGCTTCTATAGGATATATAATCATTCTTCTACCCATTATCATAATTTTTGATAGTATATTGATACTTTTTCCTTTCTCTCCTTCTTCAAACAAATCCATTCCTCCCCCAAAGGTTCTACTTGAATATATACCTAAGTATGGTGAGATGTATTATATGTGGTACCCATCACACCAATCATTACCACATCCTTAAACAACACCTTAAGGACCACCTTGTATCTATTATCATACCTTATTCTATTCCTCTTATAAGTCATCCTAATAAGAAGGCTTTTCCTTATTCTCTCACGGTTCCACCTTTAGTGGTTCAATGTCCTCTTGTGGTCCCTTTATCACCTTCTATGACTCCACCTATAATTTCTTCACTTATGGAATTTTATCCTCATATGGTCCCTTTGTCACCTTATGTGCCTCCACCCATGATTCCTTCACTTGTGGACCTTTCCTCACCTATGGATCCTTCTCCACCCATGAATCCTTCACTTGTAGGTCCTTGTCCATCAATGATTTGTGCATCTCCCATAGAGCCTACTCCCATGTATTCTCCCAAGAATCCCTTGCCTAATTTACCTCCTCAACATGATATGTCGGTCATTCCTAATTTTTCTATGGGAGATATTAGAAAAGAATTATTTTCCCAATTTTTATTGAAGATTGATGAGACATTAGAAGTAGTTCATATCTAACTTCATATAGATTTATCCAATGTCTTGGATAATGTGTGTGGGTAAATTTATTAGTATTAGTCAGCACATACATGGTGCCTTTAAATTTACATTTTAATTGGATGTGTGATCCAATTATATTTTTATCTATCTATTATATCATTTGATGTTATGTCAAATTCATATTTTTGTTATATAGTGATCTTACCTTTTGTACTATATCTTATATTGTCATTTATATTTGCATATGATTGTTTTTATTTATCATGATCTTCTCTTTATTTCTTGAGTTATTCTCAAATCTCTCTTATTTTGTCTTCATGATTGTTTGATTTTTTTATCTCTATTTTATTTACAAATAATTTTCATTGTGACTTGATTATACAAACCTTGTTCCCTTTAGTCCTTATCTCCTTTTACCTTGTGATCAATTAAAAAACAATGCATCTCATTATACTTTCATTTTATTGGTCCAGTTTAAAACTCCTTTTTCCCTTCTTCATTTTTCCCAAACTAAGCATAAACATGGTTGAGACTTGAGATCACATATTAGTTCATTGTTAAGCCTAAGTGTCCTAGTCAGTCTTTGTATTTGGTTACTTAGCTTCCTTTAGCCTTAGTGTAAAGTTAATTCACGTGTATCACTAAATCTCTCATGATTAGTCATTCCAAATCTGTAAGGAGGAGGAATATTAAAAAAATCATAAAAAGTTAAAAGCTAAATCATTTAAACAATAGGAAATGATATAAAAGGCAAAAATATTTTTAAAAGTCAAATCACACTAAAATATATGATTCAAAGCACATCTCTTTCTTCTAGTTGAATCTCAAAATCCATAGTTGGCCTCATAGTAGAATTGAGGTTATTTGGGGTGCGGTAGGCTAGTAGATTAAAAAAGGAGAATAAAAATTTTATTTTAGTGCTACCTACTTTATCGTGCAAGTACCCAATATTTTTAGTAGATAGATGGCTCTATAAGGGTTCTTGAAGAATAAGGAAAACATAGTGAGAAGGTATCCCCATTTAACCTTTTCTTATAGTAATATACCTTCAAGAGTTGATCTTAGTAGAATTCTTATACTCTTACAAAGATTTGTGTCTATAGTGAATAGGTTTCCTTTGTATATTAATGGTCAATAGTCACTTAGTGTCTTCTCATGTCTTTAGTATGCCTCTTGTCTCCTAAGGTATTCTCATAATATACCAAATTATTTCTTTTTAGACTCCCTTTGACATTCCCTATATCCTCATATTTCCTCTTGAGAATTATTGTTCTATCTACTAATCACTCCTCTTGGGATTTCATTTTATGAATTGTATTATAAGACTGTGGATAGGACCTAACATTCCTCACAAATTACCACCTTCTTCCTTATTATTACCCACATCATTTGTTACCTGATTGTCTCAATTTTTCCACCCCAATGGTGTTCTCTTTGTGAGTTGAAGTGTATGACCATGGAGAAGACCTTGTATTCTTCAAAAAAATTTCTAATAATACAAGTCACAAATAAAATTACATGTGTTAAATATGGGATAAGATGTGATTAATTATGAAGTTACACGTCATTGACATGTTTTTCATCTTGATTTAGTGTATTTTATGCTTAATTAATTTTTATTTTGATTTTATCTTCTTATTTTTCAAGTGCATGTAAGAATACAACCATTTCTTGAATTTTTCATACTTCCCAACTTGAATTAGTGTGATCAATTTAAGACTAGTCTTTTGCCAATTTTGTTTTTGTCTTACACTTCTCAACATGATTTAGTATAATTTATTGAATTAATTCATTTTTTTATACCATTTTTGCCCTTTTACACACCTTCCAGTTTAGTACATTGCTTTCATACATCCCAATGTGATTTAGTATGATTTTACTTATTTTAATTTGGTGAAAAAATCTTACTTTGGTTTAAAAAATAATTCCGTTTTTACAATCTTGTTCTACCATCCCCTTGGTCCTTTATACTTACTCATTTTTCTTGTTATTACACATTTCCCAACTTGAAATAGTGTGTAGTACATTTTTGATTGATTATATTTTACCAAGTCTTTTTTCTTATTTATTTTGAACCAGGCATGTGTTATACATAATTATAGAAAAGAAACCACATCTCATATATTTCCTATATTATATACAAGAAAATCTAAATACATGTGATATAAATAAATATATCCAAAGCATCCACAACCACAACCATAATAATTACAACATACACAATCAACATCAATATGCCAAAATGATACTTCATTTATATATATCATGAGTTTTGATACAACAAATACAACCATATACAATTCACTACCTCTATGATTGGGCTCCATCCTATCTATCTTGTGGCCTAGACACGCTACCTTTCAAGGCCTCAGTCTAACTCCTCTGAATAATATGTTATAAGGACACCATTTGAGATATATATATATATATCATGAGTTTTGATACAACAAATACAACCATATACAATTCTCTACCTCTATGATTGGGCTCCATCCTATCTATCTTGTGGCCTAGACACACTACCTTTCAAGTTCTCAGTCTAACTCCTCTAAATAATATGTTATAAGGACACCATCTGAGATCTCAATCCATCCACCTATCCCTCTAGATTTGCCACCCATGATTGTACCTATGCCAATTAGGATAAGGTCACCATGTGTGTCACTCTCTCCTGCTCCTAAACCTGTGTCATATGGGTTAGGGTCACTATATGTGTCCATGTAATCTACATCACTATAGCGAGATGTGCATCTATTTCCTCTTCTAAGGCTTACCATTCTTTTATATCACATGCACCCATCTCTACTAGTGGATACATCCTCTCTCTTTATGTTTGTATCTACCTCATTGCCTTCCCTACTAATTTGAACCAACTCACTTGGGCTAGTGAAGATGGTACACTAAGGTCCTCTAATGTAGTAGAGTCATATGGATACTAAGTCTCATCTAGGACGTCATGTAGTTCTTCCCTCACAATGGACCCCCATCTCTCCTCTTTATCTTCATCTATGCTTGTAAAATCACACCCAAATATATATTAGATCATTGTTATATCTCACAATATCTATTTATCTCTAGTCTCTATTTCAAAATAAAGAATTAAGAAATAATTTAATAATTTTTATTGCCTATCTGTGTCTTGGTCACTATGGTCTCTCCATCTGTGTGACCACCTAGCATAGTGTCTCCATTTGCCCAACCTCCTAGCACCTCCTCTATATGTCACCACCTTAGCTCAAATATGGATGGCATGCCTCTCATCCACCTCAACTTGTGCCTAATGGCCTCTGATGTAGATCATACACCAAGTTGTAACATGAATCCTTGTTTCTTAACTCACTTCCTTTGACAATGGTATCTTACTTCAATGCCTCATGTAATGGTAACTCATTTTCAAAGTGTTTGCTTAATAAATGATCTAGAAAATCATTCATTCCTTGATATATTTAATCTCTAATACTTAATAATACAATTAATGCATTCAAACTCTTCAAGATTCATTCATTCTTGATAACTTTCTCTATCTTTATCTCATTCCAATATACACTATCTTAGGCAAAAGCCCATTGATTCAACATTCATACAATGTTATATTGTCCATTTGATTAATTTGTGGTTATTTACCCCTTAACATGCTATTTTTAACTATTCAACCCATTTCAATTGATATTCATACATTTTTAAGAACACCGATTTTCCCCTTCAAATCCTTCATATCATCTTTCAAGCAACAATACACTATTTAGACAAAAATGCTTGTAGCAACACTCAGGGGGTCTGTAATTGATTCTAACTATCTTTTTTTTTAAACTAAAATAATATCTTTCATAAATTTCACCATCTCACAAACATGTAAAGATGTAATATTTTACAAATTCATTTTTCAAATCCTTAATGATAAATTGGTTTTCACCACTGGCATCTGGCTCTAGATTTTACTTCTAAGCCTTCCATTTTACCAAAAAATTGACCACCATCTATAGTAAAGCATATAAATTCACAATATAAATACTTTTTGAGCCATCATATTTTGATTTCTTTGCATTCTATCTGAACTATGTGCTCAAACTCAAATTATATACTCAAACATAGTTCTATGTTAACCATCAATTACTCAAGCAATCAACAGATTTAGAAAAATAGATTTGTACATGGGATCTATAAGTAATAAAAAAATATTGTGTAGCCTTCATAAGTATTTATTAAATATTTATACCATTATAACATTCTCCTTTAATTTTTGGATTAGGTTCACTTAAGTCTCAGGTTGCATACATTAAAGTCTCATTTCACTATAACTATTCATGTTTTACCCACTCTTTTAGATTATAAGACTCAAAGACAATAGAATATACCAAGTTAGACTTTTATTTTCATGTGCATGACTTAAGAATGATCTACAGATCAACCTTAATATGTACAAAACAAATTAACTGTATTTTTGCCATATGGCTTAAACACTAGAAATGATACAATAGAAGAATGTTTTAAATATAGTAAATTCCACTTACCAAAACTATCTTGATGAAAACCATATATTATCAATTCACTTCTCAAAACCCATTCAAGACCATATCTATGACTTATTATATGTCATTTTATTATATTTCAAATAATACATAGTCTATAAAAACATACAAAAAAACATCATAACGAGGTCTTTTCAATACTGTCATGAACAGGGCTTCTCTTTCTTCATTCCTTTGAAGTAAATTCTCACAATAAAAATGTTAATTAGCATTTATACATGATTTTAAAACATTCCACATTTGATTCTTTCTTCAACGTTCACACACCTTCAATCACACTAGAAATGAATTATCAATTCCATTCTTGCATCAATCAAAACACATATAATGACCAATAGTAGTAATTTACCTCAATAGGGTCTATGTATGTTATTTATTCAAATAGGGATTACTAACATCATTCCTTTCCTTTCATACAAACTTGTTATCAATCTCCCATTATTCCACATTCAAATGGAATAACTATTTTTTTTAACTTGCCAATTGACTCCAAACACCTAGAAGAGGACACATAACTGAGTCTTGATTTCCCTTTTACCATGTGGAGGTTTCTTACCAAAAAATTGCATTATGACTTGATTTTCACTATATGACATATCTATCAACATAACAATAGAATCATGAGCATTAATAAACCTATTACCATTACTAAACACTTAGATACACTTATCATATCTTTCCACTTCATAAATTGCACAAAAGTCCTTAGAGAAG
This sequence comes from Torreya grandis, assembly GCA_037957365.1. Classification (NCBI taxonomy): domain Eukaryota; kingdom Viridiplantae; phylum Streptophyta; class Pinopsida; order Cupressales; family Taxaceae; genus Torreya; species Torreya grandis. Next base: position 347,082 of record JARHVA010003846.1, read on the forward strand.
ACTTTAACAACAATCAAATTTTCAAATAGTGTTTTTGGTAAGAAATGCCAATATTCAAATTATAAGACCATATAGACTCAACATAAGGATTTATTAGGACCTATAACACCTATAAAACACCTATTAGAATATATTTAGAAAAAAATGGATCAAACTTGGGGTCTTTATAAGATGCCCCTACAATGTACTACCAAGCTATAAAAATATTTGCCACATGTGTTGAGTGATGCACTTGATATATGTTGCTTCTTGAATGCATGAACCTCATCATAGTAGGCATCCACTTATAATTACCTCTATTAGAGGTGAATATGCTCTTGGACCCCATATTTAGGCCTTATTGGATTCATCTCCTTCAATAACATACCTACACACAAAACAAAATTGTTAAGCAAAACATAACTATTGCCATCTCCTTCTTGCTTGGTAGATGTATAAAAATCTTATTCCTTTACAAACTAATCCATCTTCTCCTTAAATCCATTTTAAACCACTTCTAAAAGTATGAAATATTCTTTCCTCCTTACTTCTTTTACTACCTGTTCCATTTCAATCACAACTTGTTCTTGTTTTTTGCATACCACATACTTATGTAGATGTTTAGTTTGTTATTTTACATCAACATCTTGACTACCCTCTTTTTCCTACTTATGCAAGGGATGCATACTTTCTTTCAATACCTCTTCTCTTGGATTTGTCACCCCTTCATGGTTATCTTGTTCATGGTCTTGTTATAATTTGTCCAACTCCTTGACATCTTTCTCTTTTTCAAGATTCTCTTTCAAACATGTAATATTAGCTACCACTACTTCTTTATCTACCTACTCCTTACCTAAATTTTATTCACAAAATAATTTAGTAGACAAAAAATTTGGATCCTTCATGGATCTCTCTTGGGATGCCTTTTTGTACATTTTAACCTCCCTCTTCTTCACTTACTTGGTGTCAATCCCAAGCCACTTCCTTTCCATTTCTACTACAATGTCTATCACCATCTTACTGTATTCTATTTCATGGACTTGGCTACCATGCTTGGCTTAGCTTTCTTCTCTCTTAAGTAATCTCATTGGTGCTATGTTTTCTTACTTTGGAAAACTACTCGCTGTCACTTTGCAATCTCTATATTGCCCATCTTTGTGGACTCACACCTGTTTTATCAACTAACTCAAGACAACTTACGTTATTTTATTATTTCTTGGGTGATTTGACTAACCCAAAACCTTCCATTGCTTAGATCTAATATTTCATAATCATTATCCTCTCATCTCTCCTTTATTCTTCACCCTTTAATGGGATAAGTATATATACCCCTTCATTTTTCTTGATGGTGTAAGTATTTTCTTGACTATCATGTATGGCATGCATATCAAACTACCATGGTCTCCCTAATAATAAGTGACAAACATCTTTGGGAATAATGTCACATAACACTTCATTTATATATCTTCTTATCTTGAATTCAACCCAAATTTATTCACTTACCAGTATTTGATGACCTTTCTAAATCCATGCAACCTTGTATGGTTGTGGATGTGGCATTATCTTCAATCCCAAATTTTACATCATCTCCAAAGACACTATATTGTTAGTACTACCTCCATCAATTATCAAATTACATACTTTACCTGTTGCCTTACACCTGCTCTTGAATAAGCTTCTTATTTGGGCTAGTTCCTTAACTTTCCTCTACTACAATAAGAATCTCCTCATAAGTAATGACTCATTCTTTCCTTGAATTCACTCCTCATTCTCTCCTCTTACTCTTTGTTGTTGCATACTGTTGCCATAACTCAATGGGAATTTTGCTACCATGTGTCCCTCTCTTTGACAATGCCAACATTGTCCTTGAAATCTCTTTCTTGGTCTTTGTCTCATTGGACCTTCATTCCTTCTCAATATACTACTTTTAAATGGTATATTCTACCATGCATGGTGCTACCCCATGCCATTTTCTTGAACTATTACTACATGCTCTTATGGTCTCTCTAGAACCACCTCTCTATTCTCTCTCATTCATCCTTGCTTCTAAAGGTATTGCTTGACCTTGATACATATCATCACCTTCTTCTCTTTCTATTTCTATTATTTATTCTCTCTCTATGAGAACATCTTTAATAATTTCCATCCTCATAACTAATGGAGTAATAAACTATGTCATTATCTCGACCAAATCTTCATCTTCTTTGTTAGTTCTCTCCATTGAGCACTATCCTTGATTCCCTATCCTACACTACACTTTAAAACACATGTTGTAAAATATTTTCAAAATCCTTTCATAATATTTCACTTTCTCTAATGCCAAAATGATTTAGAACATACACCAAGTTGCCACACCAATCCTTGTTTCTTAACTCACTTCCTTTGACAATGTTATCTTAATTCAATGCCTCATGTAATGTTAAATCATTTTCAAAGTGTTTACTTAAGAAATGATGCATAAAATAATTAATTCCCTACTATATTAAATCTCTAACACCTAAAAATACAAATAATGCATTCAAACTCTTCAAGATTATTTCATTCTTTGAGAACTTTCTCTATCTTTATCCCATTCCAATATACACTATCTTAGGTAAAAGCCCACTGATTCAACCTTCATACAATGTTATAATGTTCATTTGATTAATTTATGGTTATTTAACCCTTAACATGTTATTTTTAACCATTAAATACCTTTCAATTTATATGCATACCTTTTTAAGAACACCAAATTTCCCCTTTCAAAACCTTCATATCGTCTTTAAAGAAACAATACACTATTTAGACAAAAATGTCTATAACAAAACTCAGGGGGTCAGTAATTCATTCCAAATACATCATTTTTTTTCAAACTACAATAATCTCTTTCATAAATTCCACCAGCTCAAAAATATTTAAGATTTAATCTTTTACAAATTCCTCTTTCAAATCCTTAATGATAAATTGGTTTACACCACTGGCTTCTAGCTTTAGCTTTTATTTCTAAGCCTTCTGTTTTAGTAAGAGCCTGACCAACATTTGAAATAGAGAATATAACCTCAAAATAGAACTCATTTTGAAAAAAATAAATTTTCAAGACATTATAATTCAATTTCTTCACACTCTATATGAACTACATGCTCAAACTCAGATTGTATACTCAAACACAGTTCTATGCTAACCATTAATTACTCAAGAAATCAATAGATATAAAAAATTAGAATTGTACATAGGATCTATAAATAATAAAAAATTGTGTAGCCTTTATAAATATGTATTCAATCTTTAGACCATTATAACATTGTCCTTTAAGCAATTTATTAGGTTCACTTAAATCTTGTGTTGCATGCATTGGAATCTCATTTCACTACAACTATTCACATTTGACAAACACTTTCAGATTATAAGAATAAAAAAAAATGTACCAAGTTAAACTTATATTTTAATTTTCACAAATCAATAATGATCTATAGATAAATCTTAATATGTAAAAAACATCTTGACTTTATTTTTACCATATGGCTTAAACACCAGAAATGATACAATAAAAGAATGTTTAAGAATACAGTAAATTTCACTTACCAAAACTATCTTGATGAAAATGATCTCTTATCAATGCACTTATCAAAACCCATTCAAGACCATATCTATCATTTATTATATGTCATTTTATCATCTTTCAAATAATACATAATCTATAACAACATACATGAAAACATCATAACAGGGTCTTTTCAATACTCTCATGAATAGGGCTTGTTTTTCTTCATTCCTTTAAATTAAATGCTCACATAAAAAATGTTAATTAGAATTCATGCATGCTTTGAAACCATTCCACATTTTATTCTTTCTTCAAAATTCACACAACTTCAATCACACTAGAAATCAATTATCAATTTCATTCCTACATCAATCAAAACACATAAAATGACCAACAACAACAATTGACCTCAACAGGGTCTATGTATGTTCTTTATTCAAATAGGGATTACCAACATAATTCATTACCCTTCATAAAAACATGTTCTCAATATCCCATTCTTCCAAATTTTAATGGAATAACTATTTCTTTAACTTACTGACTCCAAACTCCTAAAAGAGGACACATAACTAAATCTTGATTTTCCTTTTCCCACGTAGAGGTTCTTACCAAAAGATTTCTTTATGACTTGATTTTATCTATATGACATATATATCAACATAAAAATATAATCACGAGCATTAATAAACCTATTACCATACCTAAACACTAATATATATTTATCATATCTTTCCACCTTCACAAATTGCACAAAAGTCCTTAGACAAGACTTTAACAACATTCAAATTTTGAAATAGTGCTTTTGGTAGGAAATGTCAATATTTAAATTATAAGAACCTTTAGACCATTTATACTCTACATAAGGATTTATTAGGACCTATAACACTTATAAAACACCTATTAGACTATATTTAGGAAAATATGGATCAAACTTGGGCTCTTTATAGGATGCCCTTGCATCATTGGCTCACCTGTTGGGTCATCAAGGATGGTGATAGTCTCCACTCTCTCCTGATCCTCCTACCTCCATTGAAGCAATGTCCTTAGTGTTCACTACTAATATTTATATAGATCTAGTGGTGGTATATTTTGTTCCACTACCTCCACACCCATCTCCTCCTCTACTCCCTACCATTCTTGCCTAGTTCATGGCATTTCATAATGTGGTATGAGCATCTACCTTAGCACTAGTGGCCCTAATCCTCTCCTCTCCTATGACTCTCTCACATGTTGAGCCCACTACTCAAGCATCAATATAGGTTTCATTAGATGAGGTAGGCTTAATTTTCCTAGTACTTATAACACTAGATATGGCTTTCTCAATTAGGAGTAGTGTCTAACCACCTTTGTCCTCATTGTAGCTGGTGTAAATGTGTCGTAGCTTGACCATATAGTAATTATGTGACCATATGGCTGACACACTATTTATATAAATCTAATCATCTATAGTGCTGGCACATGGGGCATAACCCACATTACTTAGTCCTCTCTCCATATCTACACTTGAGGTGAACTATCATAGACTGCATGGGGCAACCTAGTCAACTGATACATGGAAAATCTCCCATATATCTAAGCCATCAGTAATATGATTAGTCCTATCAACATTTGCCTTCTAACCACCATCTCATATAGATCATGTATGAGATAGACCTAGATGATAGAGTTGAGATCATATAGTATTCCTTCTTATAAGATCATCATTATCAAGGCTACCATAAATAGTGGTACCTTATTATCTAACTTATGACATAGCAATGGATGTGTCAGAAGCCCTATCACAACTTTCTAGATATCAAGAATCTATGATGTATACATTAAACATACTAATTCTCCTTCCCACTAATATCATCTCTAATCCTATATCCCACATGACTTAATATCTCCTCTCCTCCATGTTATTTTTTATACCTATAGTCACTGGTGCTCCTACTATTGATATCCTTAGAATGGCATGCACATCTTCTAGAGTGATATCTACTTCTACCATGTCTTCATCCACCTCCCATTTGAAGGTGTTAATTTATTGTTCCCAACATCCTAAGAACATGACTAATAGATCTATGCTCAAGGGAATCTTACACATATTGGTTATCCTTTCTAGGCCTATAGATAATAGTCTAACTCTATCTTATATTGTCAAATGGTCTAGTAGATCCAGTAGCCATGATGTGTCTACCAATCTACAAAATTTGGGTCATCCCTGTAATCAAGAAATAACAAAAGATGTATTATATATTCCATATCATGAATAATCACAATACATTCTTTTTACAATTTAAATAACAAAAAGCCTAAATTGCTTTAATTTATTTAGTTTTGCCTATTTTTAGCCTACTCGATACATTTTTCCCTTGGTCATTTTGGGCCATTATAACCTTATTTCAACCTTTTTCATGAATTTACATTCTATTTTAATTCTTTGGTCAACCTATTTTTACCAAAAGTTTCCTATTTTTAACCTATTTGACATAAAAATTGAGGTCAACCCTCTTCTTTTCCATTCCCTAGTACTGTATTGTCATTCTAGACTTTTTGGATCAGCTGGAAAACTATACTAGGTTGATAGTCTATCAAACATATAAGGTCCACACATACCTACTAGGTTGGTAGTGTAGATTTTGCCCATTTTCAAGCCTAATAGGTTGATTGGATTGACCCAGTTATTTTTCCCTATTGAGCCCTTACATTTTCTTAAAAATGTGCCTTTTGCAGTTTTCCCGAATTCCTTCAAACCCATTTGCCTAATTATTTTTTACTACCTGTAAAATCTAATTTTTCTTCATTTTGAAATCTAAAAATGTTAAAATTTATTTTTTTCTAAAAATACACTTAATTCATTAAAATATTCTAAAAATGGCTTAAGATTCATAGTTTCTTACCTGTATTACACCCACTGCCACTCTTGGAGCCCCTCCTCCTCTAGCATGTCATCCCCTTACCATATAACATGTTTGGTCTCTAAAGGTATTTTTTTTACCCTTCATAAGTCAAAATAGCCAAATGACTTCTCTTTCCCCCATTTAAAAATAGTTTTCAAAATTCAAATTCTTTAATTATTTTTAGACAAATTCCTTGTTTTGATTATAACTTTGTTTCTATTCATCCTTTTTTAAAACCATAAAATGTATTGGATTCATGATGACATAGAAAATATTTTCCACTATCATAGGCCTACTTTCCAAATTTTTTAATTTTTGGCTATTTTTTTTGCACTAACTTCTATAAGTTCACTTAGTGTTCTTCACATTAGATGCCTTCACTCTTTTTTAATAGTATTATTTATCTATAACACTAAAGTAAGTAAAGGTATGTGTTTTTTAGTTTTGTCATTTCATTTATCTTATTTTCTACTTAATTAACTTTGCTTAGCATCAATGTTATTTGTTATCATGTTCTATTTCCTGAAGCACCATCTCATGTTACACTTACATGACACATGATGATATTTGAGTGGGGCATATGTATACACATAATAGTTTCAAACTTTTATCAATTACAAACACTTTTTATCTTGCAATAACCTATCGAGTCTCAATCTCTTTGAGTGCATGCCTTAATGGGTGCAGTAGGAAAGGGTTGGGTAGACCATGGGTGCTTTGTAAAATTATTATCTTTTTTTACACTTACCATCTACACACTTGTCTCTTAAACCCATTTAACCTAAGCTCATTATTCTTAGTTTTATCCATTCACATCATTTGTCATGCTTTATCCTCCTTTTTCTTTCCTTGACCCCCTTTCACCAATTAATTGTACTAGGTCAACGAGGTCAACCATGTATAGTTTTTTGGCTCTGATTACTATACAGGGTCGACAAGGTAACCTTGTAATGTTTAGGGATATTTTTCACTTGGAGTTTTGTTAGCCCTTAGGCCAACCTAGCTTGAGACCTAGTGATTTACCTCATAAAAATAGATAGGGTCAAATGGGTTAACCTTGTATAACCAACATATTTGGAAGGATTTAGGTCAAGATATACCTATATATAAAAGTTCATTTACAACCATTCAAGAATGGAGAAATGAATAATAATAAGTGAAAATGAACATCTACTTATTGACCATTCTACTTGAGAAATAAATATTAGGGTTCCATACTTTATTTGGAGATACAGATCTTATCTTATGGAGAAGTATTTTGGGTGCATAGATAGGTTATGTATCTTAGAGATGATTTGTCCTTGTTATCCTTACATACCACAACAATCTATTATGAATCACCTTGGCCAAGGGAGAGATTGAAGCTTGATAATTCATCTTCAAGGCAAGTATTCATAATTTATTTCTCTTTTATAATCGTATATAGATAATGAAGTTGTGCTTATCACCCATTAATTAAGATTTTTTAGACATTGACATGAGTATATGTATTCTATGCATGTTTAGTTTAGTTCTTTTTTAACCCCCACTTTATGCCACAAGAGTTGGTGTGCACTAGATTAGATTTACTTTCTTGTTTATTAGATATAGAGTGAACATTAAAAATAGGATTAGTTTAGGGTTGTTATGTGATTATGTTAGACAATAAGCTTTGAAACCCTTCCTAGCATGGTGTATTGTGACAATTGATCCTATAATTGGGTCTAGTGGATCCCCATATTGGTCACACTTCATTATTAACAAATGTATTCCCAATCAGAAGTGTAGGTATGCTCTATCTTCTCTGAGCTAGGATTTTATAGACATTATGAATTTTTTATTACATACACATTAGATTCTTTAAATTTAGAAATGATTAGTGTTTTTTAAAAACTAAAAAATGCCTATGATACACTTTTAAGATTTAACAAGGAGTGCATTCCACTGGTGCTAAAAGGAGGTCCTAGTTATATTTTTGTAAATTTACAACATCTTTACTAATTTCGGTGAATTATGTTCAAATATTGATGTATTATTTGCACATTTGTGTTTATTTTAGCATATTTGTGTAAATATAATTGATCTTAATGGTTTTAGACTAGTCTTTATGATTATTGAGACAAATATGGATATTCTTTGAAGATATATGACAAATTATGGTAAAGATAGTTTAAGATTTGTCAATCTAAGGCATTTGAGGTTAGTAATAGTGGGTCTATTCAAATATTTATTTAATCTTTGAAAATTTAAGTTTATCTCAACTTGAAATGTGTAAATATCACTCATATTTGTGTATTTAGACATATCTTTGAGCTATATTAGTTAAATATTTATGTCATTTGCCATTCTTTATACAAACTTGTACAAAATTTGCTTAATATGCAAGTATGAGAATTTTTCTTTGTAGAGATAAGATTTACACATTATATTTCCAATAGGGTTTAAATATTTTAAGTTAGAATTACTAAGGATAAGGACTAGGTCACATTAAGAGATAAGGGATCCTCTTATATCATTAGAAGTTAACAAGAGATCTAGGAAAGATAAAGGTAAGCATAGTCTCTGAAAGCCTCAACAAACTTCACCAATTTAGGGTATTCCTATGATCAATCCATATCAAGGTATGGCTTGGCTAGGTGGTTATTCAATCAATATGTAAGATGTGGTACATGACCTTCCTCATAATCCTAAAAAATAGTTGCCTAATTTTAGTCCTAATGGTGTTTCAAATGTTAAAGAACACATTAAAATTTTCAAAGCTACTTTAAGACTTTTGAATGTTATTCATGAAGATGTATCATGTAGATTATTTCTATTTACTTTTAAAGATGCTACATATGAATGGTTCCTAAACCTTCCTAAAAACTACATATCCAGTTGGAATGATTTTAATCATTACTTCATTGATCGATTTGGAAAAATCATTAGTCCTTGTGTCTTTTACCAATAGTTTACCACAATTAAAAGAGACTCAAACGAGCCCATAAGATCTTTTAATGCTAGATTCTAGAAGATGTTCAGTAGAATCATATCTCCTTATAGACCTAATGAGGTTTTAGCTTTAGAAATTTACAAGGATACTTTAGATCCCTTGACTTCTATGTTTTTCAAAAGATCTATTTATGTCATTAATACACTATCCCTAGCTTATGATAAAGTTATGCTCATTAAAGATCATATGCAACCCTAGGGCCAAATGGCATACAAAATTCCAAACATTAATCCAAAATTTATTGTTCTAAATGTCATTCCCAATTTTAATCAAAATATGCCTACCTTGAATCAAATTCTAGTTCTAAACCAATTACCTTCGAGTCATGCACATCCTGGCTAAAAACTAGGATTTTTGAACACTGTAAGTAGATCTAGTCCATAGGAACAAAGAGTTTTGGTATCTAAAATTAGTTTTAATATTCAAGTACATAATTTAGAGGCATTAAATAATAAGAATGACTCTATCTTAAATATGGTTCAAAAGCTAAGCACTGATTTCCTTCAGCTATAAAAATAAGTTGGAAATATTGGGCAAATCTCTAATAAGAACTTCTCTTTCCAAAGATTCAATAGGCCTTCAAAAATATTCCTAAATAACAACAATAATATCCATGATAGTGAGTCATCTACTAATAATAATGTGCTTTATATAAATTTAAGTGATGTATCTTTAGTTGATTATTGTAGAGTGCATTGTAATTCAAAGCACGATAAATTAGATTGGATAGAATTTTGTAATGCTTTTGAAGATTTTCAAGAATAGTTAGATACTTTGAAGTTTTCCCTAGTAAATGCAATGGTACAGGTACCTCAAGTTCTTCAAGGTCATCTAAATATTTGGATTCAACTCTCATGGTGGAGACATTTGAGTTCCCATTTCAATAAGAGAATAAGTTTGAGGATATCCCTGAGGAGATTCATGCTTTTCAAAAATATCTAAAGAAGACCTGTTCTCTAAGGAATAAGGAGAAAAAAAACCCTTTGACTACCTCAACTCAAATAAATAATTTTAACACTCCTATTGATACTATATCAGATAACAATCTAGAGCCTCCTAAGGGAAGTACCTCTAAACCCAATGCTGATACATCTAGTTTTTCTAATAGGATAGGATATAATATAGTAGAGGACATGAAAAGGATTAAAGATGACATTACATTTCATGAGTTGACTCAAATCACTAAGCAAAGGTATTTTTCATTGGATTATTTATCTAAGAAGCCTTGAAAAACATAAAAGGATGCACATGCTAACATTACGATACACAAAATTAAGGCAGATGTTCCACCTTTCTTGCTTACAATTATAATCTTTGGTAAGAATTTGCATAATTACTTACTAGATTTAGGATATTTTAATAACATCATGCCTAAAGGTACTTATAAGAAATTAAGTTTGATTCTAATTAAATATGATAGGGTTGTGACTCAATTAGATAAATCAAGAGTTAAAGTAATTGGTGAAATATTGAATGTTCACATGCACATTGCTTATAAACCAAGGATACAATAGTTCATTGACATACAAGTGGTGGATATTCTTGATGCATATCAAATTCTACTAAGTAGATACTGAACTAGATCTATGAATGGTTAAATGTCTACTAATAGTTCACATATATGGTTACCCTAGAAAGGATTTCCCAATTAGATCAAGATAGAGAAGGAGACCAAGTTGAAACATATGATCATCAAGTATAATGAAACCAATGAGAGGATCAACATGGTTAACTTAGATCTAGGTATTTACACTCTTGACACCCAAAAGGTATGTAACTCTAAAACTTCTCATGCTATGCCATGATTATAGAAGTTGTATTTTGATGGTGCTATATGTAGATCAGTTTTGGAGTAGGGGTGGTGTTAATCAATCCCATTGGGAAGGAATACAATGCCTCTTAATGTTTTTAACTCCCATACACTAACAATCTTGTAGAGTATGAAGCACTTATTCTTGGATTATAATTTTCAATCAAACACAAGGCCAAGTAACTATTAGTTTTTAGTGATTCATAATTAGTAGTTAATTAGGTCAAAAGTAGATATCAATGCAAGTTGCAAAATATTAAGTATAAATATAGAGTGCGCGACTTAATTGTATGTTTTGATGCTTTCAACATTGTGTCAATTCTTTCAAAAGAAAATAAGGTTGTTGATGAACTTTTTTTAGAGACAACCAACCTTATGCCCAGTCAAGATTCTAAGTTACAAAGCCTCACCATTGAATTAGTCCCATGTCCCTTAGTTTTAGATAATGTCAACCACTTGAAAGTATTCAGTGATGATCAATAGATCATAGACTTCATGAGGAGCTAAAGAGTATTTAAGGCTCACATCTATGATGAGATTAATGAAAATACCCTTGATGATGACAAAGTTAAAATTAAAATTGATGACAAGGTCATTCATATGAATAACAATAAAAACCCCAAAGGAATGATTGCCCTAGAATGGTTGTTTGATTCTAACAAACTAGTTGAGACTATCAAGATCCCCAAGGTAGATGGGAAGGAGTAGAATGTAGTTGATTTTGGATCCCAAGGTCAACCTCATCTAGTGAACATTGGTGCATTATTCATAAGAATTAATGCCAAGATAGCCAAAATTTGCTAACCAAGTATAAATATGTAATAACATGGTCCTATGATGAATTAAAGATCTTTATCCTAGGGTCATAACCCACACCATACCATTTAAATAAGCATGTAAACCTTTTAGGCAAAAATAAAAGCCAATTAACCCTATCATAAAACCAATGCTATACAAAGAGGTTAAAATGTTACTAGATGATAAGATAATATTTTCCATCAGACACTCTACTTGGGTAGCTAACTTGGTGCTAGTTAGAAATAAAAATGGTGAAATTAGAATGTGTGTTGACTTTATAAATTTAAATGGATCTTCTAAAAAGGATAATTATCCCCTACCTTCTCTTGACCAATTAATCCAAATTGTTTCTAGTTATACTATGATGTCTTTTCTTGATGGATTTTTATGGTATAATCAAGTGCTATTGAATGAGAAAGACAAGATGAAGACTGTATTTACCACTAAGTAGGGAACTTTTACCTACAAGAGAATTCCCTTTGGATTAATCAATCCAGGTGCAACCTTTAAAAGAGTAATGGATATTGCATTCTAAGACCTCATAGGTAAATTCATTATTATATACATGGATGATTTGACAATCTTTTCTAAAAATAGGGAAGATCATATCATACACTTACAATAGGTATTGAAATGGTGTAAAAGGTAAGGAATTTATCTCAATCCAAAGAAAATTATTTTTTGTGTTACTGAAGGAAAATTATTAGGACATGTTATAAGCAAAGAGGGGATATTTATAGAACCAGATAGAGTAAATGTAATATCAAATATATAAACCCTTAATAGTAAAAAAAAATTAAAATATTTCTATGGGAAGATCAACTTTGTGAGTAATTTTATTTATGGTCTTGTAGAAATAGTGATACCTTTGAATGACATGTTGAATAAAGATGCCAAGATTGCATGGAATGAAGAAACTAGGAAATATTTCAAAGACATCAAAGAAGAAATTGGAAAATCTCCTATACTAATAAGTTCAGATTTTACTAAATATTTTTATCTTTATTCCTTTACCTCTAATCATAGAATAGTTGTTGGTCTAACTTGGAAGGTAGATAAGTGTGATCACCCCATTGCTTTCATGAGTACTAACCTTTAAAATGTTGAGTTAAACTATTATTTGATTGACAAATAAGTGTTTGCTTTATTCAAGGAAGTAAATAAATTTAGACACTATATTCTTAGGAATAAATTTCAAGCAATCTTGCTACACCCTACCACTAAGCTAATGTTGAATCAATGTGAACTTGGGGGAAAAAGAGGTAAGTGGATGTCTGTACTTCAAGAGTATGATCTAGAGATGAAGACTATGAAGTTGGTAAGATGCCAAGGTTTAATTTAGTTAATTACTTATATTAATCCCAAACTGAGTGTTATGCAAGTTGATTAACAAAGCCTTCAATCCAATGATAGGTATTATCCCATTGTTCATTTGTTAATCAATGGTTATTGTCCTAAAATTTTATGTAAAGAGAAAAAGAGAGATTTTAGGCTCAAGGTAGCATATTTCTTGATCAAAGATGGAGTGTTATATAGGAATAAATTTGAAGGCATCTACCTAAGGTGTGTTTTCAAGGAAGAATAAGTTGAGATCTTGAGCACTTTTCATGAAAATATTATAAATAGACATCCATATGGAAGGACAACAACCCACAATATCCTTAGGGATAGTTACTACTAGCATACTATATTCAAAGATGATTACAAGAATATGAGAGAATACCAATCATGTGAAATATTCACACTAAAGAGCCCAAGGCAACCATGTTATTAAATCTAGTGATGATTAATAAACCCTTTTCCCAATAGGGAATGAATTTTATAGGGGTCATTAACCCTAATTTATTTCATGGTCACAAGTATTTTCTGACTACTATTGACTATTTTACAAGATGCACTAAAGTAGTGGAAACCATGCAATGTAAGATTGGAGAAGTGATCAAATTATTAGAGGAGAATATGTGTGCAAGGTTTGGCACACTAGTATCTCTAGTCTATGATAATGGATCTACTTTTGTATCCATTGAGATGATTGAGTAGGCATATGAAAATAATATTGTTATCAAGTTATTATCAAACTATTACCTACAAGGCAATGGAGTATCTGAATCAACAAATAAAAACTTGAGGAAAGACATAAAGAAGTCTATAACTGATAAACCAAGAACATGACACAAGATAATTAAGTATGCCCTTTGGGCAGATAGAACTAGAGTCAAGGAAACTCTCAAGGTATCACCATTCTTGTCGGTTTATGTTTAAGAACCTATATTCCCCATAACACTCAAGCTTTCAACATACAAGTTTATGCAAGAATAGATAAATGAGGATCAATAATTTATAAGTTCAAGGTTGTTTGACATCATACATATGGAGGATGCAAGAGAAGAAGCTTTTGTTAATTTTAGAAGACACCAAACCATGGTCAAGAGGTGGTTTGATAAGCATTCAAAGATAAAGGTGTTTAGATAAGGATATCTAATTATTCTTTGGGATAAGGCCTAAAAACCAAAAGGAAAACATGGGAAGTTCACACCTTTGTGGATTGGCCGATATAGGATTATTGAGACCCTAGGAGATAACACCTTCAAATCAAAAGATTTACAAGGGGCTAAATTCATATTTCCTACCAATGGGAAATACTTGAAGCATTACTTCTCCATTGTCCCACTTGAAGTCTTCATAGAATAAACTATAAGACTAGTTAGAGTTAGTGTAGGTAGGCTTAGTTTAGTTTATTTCCTTCTTGTTACTTATTTTAAAATAGTGTGTGTATATAGTTGTTTGCCTATTTCCTTGGCTTTTTGTTTGTTTGCTTTGTGTTTGGTGTGTTTCCTTTTCTTTTCTTTGTTCCTTGCTTTAAATAAGTCTATTTTAGATAGCCCTTGGCCCAAGATTTATATGATTGCTCAAGAACCTCATAGTTCAAGATTGCAGGTATGGCCTATCTACATTGGTTGATCATGGATTGTTGAAATGTGAACTTGAAGTTATAGTTTGGAGAAACTAGTAAGGACTAATAAGTAGGTCAATTGTTCCTCAAGATTTTAAGCCTTGTTTTGATCTAAGAAGGATTGAACATGTAAGATGAAAGATTAAATTATTAGCATAGATTCATGCTTTCACTTAAAAAATATTAATTTCTTGGGATAAAGTCTATAGCCAAAGATGACTGTATGAAGATCAAACATTGAACAAATCCCAAAATCTAGCTAATTTGGTTCCCAACCTTTGCTAGAAAGTCAAACTATCTAAAAAGGCAAAAAATAAGATATTATTTTAAAATTTAATAACTTTTTGAGTAGAGTTGATTATGGTAATCTCCACCAAGGCTATGGATGCCTAACTAGTAGTGGAGCAAGGCCTTGAGTAGATCCAAAGGTATCTATGTTGGGGTTATGGATGCTTATCTAGTAGTAGAGCAATGCCCAAGATTTCCTTGAGCTAAATCATGATTCTTAATGAATATTTAAATATGATGTAAGTCAATGTTAATGGTCAAGGTCATGAGTATAAAAGATTTTCTCTAAACCCTATGAGAATAAATACGTGGAATCAAATCACACACACAACATGGATATGTTTTGGTGTTTGGTATTAATTCTACTTGTGCAATAATTTTTATAACCATAAATTAATCTTAACAATGGTGCCTGATAAAGTGGAATAATTAGCCTAGTTATTAGTCTAAACCAAAGTCTCTAAATTCTAACATATTTCTATGTTTCCCCTTAGAATTTGCCATTTGTTGAGTTCAACATACCCCCATTTCTAAAAAATGTGGATCCTTATTTCAAATTGTGTAAATTTTTACCTTAAAATTGAAAAAATACATGATCATAGTACCCTTAGCATGTTTTCACATAGTCTTTATTTGAAGATCATCCATACCTAGTTTGGTTAGCATATTTATTCATAACTTTGGTTTGATATTATTTAAATTTTCTAACATTGGATCTTTATATTTCAAGTTCCAGGGTTAATGGAGTCCATTTGGAATGGAAAATGTTTGGGTTTCATGATTTAATGTTAATTTGTTATTTTACTAGCCTCTGATTTGGTGACTACCAAGTTGAATTCATCTTGGATCATTTTAAAACCCTTAGGCCAATTACTGTAGCTCATGTCCTTTTGAATTGAATTCAAATTTGTGTGGGAACATTTTATGTGGGAATAATTAATTAAGCCATAGACTTAGTCATGTTTATCAACATGACTAAACCTTAGTCTTAAAAAATTACACTTGGTCCTTTATGTCCCGATCCCCCTTTTTTCCTTTTATCTCCACATGGTCAAACTAACTGCATGGTTCCATTTGTTGCATCCTAGACTTAACCTAAATCCATATCCTAAAGTTTTAATTATGTCTATTAACACAATAAAAACCTTAGGCTAAAACTTTATGCTAAGTATTTTATTCCTTGTAGGGTCCCTTTTAATGTTTTAAAAATTAGCCTAAAAATGATCTTAAGGTTTTGTCATGTTTATCAACATGAACAAAACCTTAGTCTAAAATATTTAACTTAAGTTCCCTATATTCCTCAAGCCTAACTTAGTTTTATTATTGACTGTAGGATTAATGGTAGATATTTTATTGGGAAATATTGTTCTAATGACACGTGTTAATTCAAGGATTCAATGAAGCCCCAAAATAAGAGAGAAGGTGACAAGTGTCACCATCATGAGAACCCTGCTAAATATCAAATGGTATGCAACCAGAAATGATCTGATGGAGCATGATTGATTAGCCAAAGATGATTTGAAAGTGAGAGATTAATTTTAATAACGTAAAATAACTCATATTAAGTGAGTAGATGCCAAGTGTTAATCCCATAGCTCATAATTAATGCTCGATCATGATCCCAAAGATTGATGGTATACAGTTGAGCATACACATTCTAATTGATAGTGCATATTAAGCCAAGACTTCAATGAAGCCCCAAGATAAGTGAGAAAGTGACAAGTGTCAAAATTTTAGTAAAAGAACATAGAGTTATTAATGATGTTCCACCCCTCAGATTGAGATCTAATAGAGCATGTTGATCTGACCAAAAAAGATATAACAATGTGTGATGAAGGTAGAAAAGTTTAAAATCCCTGAGAATAAATGTGGAGATGATAAGTGGCAAAACTGCATAACCATAATCCATATACTAAAGCTTGAGAATATTTCAAATATTGATAAAACATGGATAAGTGTACATATTCCAATTGATGATCCATAGAGTAAGGTACATAATTTAGTATATCAAGATCAATAGAGTACATTCATCAGGGCAAAGATGATCTGACAGTGTGAGATCAATGTTGACATTTCAACAAATATTAGGATGAATGTGAAAGTTATAAGTGTCACAACCATGGGGAATATATCAAACATCTAATGGCATCCAACCTCCCTGATTAAGATCAACAAACCATGTTGATCTATGCAAATGGATCCAACAGTGTGAGGCAAGGCAAAAATTTTAAGGGGCCTAAAACCAGTAAAATAGTGACATGTGTCCAAAAGTGAAAAACAATCATATTTTAAATATTAATGAGTAGTATGCTATGGAGATGCCATGGAAATGCCATGTAAGTAAGACATGATAAATTTTAACATTTTGTGGACCTATAAAAGACAAAGGTATAAATAAACAATCCAAATAAGATCTAAGGCATGAAGTTCACAAGTTAAACTAGATACCACCATTAAAGTGCTAATAAGACCTTAAAAAAAACCCTATAAACTATGATAACTCTAGTTCAACCATGTGCTTATTGTGACCAAGCCATGGAAAGTTTAATTATCACTTGTATGAGAATAATTTAGTCCAAAGCTAAAGTGTAGGTTGTTAATGAGTAATTCAGCAAAGTACATAGCCATGGTAGCTCAAAAAGGTGATCCTAAAAAATATTTGGAGCTATATTTAACTTCATATGTAAAAGGGAGGATTTTCAAGGACACATAGTTTGATGCCACCATGTTGAATACATGGGTTAACAATTAGTCGAGCTTGTTTTGGACCATTGATAATCAACAACCCATCACATGAGAAGAGGAAAAGAACATTTCTATAAAAATAAGGTACTATGACATGGTCAACATTGAAATGATAATCCTACAATATTTAGTTGTAAAACCCAAGGTACTATATTGCATAAATATCCTTTTTCCAGATTTTAAAGATTGAAAAATAGATAAGGGTATGATTTTTCATGAATGTAGTTTTAGGAAGATTTATTACATTTATCCCATAGATTTTGAGAACTATTATAAATTACCTAAACCCCAAGTAGACCTAACCACAGTCATCAAATGGGTGAAAGAAAATTATTTAAAGAGCACCCTTACCCTATGGATATATTCTAGGAATCAAGTTCTTACAGACTTAATAATAACATCCCCATTGGTCAATTTAGAATCGGAATAAGAATGATCATGAAAATTATGAACACGTTGTGTGGGAACTCAACTACTACATATATAGATAAAATTTGGGTCCCCTTAGCCCATTTCATGGTTGAAAAACAAGTCACCCATCCTCTTAGTGATGTAATCAACACCTATTTGAGTAGACAATTTCAATTCCACATGATGTCATACCTTATGGATTCCCTTCTTGAGACAAAAAAAATCCCTAACTTTAGGGAATGATCACTTAATATGACATAAACTATCTCATATTATTACTCCAAGTTACATATCTTTAATTACAAGGATCACATCTAATTCATAGGTGATTATGTTTACCTAGCCCTTAGTGAGGCCATCATATGGATCCCAATGATGAGGGTCAACCCACTAATAAATAAGACTATTGAAACCATGGGGGATATATGGCTATATCTAGATTGCATAATCATTAGGATTTTAGGGTCATAATGTACCCCACTTAGGTTACCTATCTATGTACCGATTAAGCTAGTAGAGAAATAAGTGGCTTATCAAATGTACAATGGAATAGATGGTATTTTTAGGACCAAAATGAAGGGGTTGCTTCACACCCTTCTCATAACCATTGGTAGAACTATGTTTGCATTATGGGATAATATTGAGGTTGCTTCCAAACATAGGAGCTCCTTCAATTTTCTAATTGATGAGCTAATGTAGTGGGATCCCCATGGAAGGGTTGAGGATCATTTAAATACCAAAGGAATAAAAGTACCTTATGATCATCATCGTGGTCCTTTTAACCCCATATACATAAATTCCTCTTCATTCTCTAAGGACACCATTAGATTGAAAAAGCATAACATCAATTCAGAATCTAGGATGCACAAGGAGCAAAAGGGAGGAGATGAAAAATGACAATTAGGTCTAAAGTAGTACCATTTGCTGAGTAGTACACCTTTAAGACCTCCACCATATAAATCAGTCAGTTCCCAAATAGAGACACAAATTAAAAATAGGCCAAAAGAGAGAAGGCCTGATGAGATTACATCTTATTCAACTCAAGTACAAGAATAAAGATCACCAGTGGAGGAGGTTCATATGGTAACATTAGACCCTGGTGAGATAACTAAAGATTATTTAAAAATGATATCACTGGCCTATGATTCAGATGATGAAGAGATGAAGGAATTAAAGGAAGAAGAGATTGGATCTAGTTCCTACAGACCCCCCAAAAGAAAAGCTGAGATGACCATGGTCCCAGTAAATACTAATAATCCCAATGTTAATTTTACTCATCTTTTGAGTGATTTCAACCTCTTTAATGAATAAAATTTTATTCATGGTCTAATCATTCTAGAATGGTTCATTTCTGGTGAATTATAAAAAGTAACTACTACACAACACCCTTGGACAATGATGAAGGCCATCAATATCCCAATGTATGAGGAGAATAAGCCATTGATCCTAAATCTACAAAAGGAATATGAAATAAGGATGGCTGCTCTACAAGAGTCAAGTGGAAAACATATGGAGACCCTAGCTCCAAAGGTAACCTAATACTTAGTTGGTGTCAGGTTTGACCCAATAATAGCCAACTTGTAAAGGGTCACAAAGAAGAAATACATAGTTGGTAGAGATGTGTTCACTTTCTAAAAGGTATAACCTTTTTTTGTTTTAACTCCAGTGACAAGGAAAAAGCCAAGTGAAAATCTTATCTTTGAGGAAAATATTCTTCAATTGTCTTAGGCACAGTCAGAGTAATTACAAATAGCTATCAAGAGAATAATGTAATAAAATAATAATTTGGAAGGAAAAACTATCTTGTCAATCCCAGAGGACAAGTTAAAACACTTTTAAGACACCATGGATGATTTTTTTAGTTCCTTAAAATCAATCAGAGCTAGGTAAGATGTAGTGAATAAATAAAGTACCATGGCTATAGGCCAGGTTGGCCAATGTCATGCATCAAGTTATCAAATGAAATATTTGATCAAAGCCTTGACCAAGAATCAAATCCCTCAATTTAGAACCATCATCCTAGCCCACCTTAATATGGTTATGGCTATATTAGTGGATAAAATGAAATCCCTAAACAACTGGTCCAAAAGAATAGAGGACATTTCTAAGGATCTCAAATAATAGGAAGATAAGATGTTGCACATATTAGATAGCATAATCAAAGAGCCCACCACACTTTGTCCATTTGGCCTTATCATTGATGTGGAGTTCAAACACACAAATACTCAATTCATGTAAGAAGTGAGAAATAAAGTACAAGGGAAGATAGGCATAGATAATAAGAAGATTATGGGCTTACTTTTGTCATATGAGGAGAAGGTAAGAGATGCCAAAAACATTAATAAAGCATTGGAAAGAGATGAAAAGGATCTCAGGGGCATGGAGGATCAATAAAAATAACTCTTCATGAGACCTACTGTCAACCTCTAGCTTATTAATGAGCAACATTATAGGATGAATATCTTGTAGGGAAGGTAAAAGACTATAGTAGAATAAGGGTCTAAAATTCAAGCTAGTTGAATTAGGATATTCTATTATGTAGGAGCATTGTATAATATTTTAAAATTGAATATTCTTTTTTAAAGGCTTGAGAAACTCTTAAATCACATTGCCTATAGGTTATTCATTTAGAGTCTTTGAAAAGTTCTAAAATGATTGTAAGATGACAACTGTCCTTAATATTTGACATGAATAAATAACATACCTCATGAATTATCTATATAAAGAGGTATTGTCCATTGTAAAAAGAGGAGAGTGTATTTTGATAAAAAATTATTTGTAACTTTTGAGAAAATTATTATAAGCAAAGAGTTTTGTAAATTGTGTTCACATTTGCTTGTGTGAATTACTATCATGACTTCTCTCTCATTTATCTAGTCTAAGTCTTAGATTTGAATGGTCTTTATGAATTATGTATGTTCATTTATAAGTGTAGAGTTGATAATTTGTGTTAATTCTAGATTATTTGAAATTTCTAAGGTTTACTTCATTTTCTTTACCTTTCTTGCATATGTGTTAATTTTGTTTTCATATAGGGGTAAACCTTTAAATTGAACCTAGTCCTTATTTGTGTTATTTAAAATTATCCTTAGATGTTGACCTAATGCCTTATAGGATTTGAGATTATGCTATTTCATGTCATATATTGGTTAAATCCATGTTTAGATGAGACTTGAGATTTATCATAATGTTTGGGTTAAAGATCAATAACATACTTCTTCTCTACCTTAACCTTCCTTTTGCTCCTTTTTTTTTTATCAATTCACCCTAGATTAGGTTCATTATGAATACTCATCTTATTTTAGCTTTAGACTTAGGTTTAAACGTAATTCACTTTAAATATCATAAATCATCTTCAAAATCAATGATCAACTATTAAGCCATAGTGGCTCCCAGTCACCAACTGATATAAATTTGTGAAATAGTCTACTTGTTCTACCTCTATTCCACCAAAGATAATAGGATTATCATAAACTATAACTCATGCATTGGATTCTCTAAATTCAAAAATGAGTAGTGTTTCTTAAACACTAAGAACCACCTATGATACACTTTTAGGCATCAACAAATCCTTATGTGAATCTTTAACACTTACTCTATTATATCACAAAATATGACAATCATGGTCTGATATTACTCAATTTTTTCATAACTTGATTTTCAATGCCCTAATATTATTCCATGATTCACATTACGGGTATTTATATTCCTTTCAATAGTTGTAAAAATATTTCCTAGATTAGTTTATCATTAACAATGGACCTTATCTCGTATTTCATAATATTACATCCCTTCAACACGAGCCCTACAAATATATTTATGACCACATTCTTAGATTTCAATGTCACATGCATTCTTTAGTTTACCAATTGTGTGATCATGAAATGTAATATATCTACACCAATATCCTTTTTCCACCTCTAAAATATATGTCACTTCAAAAATATTATCAATAAGTTAATTATCTTTATTATATGGTCATCACACTTATGAAGTAGACATAAAATTGATCTAAATATCCTAATATTATCCCTGACACTACTAGCCATATGCCTAGCATGAATAAATATATTAATCTTTCTAAGAAAAGAAAGACACTTCATATGCCTTCCTCAAGTGGATCATGACAATCTCTACAACTTTTCAAATATTACAATACTATATTGATATGGTTACTTGATATGAAATTAATTATTTTACCACTTGTTTGAGAGTCTAATATTCAACATGTGTCAAAATATTATGATAGTAGTGCATTTTATAAATACCATGGAAGCATAGGATGTATAAAGAAAACATTTATTTCTTTATGAAATAAAATTTGTTGACTTTTGATTGGGTTATAAATTAATTTTATGCATCCATTCCAAAGTCATGTGGTGACCACATAATAATTATAGAATCAACATTTCATCTTAAGGAATTATTAATTACACATGATAATGCACCCATTATAGAATCAAAATTATATAGAGACACATCCTTCTCATATGACACATTTGGGCACTTGTATGTCTATGAAATAATAATTAATACATGGATTTACAATAGATAACACATCTCAATTCAATACATATATTCTTCTTTTCATTCATGAACATGGAAATGGAAATCTAATAAAAGCCACACATTTTTTGACAATATTGGTAAATATTAGGTCACTTGTATCTACGTGTCCTCAATCATATATGAATTTATTTTATGTTATGCCATCCTTATTTCATTACAATTGTGTATTATGAACTTTATGGTTATAAATAATGAATGCAAATTATTAGTACCAATAGTCACATATATTTCATTTTTTTAAATGACAACAATGTCATCCATCTAGATATAATTAATATTGAATAAATTCTCAAACTCCCTATCACATATTTATTCAAATATAAACAAAATGTTAAACATTAATACCTTGATTATTTATATTATGAGAATGGAAACCTGATGGTATCATTTACAAATGAATTATAAATCATGACTACACTTCCTATTTATGATGAAACTTAAGGGATTAATGGTTAGTGTTACATCTTTCTTATCATGGGTTTAAACATACATATCTTGTGATATTTTGACATCATACATTTTATGTCACACATACATTTTATTATTTCATCTAAAATGATAATATTTAAAGTTTTTTTAATTGGTAAAAGAGTTTTGAGAGGTCCCTCATTCCTTTCATTAATAAAAATAATTTACAATAAATTCTCATCTCACAAACTAGGAAGACAAACAATACAGAGCTACCTGAAAAGGCAAAAACTAAACAAAAACTAAAGCTTATTTAAATATTGTAAAGGATTAACAACTAGTTAAAGTTATAGTTCCTATATTTTCTATTTATTATATCATAACTCTCTGAATTAAAACACATATAGCTACACTATCATGATGTAAAACACCTAATCATCGACTTCTCATGATTGATTTTAAACATTTTAAAATTATTCATATGGAACAACATACTAAGATTTGAACAATGCCATGAAATATCTACACTAATACACATGAGTTTTAAGATATTATAATGGCTCCTTGATCCAAATATCCACATTTCCATCTTTAGGATGATGATTTAGGTTATTCCACTAGTAGATTTTCATGAATTTATGAAATTTTTAGTCTCTTTTTTGTTATTTTTAAGTTTTTTTTAAATTAGGTTTTTATTATAATAATTTATTGGCACAAAATGTGTCAATATTGATGTAAATTACATCAAGATCCTACTAACACAAAAACTTAGAAGGATCAAATTTGGTGCTAATGCACATTGCATCCAAAAAAATTTCAAAGACACGTGATTACGTATTTAACTTTTTTTTGGCCTCTAAAAATGGATTTTTAATTATTTAATTTTGTTTTATTAAAAGGAACATAGTATTTCATGTGTAAATCTTCAAATCTATATTAGTTAGGAAATAGATCAAAGGGAGAGTGACAGTAAAAAAAAGATGAGCACCATTGTACTTGAATTCTTCATCTTCACATGTGCAACCTTTAAGAAACAAAAATATATTATTATTTTCATTTATTTATTTATTTCATGAGACAATATTTGAAAAATAAACAAAAAAATGTCTATTTTTTACTAACAAAGTGGGGAAAGTTTTTGGAGATATTGTAGAAATTTATTTTCATCAAATTAAAATTATCTTGCAAAAGGTTTTTATCCTCAGAAAGGTGTTTAATTTAACTAGTTATTTCATGCCTACAAAGAGCACTTCAACATTTTTCCAAAAATTGGTCACATTGAGGATTTTTAGTAGTATCTAAGGAGATATCATGCTTTGAATTTATCCCTGTGGACCTATATTTTCACAATTTTTTTATGTGCACCTCTAAAATAAAAAATATATCTATGTTCTCATGAGATGAAATTAGGTGTTTTTTATGTAGTTGAAAATATAATTTTAGATTTATTATTCTACAAATTTTTATTTTCATATCTATGAAATTTTTAGTCTCATTTTTGATATTTTTAAGTTTTTTTAAATTAGGTTTTTATTATAATAATTTATTGACAAAAAATGTGTCAGTATTGATGTAAATTACATCAATATCCTACTAACAAAAAAACTTAGAAGGATCAAATTTGGTGCTAATGCACATTGCATCCAAAAAAAATTCAAAGACACGTGATTACGTATTTAACTTTTTTTCTGGCCTCTAAAAATAGATTTTTAATTATTTAATTTTGTTTTATTAAATAAAATTTATCCATTAAATTAAAAACTTGATGACATTTCAATTTATATCAAGAAAATAAAGTTTAATAAAAAAATCTAAAAACCCTCACATCTAAACTAAATACAAAGTTAAGTTTGAAACTATTTTCAAAAAAATAAACCATGATATTAACCATTAAAATTAAATTCAATTAAAAATAACTAATAAAATTTATCTCCATTTAAAAAAGATTGTCATTCATAAATCTTCAAGATTTAGGTGAAAAATATAAATTGTAGTTTCCACTAGTTATTTTCACAACAGACGTTTATGGGAAGGGAAATAGAATAGAAAATTATGAAAATGGAAAGGAGTAAACTATGAAAACATGAATACACCTTTGATAATTTTGTGTGAAAATTAATAAACTATGGGTGAATTAATTATAGTTAAAAAGAAACCTGAGGATTAGAACTTGGACATATGTAAGATAAAAAACATTATTTATGATAAGTGAAAATATAACATCTGACCATGTAATTTTATTCAGATACACTTGTATTAATGGAAATACTTCATGAATTTTAAGTATGACATATTATTTATTTTAATATTTTTATTTTTCTAAATCAAAAGTATCATCATATCCCATGATATTTTCTTTCAAAATTGAAAAAATATATATACATTGAATAAGAAACATATTTACCCCACAAAACTAAAAACTGTTAGAATAATAACTTACTATTTCATATTATAGGATGTTGTACATACACCTAATATTAAATAATTGGTGCATTAGTAACTAAGGTTAGATTTATGTTGTTGTAGACATTGAATAATTTCCTTCACCATGATTTGTTAAGTGTGATGGACTATGGCTCGTGAAGCTTATATATGCAACCTTCACATTTGACCAATGTTAATGATCATATTGCATCCTTCATTTTAGTAGTAGAGTAGGAGTAAGGAGATATTGGAGAAGTGGTAATTTTATTAAGGATCCTCAATCACTAAGATTTCTTGGAATTGGAAGGAGAAACACAACATTTCTTTCTTGTTCATTTTTTTCTAGATATATATTTACTTTTTTTAAGAGCTCTAAAATAATCTTAAAATTACTTAAAATTCATACAAAGGAGGAAAGATATTCATTATAATTAAAAGGAACATAGTATTTCATGTGTAAATCTTCAAATCTATATTAGTTAGGAAATAGATCAAAGGGAGAGTGACAGTAAAAAAAAGATGAGCACCATTGTACTTGAATTCTTCCTCTTCACATGTGCAAACTTTAAGAAACAAAAATATATTATTATTTTCATTTATTTATTTATTTCATGAGACAATATTTGAAAAATAAACAAAAAAATGTCTATTTTTTACTAACAAAGTGGGGAAAGTTTTTGGAGATATTGTAGAAATTTATTTTCATCAAATTAAAATTATCTTGCAAAAGGTTTTTATCCTCAGAAAGGTGTTCAATTTAACTAGTTATTTCATGCCTACAAAGAGTATTTCAAGATTTTTCCAAAAATTGGTCACATTGAGGATTTTTAGTAGTATCTAAGGAGATATCATGCTTTGAATTTATCCCTGTGGACCTATATTTTTACAATTTTTTTATGTGCACCTCTAAAATAAAAAATATATCTATGTTCTCATGAGATGAAATTAGGTGTTTTTTATGTAGTTGAAAATATAATTTTAGATTTATTATTCTACAAATTTTTATTTTCATATCTATGGAATTTATAAATAAAATTATGATTTTTGTAAAAAATGAATATGATATTCTCAAATATCATTTAAAACATTTGATATTAGTGGTTCCTCTAGTTCATGTTTATGGGTGATGCCATCAAACTCAAATTATTACATCCATAACCTAATATAGATGCAACAATAAAATTTGTGTTATCATAACTATAAATCATTGGGGAGAAATAAGGTAGACAATTTCATTGCATATTTCCTCTATTACCCATTTGCCACGATTACTAGGCATAAATCTTGACATGTGGAATATCTGAGTATATAAGGAAATCACTCCCAAGTATAAGTATTTGCAATAAGTATGTGCATTGATCAAATTAATGTTTGTCACATAGAATATTTTTATAATGTGCCACTTTGTTCTCATGTATTTTATTTTCTATTTCATGCATTCACAGGTATATATAAAAGATGAGCTTATTCCACATACCTACATGTATATAGGAAGGGAACATATATTTATAGGCTTGGTATATCGGATGATTATATATATATATATATATAATTTGGCATGATAATAAATAAATTCATATCCATTTATCAAATTATTCATAATGGCTTCATCATGTTTAAAATTTGTGGGCCTCTCTCCTTGCATTAGGTGAATCAAACCTTTAAATTTTTTCATATAATGATAGTTTTAGTGACATAATTATGGTAAATCAAGACTTGTAACTTTTTAAAATGGTGATAGTGGTAGATACTTTTATTATGGTCAACCAAGGCCTCCAGTACCACCACCCATTAGAGCTATATCAAACTTAAATGGTGATAGTGGTAATGACATTGATTATGGTCAACCAAGACCTCTAGTACCACCACCCAATACCCAATGTATTCCCAAGTGGTATACTTGCACAATACTAGATGATAAAATATAAAAATTCCTTGACACATCTAGTTCAAGACTAAGGACTCACAACATAACTCATAAAGAGGTAAACATGGTCCTTATGAGCATAGTTGTAAAAACATTTGAGTTGTCTATAGTCAAATTGAAGGATTTATCCCAAGAATAATCATCAATAATAATGTATAAAAGTGCATAAATAAATAAATCAAAAGACAAGTTACCTCTCAAGGTAAAAACCATAAATGAGATAGGAATTTTAAAGTGGGAAACTGAATATATCAAATAAAAAATTACATAATATTATTAGAAGGATTGGAACCAAAATATCTACAAGTGTAAAATTGAATCAAGAGCACAAGAGAAAAAGAGAGAAAGATATGAAATTATAATGAATAAATGAGGAGAGGAAGGGATATTTTATAGAGATAGAGAAGGAAAATGGGAGTTACAAGGAATCTTATTATTACCTTACAAGCCTCCTCTATGTGAGTCACTTGTGTCCTATTCCCTTAGAAAGTGAAGGTATGTGTGTGTAATGTGGGTGAAGGAGTTAATCATGAAATTAACTCAAAAATCATAAAAAAGCACAAAGAGGTGAGTGACACCTCATGGAATCTATATTTATGTGAATTAATAATTCACATAAATAAAAAATCCACACACATAAAAAGAGAATGCAGGATAAAATAAATTATCCTAAATAAAGGATAATCCTAACACTCCCCCTTAAACTTTATTTAGGGGTTTAAAAATAAACAATAAGGGAGGAAACATAACTAACTATCCCCATTGATGAGAACATCCTTCAATCCTAACTTATTACACAAAAATACAAATGTTTTTTTACATAGTGGCTTAGTGAAGATATTAGCCTTTTGTTCTTCAGTAGGATAGAAAGAGAGAAGAATTTGATTACCTTAAATAAGTTCATGATGAAAGTGATGTTGAATCTCAATGTGATTTAACTTTACATGGAAAAATATATTTTTTTCTAAGGTAATGGCACTTTGATTATCATTAAAAATTAGAGTAGTCGAATGTTGTGGGTGGCCCAAATCTATAATAAGTCTTCTAATCCAAATTGCTTCTTTTGTAGCATGATTACCAGTTTTATACTCAACTTTTATGGAATAGTAGTCTGCCTTTTACTATTTCATGAAACAATGTCAGAACCCAAAGAAAAATAATAATGACTTGTGGATCTATGATCATTGATATCACCGACCTAATTAAAATTTGAATAACTTGCCAAAGAAAAATTACTATTTGAGGTATACTCGAGGACAAAAGTTAGAATACCTTTAACATAAATAATAATATTTTTAGCATATTTAAAATGAGTAGCCTGAGGTTTAGACATAAAATGAGAAACCAATATAATAGAAAAATCAATATCAAGACAAGTATGAGTAAAATAATTCAAAATTCCAATTAATTGTCTATATAGAGTTAGATCAATAGTGTCATTTTCCATGTCATTAAGTAATTTAACCCAAAATTGAAAAAGAGTAGAAACAGGTTTGAAATCTAACATATTAAATCTAGATATCAAGTCATATCCATATTTATATTGAGAAATAGAAATTTTATCTTTTTCTTGCCAAACTTGAATGCCTAAAAATAAATCTAAGAGACCCAAATCAGTCATTTCAAAGGTATTATTTAAATCATTTTTAGTGAAATAACCATTGAACTATGACTAAAAGTTATGATTAAGTAATCAACATACAAAACAATGATAACTATATCATTTGGAGTGTTTTTGACAAAAGAGATTAGGATCATTAGAAATATGAGTAAAGCCTTGAGATATAAAAAATTGATAGATTTTAGAGTACCATTCTCTAGGATATTATTTAAAACCATAAATATATTTATTTAACTTGTAAACAAGATTTTCATTTCCTTTATTAATGAAACCAGGGGATTGAGACAAGAAAATTTCTTCATGAAAGTCACCATTTAAGAAATCACTCTTAACATCTCTTTGATAAATAGGTTAGTGCATGTGAGAAACTAAAGTTAAAATAAATTTAATTGTGGGAATATTATTTATAGGATCAAATTTTTAATTATAATCAATTCCTTTAATTTGTGAAAAACCTCTAACAACTAATCTAGCTTTATATTTTTTTAATTTGATTATCAGAATTGAACTTGGTTTTAAACAACCATTTAAAACTTACTAAATGATGCCCTTTAGGGAGAGAGACTAAATCCCAAGTGTTATTATAAATCAAAATTTTATATTCATCATGCATTATTTTTTCTAATGAGGGTGACCTTAATCTTATTTTAGTGTTTTGGGATCATTATTGTTCATAAGTTTAGACATCAAAGCATAATTACAAAATTTTTACCTATTTGTATGAGTATCATTAAGATCTACATTAATTATAGAATCTCCTATAGTAGTATTGGCCCACTTAGGCATATATTTTGGTGGATCAAGACTAGAAGAGGGAGAAGGAAATTGAGGAATAACTTCATTATGCACAAAATAATTATGATAATCACTTGTTTAAAAAGGAAAGAAGCATAAATTATATCAATAATCTGAATTGAAAGCACAATCAAGTACACCTTTTTTACAAATATTAACATCCTTTTTAATCTTGATTTTTTTTTATTTTGAGGATCATATACTCTATAATATTTAGATAATTCATCATAACCAACATAGATAAAAGTGTAAACTTTAGAATCTAATTATTTACATTTTTAAATTGGAATATGAACAAATGCATCACAACCAAAAACACATAAATGCTTTAAGTTAAGTTTTCTACCACTCTAAACTTCTTTAAGTGTAATATTTTAAACAAATTTAGTGGGAGTCTTATTGATGAGATAGAAAACACAATACATAGATTCAGCCTAAAATTTGTAATATATATATATATATATATATATATATATATATATATATATATATATATATATATATATATATATATATATATATATATATATATATATATAGCATGCAACATACACCTAGACATTTCAATGATTCCTCAGGTGTGTAGGAAATTTTTTTCTAATGTTTAATACCATGTTTCTTACAATATGAAATAAAAACATTGGTAACATATTAAGTACCATTATCAATGTGTAATATGTGTAAAAATAATGAGATTAGTTTTTTAAAAAGTCATGAAACTCAATAATAATCATCATTAACAAAGTATAAAAGTGTGAAAATAAATAAATCATAATACAAGTTACCTCTGAAGGTGAAAAACATAAATGAGACAAGAATTTTAAAGTGGGAAACAAATTCTATTAGATAAAAACCCACATGATCTTATTATAAGGCTTGCAACCAAAATATCCATAAGCACAATATTGAATCAAGATCACAAGAGAAGAAGAAAAAGAGATATGAGATTCTAGTGAGTAAATGAAGAGAGAAAGGGATATTTTATAGAGTTAGAAGAGGAAAATAGAATTTACAAAGAATCTTATTATCACCTTACAAGCCTCCTATGTGTGTGCCACTTGTGTCCTAGTCCCTTTGAAAGTGAAGGGAGGTGTGTGCCATGTGGGTGAAGGATTTACTCATTGAAGTAACTCACAAATCCTAAAGGAGCACAAAGAGGTGAGTGACACTTCATAGAATCTAAATTTATGTGAACTAATAATTCACATAAATAAAAATTTCACAAACAAAAAAGGGAACTTAGGATAAAATAAATTATCCTCAATAAAGGGTAATCCTAAAAAAGATAATCCCAACATTCAAAACATTGGAAACAATCTATAGATTGTATAATATCAATAATTTATGAAGAATAACACTTAGAAACTTATCGATCTTCCACTAGGAAAGAAACCCATCAGAAGTATATTAATATTTAAGACCAAGTAAAATATATATGGTATCATATATAAATACAAGGTGAGACTTTTATCAAAGGGATACACTCATAAATAAGACATTGACTATGGGGATATATTTTATCCCATAGCCAAGACTAAAGCTATATACATCTAAATTCTACCACCTTGATCTTGAAACTCCACTTTTGATAGTTTTGACACCCCACTTTTGACACTTTCAATAACTAGCACTAACACAAACACAATGAAAACATGAACCCCATCTAAAATTAATCATAATATCACATTTCACACCATGAACCTATCTAAATACCACTAATAGTAACCTCTAGATTAATCAGCTAATTAATCATTATTATTTAATTGATTATCTCAAATAATAAAATATATGAACATAAAATCAAATAAAAAGAAAATAAATAAATCAAATCATTGCATCTCAAATAAAATCACCAAATACCAAGTCAAAAATCAAATCAATCCTATTCCTCATCAAATCAAACCCATAAATCAATCTCTATCATTAAATAAGAAGATACCCACATTCAATGTGAATGTTGACTCAATCTCATCCATCCAATTATAATAAATCTTGGCCATTAATTCCCCATCCAAAATCTATAAATTTATCTCTTCATTCCTTTGTTTAAATTATGAGAAAAATATTAGATAGTCTAAGGATACCATGTCAATTGAGTGAAATAGCCTTGATATCATTCAGTAATCCAATCAAACATCCATCATCACTCATAGGTACATGTTACCAAAATTATTGTGTAGAATCCATTGATAAATTATAAATAAAGTGAGAAAATATAAAAAATAATGAGGTATTCATTGTAATTTATGGTATAAGTCTCCTTATCTCAATTAGAGGTGTTTGTGTTTAATATAGAGTAAGAATTGGTTTATCACTTGTTTTTTATTACATAACTCTAAGTTTTTCATATTAAATTATGGGTATACCCAATGGGACTAACCCCATTTTATTTTATATTTTTCATTTGTGTTGAAGTGTATTCTTAGTGACTATCAATTAAAGTCCTATTACCTTCAAATTTGATCACATTATCCAAATTTAGGTCTCTAATTTTTTTTTAATGCAAATTAACATTTGTTTTATTTGTAGAGGCATTTTCAAACTCAATAATGGCATATGAATACTAAGGAATATTATTTTTTTCCTTAGTGGAATATGTGTACTAAGTAGTGTTATTTATGTACTAAGAGTAGTGTATGTGTGCTTAGTGGCATTTATGTCTTAATTTATGGTGTCTGTGCCACCTTAGTTGTGCTTGTGTCTTAACATGTGGTGTCTATGTTAGCCTATTGGCATCTATGTCCTGACCTATGGCATATGTGTCACCCTAGTGGTATCTATTTATTAACATGTGGCATATATGTCACCCTAATGGTGTTTATGTCCTAACATGTGGTGTATGTGTCACCTTAGTGGCATGCATGTATCACCCTAGTGGTGTTTTTGTCCTGACCTATTATATTTATGTCACCCTACTAGTGTCTATGTCCTAATTATTGGATTATATATTTTTAAGACTCCTAACTTATAGGTACTCTCACATGTCAAAGACCTAGACAACCCAAACTACTAACACTTGTCTTGTATGTTCACTCAATCAAGACTTAGAATCAAACCAATCTCAAATTTAATAATTTAATCTTAATCAAATATTTTTTTAGTATCTTATTTTTTTTAGTTTTACTTATGTGTCTCTAGATTATGACTGCATATGTTTTTTCCTAGCATCGCAAGGCAACCTTAGAAATTAGAAAAGGTCTAAGTAATTTGTCCCAAAATAAAAGATGTATGTTATTTTTTGTGCTTCTAGGTGATCTTGGAAATGATAAATGATTTACCTTTTTATTCTCTTTCCTAGGATTTAGTGACTTGTATTTCATCAGTAAGCATTAGCCAAATTTTGCATTCCAATGAATTAGAAATATCCAAGGAGGATCTATCATTATTAGCTAAGCAAAAAATTGGTTTTACTTAATTTTCTTAAATTAGGGTTGTTATCCACTAATACCCTATCCCCAAATAGCACCCTTGTCTCATAGAGTCAATTTTCATGTAATAAAAGGTATATCAAGGACCCCCCTAGTCATCAAATCATACATAACATAGGATAAATCTAGATATAGAGAAATAGTGGTGCTAACAACACAATAATCCCCAAGACCCCCCAAATCATGCCTTTCAAGGTTCTGTAGGACACTATCTAATTTCAATCCCACTTAAATAACATAGGTTGTAGTTGTTTACATTCCATTGTATTCCCCTTTGTGAACAACATGTCTAATTATAAATTCAAACCACACCCAATCTAGATCAATGGAATTCAACATGAGGCTTCAAACCAAACTCAATCAAGACCTAAAAAATCATAGCATATTTTTATCAAAATCCATCTTATTACATTAACACTGCTATCCAATTCCAAGAAAATATCCCATTAACTAATTAAAATCCCAATCACATTATCCACCATTAAACTATAAAGGGAAACTAGTTATGCCATCTTAATTATAAAATTAATTCATCCTTGACCAAATCAAATAGATAATAAAATATTTGGTGACCCTAACAACCCATATCCATCCTTTGACATCAAGACCTTTGTTTCCTAATCAATCCCACAACAATCAATCCAATCAAATATTTAATACCCACAAGTCTCCTAATCCATACAAAACCCACTTTATCCTACCCTTATCGAATAAATCCAAAAACAAAAAATACAACACATCATGATCTAACCATCAAAAATCATATAAATGTCTACTCTTGAGCCATGAAAACTACACTTTCCCCAAATTTGGAGAAAAAATTGAATATCAATAAGCCCAAAAATGACAATCCAAAAATCAAATAAAACCTAATTAATAATCATCCAAGAAATACACTACTAGTTAGACCCCTAAGCCATAACAATCAAACCATCAATAATATTATAGCAATTAGGTCTCTAAGCTACAAAAATCAAATTATATCTTACTTAATAATAGAGTGTATACCCATATTAAAACTAGTAATTAGGGATATACCAATATTCCTTTCCAAAGCATAATCAAACTCTTCCATAGAGAAATCAAAGTCAAACACTCATTGGAAACCTCTCTTCAAGTCAAAAACCCACATTTTACCAACCTGTATTTGAACAACCCACACTTTACCAACCCATATTTAACCAACCTATTTTTTCCAACAAGACGTACCTCCAATATTTGTCCAACAAACCTTTGACCAGCCCATATTTGTTCCATCAAAAAATCTCCCCTTACATATCAAATCCTCCAAAACAAAGTATAATGTGAAGAAGGTACTTTTAGATAACTAAATCAAAAAAAATTCCATGTGGATACATTCCCTATCTCTACTAGAAGCAATGATAGGCCCAAACAAATAGTAAAATATAATGATAAACATCTAAGTTTTATTCAACTTCATTTATTGAAACCAACCTTCTTAAAGACAAGAAAATTGATAGTTTTGATGACTCTTGGATGTAAAATAATGACTTAACATCCTATTTTCAAAGCAAACAATACCATGTTATAAACAAGATGTGTCAAATCCTGAACTACAAAGGGAAGGGACTCGACTTTCATGAATAAAGGATACTATAACCTATGTAGATACAAGAAAAAAACATCTCATGACAGAGTCTAAAACCTCTTGGTGATCAATATGAAGATGTCAAGGACACTTATATGATCTTTTAGGAAGCTTATTATAACATCAAAATAATCTCCTTCCATAGTCTCTACAAATACCTTGTTTCCACCAACATTTTTAATAACACCACTATCCTTATCATTCCCTTTGACCTCAAATATCCTGATCTCATAAACTAGGACCAATAAGATCCTATATCATTGGACATCTTTTAGAAAGATGAAGCTATTTTATAGTTAATGTGATTAAGATATGGAATCCTATTTGGTGATCCCAAACATAGATTCAAAATCAATCGGGACTCGATAACATATTTTGAGAAACATGAAGATTTTGTTAGTCAAAACAAATAAAAAATCAGCCAAAACTAAAAAAATCCAAAATAAAAGTCCCTTCGTGAAAACATCTTTAAAGTGCTATCAAATAGGAAATAAAAAATTAATGTTCCTTAGTGACAACATATTTTAGGTACTATCAAATAGAGAAAATAAAAATAATAATAATAATAATAATAATAATAATAATGACTCTATTAGAGAAAACCTTTTTTTAATCTCTAATAGATGATGAACTCAACCATCTTCTTGTACCGACATAGTTACAAGATGTATCCAAATCACTTGTTGAAGAAATAATTGATATCAACATTAGAACAAAGGATGATCCAAGAATAATCAAACTTTTAACTACTCTTAATCTCATGGAACAAAGAATTATCATTTCCCTCCTATTAGAATTTTTATGTGTGATCACATGGTGATAATATGAAATGATGTGTGAGATTATTGGTCCCTATCCCATAAGGTTTTATGACACATGCACTTACCTTAAAAATAAAACCATCCCTAAAAATATTTCACATAACCAATAAAAATATTTAAACCTAATATACATCCCAATTTACCCTCCTTGGTAACACCCTTTATCATACAGGCTATAATGGTACCTGGTTAAGATGGTTGGAAGAAGCCAAATTAGTAATCAAATAAGATCTTGATGGAATATGTAGAACATATAAGTTGGCCTCATGAGATGGAAAAGATATTAAAAAATGCTTCCATACTTGAAGGATCTAATGCTTATATAATAAAAATATGAAAATTAAAAAATATATAATATAAAAAATTTATAATTTTAGGGAAAACTTTTTTAAAAAATTCAAAAAAAAACAGAAGAGAAAAAAGGTCCAAAGGTGATTCCCATTTTTATGGATCCTTGGGAAAGTACCATGATGAAAACTATTTTTTTTCATCATGTATAAGTCCATTATCTACAATTACCTCTACACTTTGGGGTGGGTTCATTTCTCCATCAAAATATAATGATTCTAAAACATCTTTACCATCCCTAACATCCTTATACATTCAATCATAAACCACCCTTACCATCCTTATCCACTTAATTATAAAAAATACTTGTCACCTTACCATAATGTCTATCCTTCTTCCCACCTTTTATCTTGATGAGGACATGGAAGAAGTATCGAGACATATTTTGGAACCATCTTTATATGTCAAATATTTTTCAAATCACACTACAACATAATGACAACATGGCATAGGAAATATTGAGCACCTGATTTTTATGTGACATGGTCCTTAGATATCCCACATTATCCCTAATCATCCCTAATCATATCTAGTTATCCTTAGAGATCTTAATGTATTTTTTATCCTTCATAGTTCTAGGTATCTTGGAAATTTTGCATTCTTCATTATCTATTAGTAATACAAAAAACAATCAATCCATTAAATCATACTAATTATATAAATATGTATATACATCATTCATATAATATGTGCATAAATTGACATAGTGTGGGTAAAAAAAGTGAAGATAGAAACATATGGAGATATTTAAGAAATACTAACTAGCAAGATGAGTGTCATTTATGGCCCTCATTAATTTGATTTAAAATTAAATTATTAACAAAATATCATTTCAATACCCTAAGTCATACCATGGTCACATTTGAAACCTAATTTCTCAATTTCAAATTGAAAATCCATGGCTACTCTCATTTATCTCTAAATTATAAAGGGGTCACATTTTACCACTCAAATTATATATATTAATTCACAATCCCCTTCATATATTAACCTAAGCCTAATTTTCCCACATGATTATATATTATTTGGTGATCTCATAAAATTTAATTATAGACAATAGTTCATAATATATTCATACATTAAAAATCACTCTAGTTAACCCCATTAAGTGATAAAATAGATCATTTATCCTATGCTATATATAAGTATACTGGGCCTATTAAATATTTCCTTTAGAAACTATGAACTATGTGACCCCTATATAACTTGTGAACCTTTTGACTCTATGAACTTTATATTTTTACCATGTATTCCTTTTAGGCCACATTATTTAAAGTGGTCAAATTTTGACCATAAGTTTTTATTAAATTATTTAAATATAATTGTGATCACATATTATTTATTGATCACTTTGCTATAGTGTGTAGTGAAAAAATATAGATATGTGCAAGCTATAAAGGAAGATTTTAATATTTAAAGGCTACATGGACTTGGATAGGCAAAACTGACCTTGATGAATTCTTTAATCATGTGAAATCTAAATAAATCAATATATTACATGTGGATCACTATGCACATAGTGCATGAAATTTGGGCCCCAAAAGCATACCTCTAGGATTACCAAATGTCATTTTCTAAGGTGAAAAAAGTAATGATTAAATGAAAAAAGTGGAGTTTGTAAAAATTGTATAAGCTTTGTGACAAATGGAAGAGTGTCACATGTATCAATATAGGTTTCCAAAAATAATTGAAGCCACTGACTTAATTTTGGTGAATCATATGACTCTATGACTAAGAAATAATTGATGATCACCACATTTCCCCTTCTTGATCATAGTATTTCTTAAACTTTATACAAAAACTAGTTAAATTTAGGTTATGTGACCTAATTTCATTTATTATTTATAAAATTTAACATTACCTCTTAGATTATTATGCAATGAAAAAGGCAAAATCCATGATTTTGATCCAATGGGTGATCACCACGTGCCTATATAGAAGAATAAAAGCATAGACAAAGTGAAAAGGACATTGTGCAAACCCTAACATATAATCATTATCAACATATATAAAATAGACATCACCATGGAAAATGGAGGTGAATTATATGATAAATGGAAGTCTATGGTAATCAAAATTGGATATGCATCACTTAGAAAAAAAAAACATAGTTAGAGTTATAAAAGAGGAAAATTTTGTCCACGATAGAAAAGAATGAATACACATCAAACTCATTTAAATGAATACATGTTATCATCAATAGTTTCACCTTTTAGGAGGTTGTTAAAACCTCATAACTTAAGTGATATCATGAAGACACCTCTAGGCTATGGTTGGCCTAATCATTGAGGTGAATCTCTAGATAGGGCTAGCTCCCATAATGCTATCACCCAAAAAACACTACTAGACCTATTAATTGTAAGGGAAAAGGGTAAGAGAAAATAAAAATAAAATAATATATGTAGGTTATGAACCAAATTAACACCCTCCACTTGAATATCATACACTAATAACATGAATTAGACTTGAATTTGACCACACTACTCAACAAAGATCTTCAAGCATGAGTGTTTCAACAAGAGGTCATAGCTAATGCATTGAATGAGAGGGATAGTAAATAGGTATAAAAAGGACACTAATTACTAAAAATCAACTTTAAAACCATATAAATATACCTCAAACTCAACATGTGACATAAAATAAGACAATTCATTTTCAAAGAGGTAAGACATGACAAATGAGATAGAGTGAAGGCACTTCTACTAACATCTATCAACAATCACACAAGTAAATTAATTGAAATAATATGAGAAGGTAAGAACCAAATTTATGAAAAATTAAAATGCATATTAAAAGTGTTTAAATTTATTAGGGATTTTCCATACTTAGCCAAAGGATCCATAACAAGCCATTCAAGGCAGCATATATAAGAGAATGCAAGGAGAGAGAAAAAGAGGCATAGGGAGTTCACAGATAAGCGTAATCCACCTCAAGTATATTAAAATTCCATATTTAAGAGAGTATAATATAGTTTTCATAAATATCATTGTCATGTGTTAGATCAACTTGATGAGGAACTTCACTAAGTGGTGTAGGGGATCTTGTTTTTAGAATTACAAACACTTCTTAAAGGAGCAATTACAATTTGGAAATTGACACATGGAATATTGGATTCATTAAGAAAAATCCATGCCACCCTAGGAATCTCAATTATTTCTATCAATTTGGTGATTTTTAGGATCGATTACCAATCTTGTTTAGACTAATGAAGACCTATAATTTGATTGAAAAACTTGTCTGGTTCAAATGAGGACCACAAAAAAAGTTAATTTCTCCATCTTAGGTCTAGTTATTTGTTTGAGATTATTATCACATATTTTATCCATTTAAAAAATATATATAAGAATCCTTTTCTCTTTTTTCAAACTCAAAAACATCTTCAAGATTGAGGCATATGTGCATTAGGTCTGATAGAAATTATTGATTACATGTTGCTTGCCATTAGGTGTCTTGAAGACTTCAAGTGGTGTTATACTTACTATAGATTTATTAATGAGGAATTATAAGTATCCTAACATATATTATTCAGATTTTATATGGTTCTAAGATACTCAATTAGGTTTATTTTTAGTCAAACTCTATGAAAATTCTCCAAAACTGCCCTTTTAAGCCTCAACAATCACCTTTTAGGTAAAATTCCATACAACAAGCCCTCATATGTGCTAGGAAAGATAATTTTTCAGGTTAATATAGGTTTTTTAATGATCATAAAAAAAATTTCTAGGTCATTAAAATCCACTTTAGGCACTTAGGAGGATAATTTCTTCCATTAGGTCACTTAAAAGGGTTTAGGTAGGGTATATGACACTCCAATTCTTAAGGATGATTCATAAAGTTGTGGCCATATATGAACTAAATAATTATTGAAACAATTATTATATAACCCATTCCATCCTCACAAAAATCCATTCCCCCATGCATTTTTTCATGTGAAATCACACCTGATAAAAGTGTTTCTCAGGCTAACAAGGTATGTTTGAGAACTCAAGAGAGTTGAAATTAATAAAATAGGTTAGGAAAATTCTTAATATTGGTTTTAAACACCTCATTAAGGTATTTTAAAAATATAATGAGGTTTATATATATATATATATATATATATATATATATATATATATATATATATATATATATTTATGAATTAAATCCATAAGTTCAATGTATCATCCATTAGCGCTTTAATAGGGTTTGTAAGAAATCATGCAAGACTGACCCTAATGGCCTATTTTTGGAATTGTCTAATCATATGAATGAGTCAAAAAAATTTGGGGATAATTTTTGAAAAACTATTAAAATTTATATATCTTCATAGTCTAATTTACCTTAAAAATATGTATGTTCTCTTAACATCTTGAAAACAAACCTATGTGCCTCCATTAGGCCTATCTACGGTTTCTTGAATCCTTTGGAAATTTATCATCCTAGAACCTTAAGGATACCTTTATAACACCTTGATAAAAAAATTAAATATCTCCTTTATCCTCTCACATGAACCATTATCTTAATTCAACATCACCAATGTATTTGTCCCTCCATTCAATCTCAAATAAGAATGTAGGTATACATTTGATTCCTTGACTACAATTTTGAGAATGAGATTTATTTACCTAATTTATTATAATTTTAAAGGTATTTATAAGTATTTTTAAAATTATTTAAATTTAAATTTATCTTATATAAACCTACTTAGAATTATTTTGGATAGTACGAGCATGCCTTCTCTAATTATAACCTTTGACAGGCCTATAATTGTGTCTTTGAGTTTTTTTTAGTGATATGCCTTGAAGTTGAGATATATTTAGTTGGTCCTAATTAATATTTTTATTATATAAAGTTTATATATTTTATCCATACTTATTTCACTTATCCCAAACTTATTTCACCTCAATCAGTTATCATAAGTATGCTTCTGCTCTAAATTGCCTTTGATAGTCCTGTTGGTGTGCATTAGGTTTAGAGATCTCTTTTACTTGTAATTATCATACATAATTCCATAATTAATATAGTACCTCAAATATATGAGGTTAATTTTAATTTTTAATTGAATCATAACATAGTCATACTTCTTGTAGTGGCATAGTCTATTTGGTAAGATACCTATTTCTTCATTTGAATGCATATAGCTACATTAGATTCCCATTTATCAATGAAAAATTTGTGAATTTATAGACTCATAAGGCTATAATATGAATTATTAAACTACTTTTGGATGTGATAAACCAATCTCACATTGGTTTCTCAAAGATGAGCTCAGGATTACCTATTTTTCTTTAAGGCTTCTAATAAGCTTAAAACACTTTTCAACTTAAGAATATTTATGATTTATTATTTTTCAAAAAAAAAATATTATTAAGAATATAAATTATATCTCATTAATATCCTAAACTCAAAGTAATATTTCATACCCATGTTTCATACAAAACATACTATTCCTTGTTCATCTTATTAAGATAGGCTTGTATATGTTTCTTGAGATTGAATTGACTATTCTAGTACTCCACATATATTTTCAATGTCTATAATATATAATATTATTAATATCATACCTTGTTAGGATTTTTCAAACCCATCTCCATTGTAAAATCTTGTTTAGTTCACCTCATTCTAGAGGCAAACCTGAAGGTAATTGTCTAGACCTACAACAACTCATTAGATGCATGATATTGACCCTTTCCTTACTATTTTGGCTCCTTTGATGTTTTTTAAACCAAAATAATTTTATATCATGGATTATTAGTATGTAATAAGTTTATTTTAGATCATTATATGTAATAAAATACCAAAATTAGTCCAAAAACTACTTGCAAACTTGAGTGCAACTTATAAACAAGGATGGAAGAACCAATTTTTTCTAAATGCCTTTTGTTAAATTGATTTACTTGATGAATTTTATGTTATATAATTTTTTTTTCAATATAATATCACCCAAATATTATTACTATTCCTTAATTGGTCTAAAATATAGAATTACAAAGAGAAACCTACGCATAGAAGTATGAAGAGGGAATTTTGAGCTCCTTACACTCTTAAACAAATTTCATAGAGTTAATGGTATTGAATAGGAAACCAATGCCACAAAGTGTAATGGAATAAGTACCCCCTACCATGACTAAGAAATCAGCTTCCAACCTTCTCCCTCTTACTTGTACTAAGTAAAAATTGATGTGCCTTCTAGAGGTCCCACATAGATTGATAGGGAGACTGAATAAGTATTTAGACTTGGATAGGATGCAAATAAAGTAAAAATTAATAACTTATATTGCTTTGTTTTTACCTATAACTCACTAAAATTCATGGATTTGGACGTTTATGGGATGCATGAATCTATGAGAGTGTTTAGAAGTGATCCTTGCTCTAAAACCTTGTAACCACTCTTAGAAAACTCCCCTTTTGTCACTAAATTTATAGTGTTATACTTGGAAATATTATTTAACTAAGATAAAAAGTGATTATGGAGCTCTTATATTCCCATATAGATATGGAATGATATGCCAAAACTTCTCTCTACTCTGAACCTTCCACTCTCTTAAAAAAATCTTTCTTGGAACATTACAAATGATCAAGAAAGCATTCCAAGATGAGTTACAACATTAGAAAAGAATGTTTGACCTCTTTTTATTTCTTTTACAAACCATTGGGAACATGAAATGAATTTGACATGAATTATATGACTTAAAAATGACTTCTAAACCTTTAACACTCATTGAACCAACTTGACTAGGATAATCCATGACTAGACAAACATAATAATAGAAAGAAAAATTACCTTAAACTTGTCAAAATTACCTTAAAATAAGATAAACACAAAGTTAAGACAATGAATAATGACCACTTGATGACAAGATATCATGACTTTACCTAATTTCCAACTAGACCATATTAGATGACGTTGTAAGTTACCAAGGGAGACACATTACCTATCAACTTAGATCATTAATGACCAATACAAAGCCTTAATAATGGCTAAAAAAAATTTAAGATAAATTAAATCAAAGTTTATAATGATACTTAGTCAAGGTATCCAAATTTTGGCTAACACATTTGGGAACCTATTGGGATTGCATATTTGCTATGCACATTAGACTAGTTTCCTAGTCCATCCATTGGGATATGGAGTTATCTCATCTCAAAACAAAGCATGACTTGACCTTGTCACTTGACTCCAAACCTCCTAAAATAAATGAAAAAATTGATTAACTTTACTAACATAATAATACAAAAGGACACACACCAAATAAAGACACATAAAAAGATAACACAAAACACTATGTTAATAATCATTGAGAGGAAAGATAAGATAAGAAATACAATGTATAACTAACCTATCAGAATTA
The DNA here is from genome assembly GCA_037957365.1 of Torreya grandis. NCBI lineage: Eukaryota > Viridiplantae > Streptophyta > Pinopsida > Cupressales > Taxaceae > Torreya > Torreya grandis. The sequence goes on from JARHVA010003846.1 coordinate 390,723, forward strand.
ATCCTCCAAGAAAAAAAGGAAATTTATTTGAGTCACCTTAATGTGATGAGAAATGATTATATGTAATTTTGTTCTCATGTTTTGTAATTATTTGACCAGATCCTTCATTGATCACCACCATCTTGGACTTAACCTTAGATGAGTCTAAAATAACAAACATGTCTTCAAAAAAGATAAACTCATCTTGATATTCAATTTATTCCTCATATTTTTTACATATTTGCCAATGTAAGAGACTTAAAAATTGGTAACACTTTGAATTGTGAAGGCCATGGTTTGATTCATAAAGGAATTAACATTCTCATCTTCACCTTCTATTGGCTTCTCAAACTCCTTTTCATACTCATCATGAAGAGTTTCATATTCATCATACCTTGATATACCATGGATTTTAGATTCTTGGTGATGGATAGTAGGATTTATTAGAGAGTTAGGAAATTTTTACTTTCCATAAATAATTTCCTCTTGTTATTCTTGAGGTGTTATACTACCAATCTCTTCAAACCCCTTGAACATGTCCAAGTAGGACTGCCACATGTTATCAAGACCTCCTTGAACTTACTCATGAGAATCAACAAGATCATCAAACATGGTGATATCTTAAATAACTTTCTCATGCATATATTCATCATGATCATTGGCCAAGATAACAATATTATGATTATCTTCATGGGTTGTAGGCTCACTATCTAAACTATAGAAAAATGTTTTTAGATCTTCCCAAAAGTTATCTTTTTCTTCATCACTTGATTACATACCAAGCTCAATTTCAATCGTTCCATTATTTTTAAGGATGTCAAGATCTTCAAATGATTGAATAGACTCATGACATGACTAAAATTTGTCTTGTTCAATCTATGTCTTTTGACCATGATATTCAACAAGGGTAAGAGCCATTGTATCTTCAAGAAAAACTACCTCATGTTCAACTACAACCTCTTAAATTGTTTCATAGTCATATTTATCTTCATCAAAACTTAATACATGAGCACTAGATTGGTATTATTATTATTAATTGAATAATGGAAGCTCATCTTCCCATTAAAGGTTCAATTCATCATGTATTCCTTATGCCAAACTTGATTTATGCTCTTATAAAAGGCTACTAACTACTATAAATTCATTTTGGATTTCACCTTCATGTTCTAAATGGGTCATATGATTGTCAAGAAAGTCCATTTCTTCCATGAAATTGTAGTACAATTGTTTTGATGCCTGACTAAGACCTTTTTCTTCACTCTTTTCAATGGAGTCACTTTGACAAGGGGTGGTTGTCATGTTAGATTGCATTCCAACATCAATATAATATTTCTCATTACCCTTGAAGACCATTTTATTTCTTTCTTGATAAAGATGAATTCCAAAAAATATTTCCTCATCATATATACTAGACATACTCTCTTCATAACCTTCTTGGCATTCACTTGTAGATGATTGATTTTCCTTTTCTAGTTCTACCACCTCATCACCTATATTTGACAAACTCTCTTTCACATCTAAATTTACATATTCTAACCTTAATGCAACTTTTATCCTTCACAAATTGAGAATATGGGAGGGAAAAATACTTCATTGTATTATTTTAAACCTCTTACAGTGTCCTTCCAACTTAAGAATTCAAGAGTACTAAGTTGATCATGATGTTTTTGAAAGAATGGAGAAGAGAACTAAATTGAAGATGTATTCTTCTCTTTCCATTCTTCAATTTATTTTTAAAACTTAGAGGTATCTTTAACTTCATGTATGGATGCAACTTAAAGAATAGGTGAAGATATTGAATAACTTGAGAGATCTTTTGAATTGGCTTCCATACACTTCTCCTTTTCTAGATATTGGATAAGCATGGGAGTAGGTTATTTCTCAAGAGTAATCATGACATAATCAAGGGAATTAGTCTAAGAATGTCTCTAGTATGGAATAATCTTAGGCTCTTGAGAAATAGTGTGTGAATATTGCATAGGTGTAGACCTATCTTGATGGCTTGTTATAACTTGGGATGGGTTTGGAGTAAAATAAGGTTCATATGTAATAGGAAGAAGCATACAAGACTTAAAATATTACATTTTATATCTCTTTTCAATCACAAATATGTTATCAAGACATTGAATCAAACCTCTTAATTATATCACTTCATTTGTTGGTATATACTAATTTTCTCTCTCAATTGTTACCCATTTATTTCAAATCTATTGTAAGAAGCTTATTTTTTAAGAATGATCTCACTTTGATTAGAAGGTATAGGGACACTTGGGCTAAGCTCCTTTCCTCTATCAATATCTCCCATTTTAATTGTATATTCTAATATAATTTATTTAACGGATTGAGTAGGATTATCATATTTTTAATAAGGATGACTAGAAGGATAAGTAGGCTACCAAAGAGGTTGAGTTGGATTGGGAGGGGGAAAATAAGGATTTTGATAGCCATGGTAAGGTTGAAATTTTATTTCTTAAGATCCACTTGGGTTAAATCCATGAATACCATCAACCTAATATGGAGATTATGAAGGCATAGAATATGCATCTTGACTAAAAGAATGATTAAGACACATACTAGTTTTCTAATTTTAGACACCTAGGCTACTTATAATAGCTGAGATTTACTTGGAGTCACCATTAATGTTTGTTTTCATACCTCCGAAGGTTTATGTGTTGAAGAGAAGCACCAATAAATCTTTAATGGGATGTAATCCTTGTTTCAAAAGGAGTACCGTAACTATTATTATCAAATTTTGCACCCTTGAGGAGGTTTTCCAAGCATCCTCACTTAAGTGATAACATAGAGACACATCTAGGCTATGGGTGGCCTATTGAGCTACCATGGCTAATTGGATTGGTATGGATATTGATAGGGTCTAAAGGGTTGGTTTTATTTCCTTTTCTATAATGATATAACCTTATTTATAAGGGCTTTAAGTAATCCTTCAACATCATTTAACTTTCTTAGATGATTAGGGGCAACCAATTTATCACCAATTGATGTAGGAATGGGAACAAGAGTGGGAGTAGGAGGCTATATATCATGAAAAAATGGCATAAAAGGCATTGGGGATATACTTCCAACCTATATAATATATTTTTAATCTTTAATGACATGGTCATAATATTTTGGAAAGGTCTTCCCTCCCATGGATCGTATCATGATAACTATATCACTATTCAATGCTTTGAGATAGTATAAGATTGCATAATTTGGAGTGGGTACCAAAATAATTCATGGAAGACTATAGGTTCCAAAATACATGTAATTGAATCCTAATTCTTGTGAGGCCCACTCCAAATTATGCATTCTTATACTATCTCAAAGCATTGAATAGTGATATACTTTTCATGATACAATCCATCGGAGGGGAGACATTATCAAAATCCTATGACCTTTCCATAAAATTTGAAAATAATATCATACAAGATATAACTATATACCCAAGACACACCATGACATTTTTTCTTGATATACAACCTCCTACTCCCACTCTTGCTCTCATTCCTACATTGACTAGTGACAAGTTATCTACCCCTAATCATCCAAGAAAGTCAAATGATGTTGAATGATTTATTAATATGCTTAAAAATAAGGCTGTATAATTGGATCAAAGGTAACAAAACAAACCCTTTATAACCTATCAATATCTATCCAATCAGCCATGGCAACCCAATAAGCCACCCACAACCTAGAGGTGTCTCCATGCTATCACTTAATTGATGAGGCTTGAACAACTGCCTCAAGGGTGAAAATTTTGATGATAATAATACACTCTAAGATGATTCCAAAAGTGGCATCCAAATTTTTCATTCACCATGTATTAAACTTGACACCCATCAACCAATCACTTCATCACAAATTGATAAAAGGTCACAACATCAACATAATCACATAGATATTTTCAAATAAAATTCAAAAATTAAATGAAATGTTCAAGGATTAGTAAAAATAATAAAATATATTAATAAATATCATGATGAATTCTCTATCATCAGTGAATTTTACAATATCAAGAAATAAAATTAAACACAACTACTTTTAGTGAACAAAACATGCAATACAAGTAACATGGGAAATTATAAATTAAATTCATAGTGATCATAGATTTCATATGAAAATGATCACCAAAATTGGAGTAAAATTCAAAAATATCATGCCATGAATGGATAAGGATTTAGAGCTTTAAATGTTTCATAAAGATCTCGAGTAATCTCTTAGTCATATTTTAAAAAATGGTGGCCATTAATTGCATGAATATGTTACAACTAGTTTAATATTTAAGGGCCAAAATAATAATTTTTCATGTTGACCATGAACACAAAATATCTAAATTTAGACATGGGATAAGTATGATCTACCTCAAATTGGGCTCATAGTTCTATTATTATACTTTAAATTTGGAATTAAATCATAATTTTATTCTTATATTGGATATTTTGATTTGAATTTTTACTTAAATCTAGGATATTATTTTCATTTACTTTTAGATAGATTTAAAATAGATTATTTATAAATAGGTGTGTTCACATGCAATATTTTTAGGATGTGGCAGTGAACCATCAAAGTATTATAAATACATTGTATTGGAATAATTTCCTTTTTAGGATGGAAATTTGGAAGACTACATGCTTAATAAATCAGTGTGGATGTTGTGGGATTATTTTCATCTTTCCCCTTTCTTAAATACAAATTAATGTTGTGTATTTTCCTAGCTCCAAGTAATCATTACATGATATTTAGTTAATTTATCATGAGTACGTTAAATTGATTATTTTTATTATTCTATCCTTTTCTTTAGTTAATCACTGATATTTGATTGATTTGGATAGATGTTCTAATTTTTATTTTCTACAACGAACTCTTATCTTTATTAATCATTTTGGTTGAATGTGTTTTTTTCATTCTATGTGGTCAATTTATCTTACAAAGATATGGTGTTGTAATTTCATCATAACTGATTAATCCTTAGATTCTTACACCATATTTATTCAAATTTGAGTGAGTTCTAGATTCAATTAATGTTGGTAATTCATAGTGAATCTAATAAAGTGTTTGATTTAGAAAAATAATGCTTTGGTAGTAATATAAAACCTTCATTTATGCCATAATCTTCCCTTTATTTTGAACTCTTATGATGTTCATATTATTGTAACATAGTATCATTGTAAATATTCATTTGTTTATTAGTCTTAGGTGTTGTTTAGGGATTCACTTGACATAACATAGGTAAATTTTAGATATAGGTATAATATCAAATTTATCATTAATATATTCCATAAATTTCAGCTCATGTCTTAGGTTACATATTATGATTCTAAAATGAGTGGGTTTATCCCTTCATCTATTGAATCTTGTTCACAAACTTACATCAAGAGATATGTTTTTAGTATAATTAAAAAGGAATGAAAGTGAATACATATAAGCAATTAAAAACATACTTAGACAACCAATTTTGTTTTTTAAATGAAAACCATCACAATCATGGAGTAATAGTTTCTCAATATAATATGCATCTATGGAAATCAAATAAAAAATGCACTATTTTTAATAAATGCTTATGTTTCATATTCTTATTACATTTCATATAGATAAAAGTTGATAGGTCAATTTCAAGATCATTTGGAGGAATCTATAGAGAATATCAATCCAAAAATATGGATCCTATTCAAATGATATATAACCTAAGAAATACCTTTCTCAATAGACAACAATGGTTTCTCAATAAGTTATGCATAAATTAATGTCTTCTTCATCAAATAATAGCTCAATGTAATGGATATTCATAAAAATAATTCCATAAAAAGAACACACATTTATCCTAAAACCAATATAACTCTTGAGGAATAAACATGATGATTCAGAGGAAGTGATGTGAAAATATATAATACACTACTTTTTTCAATGACTAAAATCACTAAGAGGCATTTACCTTGTTGAATTTATTTCAACCCACCCCACACACACACAAATAAAAATGAATGTTATTCAATTTATCAGATATAATAAACATGTTGGCATCAACAATTACTGTAGTGAAAGGCTATTATCCTTTTGTCAAAAATAAAATCAGCATAAAATATGGTTTCCCAACATGGACTCATGCATATACATTGCATGAAAAAATGGTGAAACAAATTGAGGTTAAAGTAAATTATGGTGTAAAATATATCGGTGGACATACATAACATTCTTGACAAAGATTAATTTAGCAATGACATCATTGAGACAATGAACTCAAACCCAAAAAATAATGAAAATTTTAATGAACATTGTGATCTGAAAAGTGATTTATGCATCTTACATGGCTTTAATATAAATAAATGTAATGTAAATTTTTTTTAAATAGGAAATCACCCATTTATATCAAATAAAGTCAATTCATATAGAGTGAGGATAACATTAAACAAATAAAAATAATTAATCATCAAATATATAGAATTAAAAAATGAATTGACCCATCAAAACCACTACACTTATTATTTATAGGTGGTTCTAGCATAAGGGAATTTTTTTTTGCATAGTCATATATGGCATACTTATATTTATATATAAAAAATTCACTGATAGCTATCTACTTGAGCATAAAATACTAGTGCTAATATACACTATAAAAGCTACATACAATGTCAATGGAGTAACTATGCACTCTTCATTTCTCCTAGCCTTTAAAAAGTCAAAACTTAATCCACTTATTTTTAAAATGCTCGATGCATTTACAAAGGAATATGAAAATTATGAGTCCTTTTTATATATGGAATATCATTAGTTGGTGTTGCCTTCTTGTATTAAAAAGATAAGAAACTATGAGGTATAATGCATTTTTATACAAAGTACTTTAGAAATGTAGACTTGCTTATCTATAAAAATTTAATCAAGTACAATATGTAAATGATTGTCTAATATTTGAACATCAAAAAATAAGAAATGAACATATTCTATATGACTTTTGTAAAAATAATATGAAAATTTACCAAATTACAAATAACAATGCATCAAGACAATAAAAAAATTGTAGCAATTATTAATTAGTTCCACATAAGATCTCAAAAAATGATTCCATAGCTTATATTAATGATTATTTATACATCCTTCACCTAAAGATCCAACATTCCCATATCTCTTTTATAAAAATGATGATATTGAAACACATAATGTTAGTATGTTTTCCACTTTTCTTAAAAATAATATTATCATATATGCAATTGATGAAGAAAAAAATATGTATGATGCAATGCAAGCTTATGTTCACTCATTGACACTACCTCTTATCATTATATTAAATCATATAATTCTATATAAGATATATATAATAATTTATAAGGTTCAATATGGATTATTCGATGGCTCAAATTAAACATTAAAAGCACACACAATTATAAAATGATATAGAAATAGTGTCAATCAAATTCAAAAATCAAGAAAATTGAATCACTTGTAAGATAACACCATTGCACATGATTATATGCCCATCTTGTGTGTTTATAAGATTTTAAAAACTAAATTTCAAAAACATTGTTTAATAATTTGAAAATAATTTACAATACAAATTGCATGCGCACAACTAATACACAGATCAGAAGGCCTCACAATGAATGGATGTGCATTTGACCCTTATATAGTAACACATCATGGCTTAGTGTGCACACACACAAATATATATATATATATATATATATATATATATATATATATAAACTCTTACATGTATGATGTATTGAGTCATTATACTTATTGGGTCTATTGCCAATGAAAAAATTTAAAGGTGAAACAAATTATAACCATATAAGTGTTATGACTACAAAACATTACCAAAAGGAAACTAGAAAAAGATATAAATACCATAGACAACAATTATCGTAATCTTATTTCATCACTAAATACAAGAATATTACAAACACACATGAAATATATACTCAATGATCATGACATAATGCACTCTAGCATATTGTGTTTCCAAGAAGCACATATTGTAATCATTGAAATGGATATTGTTTTTCAATATATTTTAGTTGCATATCAATGGCTCATGTTCATAGAATAATGATTTTCACCAAAAATAAAAAATTTATTTGAAAAATAATGCAATACAAAATAAATAGTATAGAATCCATATTGGCAATTATTATCAACCATATTTAAAAATGTCAAATGTAAGTTTATATGATAAACCAAACATTATTTTTTCAAACATCATATCTATTATTAATTATTCATTATCAAATTCAAATAAAAAATACAACACAAATGTACTAGGTGACTTAAACATTGACATGGCAAAGAAAAATAACAATGCACAAATACTTGAACACAATATGGAAACCTACAATATTTATTTCCCAATTTAAAATAAAAATGTATTTTTAAAAACTATTATCGACCACATATGTTTAAATACACAAGGGAAAGAATAACATATTTTAAAAATAGATTGTGATTAGTGTGATTACAACACTATTTACTTTTTCATATGTAATATCCCATCACATATAAAATAAGGCAATGTCTATCTTAAATAAAACTAACATTAAAAAATTAAACATATACAATAATGTGGTATACTAATACAAAAACTTGAGTTAGTTCAAAAAAACATAACAAATCCAAATCTAAAATTTCTCTAATACAAATGGCTATCATAATGTATACATAAAAAAAATTAAAACTCTTTCTTTTAATAATTATCCACTTATGTTTTTTGTATCAAAATATTATTTCACATTATCAAATATATTATTAGTTTCCTTCTCTTTATAATTCCATTACACCATTGCAGTAAACATGAAAAATACAATTCAAAGCATACAATACCATGAACTACTCTAGACTAAATAAAAAGGTATACAAAAGAGAAATTTTATTTTATTGAAGTTTGTATTACTTGATAAATATTAATATTTGGCTCATAATTTTGTGCAAGAAAATAACATCCTATTATGCCTTGACATCAATTGATAGGCTTAGCAACCTCAAAGTTTTAAATTTGTTTAAAAGAGATATCCTTATCATCTACAAATCAATGCTACATAAAGAGAAAAACCAACCATTACCATGTTCTCACTTGATAGATGTAATGGGGGAAATGAAAATAAATATTCATGTAACTAACAAAATCATTAAAATTCATGAATAAAAATTAATGCAATAAAATCAATACTTATATCAAACTTTGAAATAATCCCCAAAATTAGCTATGATCATGGAGATTGTTATACTATGTTATTGATCAATGAATCTATAAGATATAAACCATACCTCTTATTTTAATATAATACATGTTTATTTAAAATTCAATAATCAACATAATAATAAACATCACTAAAGTCTACGCCAATGGTACAATAAATACCATTGTAACCTCTACAAAATAATATAGGATGAAACTCATTTTGGAAATCAATAATAATTTTTTTGAATATGATCATCAAGGGATATATTCCATCCCTACATATACTTTGCACCTTAAACCATATTTTATACATGAAAAACTAAATATTTATTTTTTAACTTCATAACTTTATCTATTATGATATTTTAAGCCTTTGTTTACCATGATTGAAATACAAAAATAGAATGAATAATTATCAATTTTCTTGTTACATTGTTTAGTAAAATGAAACATGACTAAAAGAGTATTAAAGACCAGTCAATACACTTTCATCTGTCTATTGAAAAACAAAAAATCACAAGAAAACTTCAATGCATTATTAAATGTAAAAACTAAGGTATATTACCATCCATGTGATCATTAGATTTTATCATCTCAATTTTGATAATAATTGATTATGTTCATTAATTTTGAAATATTTCCAATTTTCCATTTTATAGTAGCCCATACCATTAGAACACTTCCCAAAATTTATCCCAATGAAATTTTCAAATCAATAATACATGTATAATTACATAGTGTGGCCGTAATGTCCACATGGATGAACAAAAAAATAAATTAGACTTCATCTATCTTTTTCTAAAGAAAACATCACAATGGAAAATGACTTTTTGCCTTATTATTATGAATTTAATAAATGTTCCCACTGTCAATTACATTTACTTCACATTTACATGTTGGCCATTATGAATTGAATATCCATGGGGCTATACAATGGAAATAGTTGTTTTCAAAGATTTGATTTGAAGAGCTTTGGAAACTTATTTTGGGCTTGTTCATAGGTAGTCCATAATAAAGACAAGTGACACACATCTTGAATTCACACTCATGACCTCTTCTTAAAAAGGTTTTTATTTTTGGCTAGTTATTAATTTTTTTCAAACCTTAAGTTCATTGTACCCACAATATCATAATCAAAGTCTAAAGGTTTCACACTTTATATCCATGGAACCACTTTCATTATTTTTAATTCTAAAGTTAATTATATTTATTAATTTGAACTAGCCATAATTTGAGATAAATTTTATATCCTAATGGAACCATGAAGGCTTATTTTTATTTCAAATCTAAAATTGATTTTGTTGCCTCTGTTACTTCATGACTCTATTTAACTTTCCATATGTCCTCAATTTAAAATATTTATTGATCAATAGTGTCAAAATTTTTAAAATATTAATTGAATCTAAAGTTATAATAGATATATACATATTTTTGGGATACTTTGAAAACAAAAAAAAATCACTCCATCGCCGTACAAACATGTGATACTATGATGATGGCCACATGTTGGATCTTGACTACAAGCATTATTGAAATAATATGTAAATTTATTTAAGTGTTTTGAATATAATTGTAGCAAATTTATTCATATTCATGAAATAATAAAACCTAATTTATTATAGCCTTGATTTAATTTACCAATGGATTCACACTACTTGTTAAAGCCAAATTAAACATAAAAAGACAATCTATTAAATTTCCTTTGATTTTCAGCTTGCTAAAGAAGAAGAAAGTTTGATTCAGAGTATGGGTATCAAGGTTTTGGAGACTAAAATTAAGTATAAGTAAGGGCCTCAAGTATTCCACCAACATTATTATCACTTAATTTTTTAATGTCACCTCCAAGAGCATCCAAAGTGTTATTAGGGCTAGTGGAATTTTAATGGATTTCAAATTAAAAATTATCTTGTTTGTGTGGTATAATTTTTGTTGGTTTGTAACTCATTTTTTAGTTATGATTTTTGGGTTGAGGTTGCCTTTATTTCTTCATTTAAAATTTTAATATGCAACATCTTTTTTCATATAAAAAACTATAGGCAATGTAACCATAGATTAATGGGGTATCATTTATGTTTTAAGGTGGTATCAAAATTTTAGTTGAATAGTCAAAAAACATTCTTATTATGTACAAAAACTTCACACATTACCTTGTATTTATGAATTACATTTATTTCTAATACAAAAAATAGTTTGTTCACAATTTCCATTTACACTAACATCGTACAATTACATTTTCACATGTATAAGGAACATGGTTGACCACAAATATATATTTACTACCTTTCTAACTCATTTGGAAGAAATGAAACTTTGAAATTTAAATGCTTCAACAAACACATTCCATAAGTATTCATTGTCCTTATGATCAAAAATAAGTTTATTATGCTTATTTCCATCCCCTGATTTATAATTTAAAACTTCTTAAGAATGTCTATTTAGAATGCATTATTTCAATCCTAGCATTGAAGATAATACTACTTGAATTAACATAAATTTCATGTGATGACTACACAAAGGACAAAGCTACCACCTTATACTTTCTCTAAGGATTATTTGTTTAAGGAAGTTTTAAGATTAGCCTAACATGGAGTAATTATTTATATTGACATACAAAATTACAACCAAGATACTTCTATACAACATTTACCCCCCTTTAAACTTTTTTTATTTTTGTATTTCAAAAAAAATAATTCAAAAATGTAAACACGTAACTAATTTATAATATTTATTTTGTTTTTTAGATTCATTTTAAATGTTTTAACCATGCTCCTAGTTCTTTTATAGACCTTTCTAAATGGAATACTATACTATCTAATGTAATTTTCCTTCCACCAACTTAATCACATCTATAGAAGCATTATAACATATTATCTTCAATTCACATAATCAACTCTTATAGAAATAATTATTCATAACCAAATAATATAGAACTTGAGTTTATAGTATCTATTTACTATTTTAATTAAAATTTACATCTAAATTGCTCTTAATAATTTTTTTTATGCTTATTATCTATCTTATTAAGCTTATCTAAAAAAACCCTCTCATTTATATATTTAAATTAGTAGGATGCACTCATTAACTCTTTTATTGTATTATACATTTTTTTAGCTATTGAAACACTTTGCAGTAGTGATAAATTTCATAACACCTCATGCAATTCAAAAAACTATTTTTAGATAATTATGGTAGCAAATAGACATTATACATCCCTTATATTTTAAAGGAGTGAAAAAAATTTAACTACTTTTAATTTCATAAAATACTAAATATATAAAAATATATTTTAATATAAGGTAATTTTTTGGGATATGATTTAGTATAATAATTCTATTCTACTTTGAAGGTTCCATAGACTATATGCTATTAGTAGCATACTCATTAATTTTTTTAAGGTAAAACTACTAGTCATTTAATATTAGTTTATTGATTAATATTTTAATTATAAAACACACTAAAATAGATTAGTTGAAGATTCTATCTAAAATAGACCTTATTTTGGGGTTTTCAGCAATTTTTAAAAATAGCTCTTGAATCCTCCTTAACCTTATATTATACATTCTTTCAACTAAAAAATTGATGAAATACCATTTTTTCAAAAAATGGTCTTGCAAGGATTTATTCTATAAATTTTCAAGTTCACTATTACCTCACTTTATACAAAATATTATGCTCATATCACCAATCACTATGGTATATTCGTTATAGTATAATATTCATTATTTTCTTGGGTTAAAAACACACACATACATATGATGTATCAAAACAATTTTTTCAATTCAATTTTTTTCCCAAACACATCATTATTTAAAAATTAAAAAATTTACTACAACTACCCCATACAAATCAATCTCATGGAAAACTTAAAATAAGATTAAATATAAGGCCTTATATAGAAAAAAACTATTTTTTTTAAGAAAAAATTCAAAAATTAATCTCCTAAAATTCATATTTTTTATATGATTCACAGTATGAGGCATTTGAAGGGCATTGAAAACTTCAAATTTGATCCCTAAATAAGGGTTATTCTTGTAGCACCAAAAAAATATCATATGTAGAAAAGAAATAAAGTTGTAGGTTTCAATTTTTAAAATAAAAATTTATAGGTGGTCATTCCCTAGACTAAAATCTTTTAAAATACTTCTCTATAATTTGGAAAAAATAAACTTATTAAAAACTTTATTTTAATACAATCAATAGTACTTAATTTTATGAAATTTAAATGCATAAATAAAAACATTATGAACATTTTGGATCCCATTTAGTGATCCATTGTCATAATGTAATAGTAAATATATATTATGGACAAGAACATCCTTATTTAAAAAATAATAATAATTACACTTGTAAAGTTTCATAATATAATTATTAGTATCATACCCCAGAAAAAATTAAATATATTAGTTTTGGTTTTGAGATTATTTTATTCATATTATAGTAATTTTTAAGGTTCTACTAGATTCAATTGTGTAATACATTTGATTTTCAACATTTTAGATCACACTATTAGAACCATCTTCAGGGGAGAGAAGATGGAAGCCAATCATTGGCTTCAATCTTCTCTCCCTTGAATATGGTTCTAGTAGCGAGATCTGAAATGTTGTAAATCAAATATACTATGTAATTAACTCCAAAATAACCTTACACAAAATATTAATTATTCATTAAATGATTAAATTGTAATAATAATAAAAATTAAACAAAATTATTACTCAAAATTAATAAATTCCCCTTCTTATAATTATAAATAATAATTTAGCTTAGATATTCATCAAGAATATTATGATAAGGTAGTTTAACCTATAATAATTATTAGTTCATTAGGTTTTGATAATATTTGATAAATTATTTTTATTAAGTGTTAAATAATTATTTTTATTTTATAGGCCAAAAATCCCAAATAAAAGGGTTAGAAAAATTAGGTAAGATTGTTTGTAAACTGGGTGGACTCATCCTTAAGGCATAACCATAAAGTAAAAATTTTATGAGGTTGTAAAAAGAAACCTCGATTGGCCCATAACTAGAGGCATATTCCATAATGACAAATGTGCACCCATTTATGGCCTCAGTGAAGGCTCTATGAAGAGGGTTAATTATTAACCTAAGAAAAAACTAGATTAATTTATAATTTTAAGGATACTCTCATGTGATTTTGGAAGCTTTGAGAAAGGAAAGCATCAATAACTGGTATCTTTCAAATGTCATTAAATATTGCATGACTTTCATTACAAACTTTAATAACTTTTCTCTCATCCACACATAACATGAGGATAATCAAGTTTTAGATCACTTTCCCAATGTTAGGGTGGGTCTCAACTATCAGGAACAATATATGAACTTATTCAAGCATTCAAATGAATTCAAGTTTATTCACACTCTACATTACTATATTTATACTTTTAAGGACTTGAAAATGGGTTTAGATAAATTTTATACGAAAATAATGGATAAGTGAATGCCCATGTAGTTGTATTTCACCTATGCAGAGGAGGATAATGATAATTCCACTCACATGCATAGGAGATATACATTGACTTTTATTCTGAGCATTTAGAATATGTAGCTACAAATCCTCAATAATTTTCCCAAGTTAGCTAACTTTTCAGTTGTTTCTTTTCATATTGCATTCTTGGTTAATCAAGTCAAGGATTAAAAAACACAAATTAAATTTTTCTACCAACCAATTCAATAAAGTGAACACATAACCTTGTTTGGCATATAATTGTACACTTAAAATATTATAGAACTTATAAATCATCTAGCTATAAATTTGGTGCCTACATAGGTGCACATTTGATGGTTAGATAGTTTTACCCCATACAATGCAAATTTTTCCTTTCAGATGTTGAAAATCAAATTTAAAGAGTATCTTATCTGTAACTTCCAAAAATATTTTCCAACCTAGATTTTTTTTAAGTAGCCACTCATGTTAGATTATAATCTTCCTTATATTTTCTTTGTTTATGCATTTTTTATTTTTATTTTTTCATTTTTCAATACATTAGGGAATATTTGGTTACTATTTAGATTTTATAATTCTATATATCCCTTGTTACTAATGACCAAATTTGATTTTTAGGTCAAATTGGGACCCCTATAGGTAAAAACTTGACTTTTAAGTATATTATGGGTCTAATACATATGTAACAAGGTGTTTTATAGGTTAATTAATGTCATTTAATGTTATACTAGCCTTCATCCTTAGTCATTTTAGTCCATTTAGTCATTTTGAGGTCAAAAAGGGGCATTTAATGAGTTGTACAAGTTTATTATGAAGTTTGAATCTTCAAAAATATGATTCCATTTCCTATGTGTCCCAAGAGGCCTTAATCAATTGACATAACTAAAAAGTGGTAGGTTCTTTAGTAGAAAGGGTAGTTTTCTTGAGAAAGAAGGTGAATTTGGCACTTGTATGGCCCATGGGGAAGTGTGCCATGTGTGAGAAGATATTAGAGTGTCCCTTTAGATTAATAAATCTCAATTCCACATTTTTAGTGATCTATAAATGCATTTTTGGTACAAAACTATTCTTCTCCTTTTTCACCCTTCATACCAAGAAAAAGTAGTCTTAAAGTTTGTACTTGGTATGACCAATAGATAAGGTTTAAGATCAATCAACTTGGGGAGGTGAAAGTAAACTTAGAGACATTAAATCAAATATAAATATTTTGAATAATTATGACTTGTGCTTTATGAACAATCCTTTTGAATTTGACTATGTTTCTCTACCTGTTGTTTCATGCATTTTGGTCAAATCTATATGAAAAAATTGGTGATGTTGGTTCTAGAGGATGTTTTATACCTTATCATAAGCTATCAATATTTATTTTCATGTCTCATGGTGTTTTTATAGTTAAATTACATCAAGGTTGCAAGAAGATACACCTTTCTGAGTTACAGGTAGTTTTTCACTATTTCCAAGAGCTTCATGCTTGTTCATGGTTTCAAGTGTTGTAATAGGACCTTTCACATGTCTCCAATTATATAATTATTATCCTAACCTCTAAATATCATTTCCCAAGGCAAATATTCATGTAACTATAGTCACATGTAACATTTTCAATTAGGCAACCATGAACATGTTTGCTTGCAAGTGCTTAGATGATAAATTCACATTGAATAGGATGTTTTGACACTTGTTTCATATAATTTGAGGTGTAAAGAGTGAATTTGGATATTTTAAATGTATATACAACCAATTTAAGGTAAAATGTAATGCATATTGTCCATGTTTTCCCTTTATTACATGTGTACATTGAATGGTCACTTACAGGCAGCCTAATAGAAAGCTAACATTTCAAGTGTTGAAACATGGTGGTTAAACTCTTATTGATGGTCCTAATGAATTAAGTAGCATGGAAGACTTTTTAAATTATAATTTGACAAATTTAAGTGAAGTTTACCCTCAAAATGATGACTGTGTTTTAGGACTCTTTTCCCTGAAAATGCAAAATAGAGGCCTAGGGCCATTTTGATAAAGGCATATGATAGGGTTATAATAGGCTATGATGCATCTTATTATTCTCATATTTTATCCTCTAGAAATTATAAATACTTGGTAGAGGTTGAAAGGTAGAGACCTAATGGAGGTTAGCTATTTGGGTTCCTAAAGTTGCCTATAAAACACTAAATTCTATCAATATTGTCTACAACACTGTGACCCAAATGACACCTTCTTAACCAAGTTATAAAATAGACTATGCACCATGTCTAGTTTTTTTGATTGAATTAATGTTAAGTGACCTAAAGGATCATCAAGAGGAGTGATAATTTGTGTTTTTCTCCTATACATAGTCAGTCATCTTGGCAGAATTCATAGTCACTCATTTCATGAGCTTAAGGTATTTGTAAAGAGAAATGGTAGACATAAAATGTTTAAAAAATATTTTGAACACATACATGAACTATTATAATGATTAAAAAAGATTATCTTGACCTCTCAAGCCCCTATATGCACCTCTAGCTGAGGTATGCAGTTATGTGAAGGTAAGGAGGTGAACTTGCTAACGAGTCAGGTGTGAAGGTTTCCAATGCATGGAATGATTCTATGAGGCTCTAAATAATATATATATATTTTTTATATCAATATATATTATGCATGAATACCTATATGTTTACCTTCATGACTTGGAACACAGTCAAGATTGGAAACCCAATTCTAATAAAGACAATGAGCAAAGGGTTGATGCTCTTGAGGTTGGCATTGCAATTATATAAGGTGGATATATAAGACAATGGTAAGATGAATAATAAAACCCAATGAAGTTATTGTTACATTTTTTTCAAGGTCAAGGTATGTAGGACACCTACATGATAGTACCTTGAAGAGGCATAGTTAGGAAAGACATTATGTTTTGAGAACTCAAGGTGTGTGTAGGGTTATAGTGAAAGTCTAGCAAGATGAATGGATTTTAAATATATCAATAATACTTGAATAATTTTTAATATATTGTATAATTTTAAAACAATTCATAAAGGATGGTCTCCAACCATGCATACATAGTCTACTCTCCAACACCCCTACACACCGTCCACTTCACATAAGTTTGTCTTACAAATTTAGGGAGTTAGAGAGTCTAAAAACCTGACCAAGTTATGGAATTTTGTGGAGAAGTTATTTCTCATTAAAATAATCATCTAAAATATTTATTTTTTTCTGATTAAATAGGGGAACTGCCCCCTATTTTGTCATAGACAGGGGGTACTTCCCCTTATGCACAAAGACTATAACCTTTAGAAATGAGAGAATAAGATGAACTAATGGTTGATTTAATATTTAATATAGATGTATTAATGACACATATTAAAAAATTATAAATCAATTAGGAAAGAGTGATGCTAAACATGGTATTTGAAACCCTCAATTATGCAATCAAACCTAGTAAACAAGGATTAGGTATAATGCCTAAATGGGAGATGATTTATACTTCTAGTCCTAGGTTTGATTTATAACCTAATATAACATTTTAATAAGGTCATAAATTAAGTGATAAAGTTGGTGGAATTAAAATAATCTCAGTTGGATGACCAAACTTACAAGAGTTGCAATGAGGCTTAAGGGCAAGGTTTTGACATAGAAACGAAATAGATAGTCACCTTCACTTTCCACATGACGTGAGTATTTAAAAATATTGGAACAAGATTAATATTTGTTTCATTACTATAATATCATTTTTAGATACTTCAGTCTTATCTTATGATTAAATTTATCCATATCATGCCTTGATTTAGGTCTCACACATAAAATTTTAGGTCTAATATGTATAACTACCCTACAGTCAACCTGCAGGTGTTATTTTCTGACCAAGAGGAGACCATGTAGGATATGATATGGGTGGATACCTCAATATTCAATTCCTCTTAATGTTATTAAAAAAATTAGTGCCATTTTATTTATAAACAAGTGGATATGTGTAAATGTTCTACCATCATCAGGTCCTATAACACTATGAGATAATTTGAAACTCAAACTACTATATAAAACATTAGAAACTTATAGTGAAAGATTGTATGGGATAGAGGATCTAAAACATCATGTTCATTTGACCAAATAGATAGTCACCTTCACTTTCCACATGAGGTGAGTATTTAAAAATATTGGAACATGTTTTATGGACCAAAAAATATATTTTAAATCTATTTTAATTCAGATAAAACACAAGGAAATCCATTTTTGACTCAACAACCAACTCAGGCCTATGTAAATTGGAAAAAAGGAGCTCAATAGGACAATTTTAAGTGTTGGTATCTCACTTTTGTGATTTACATGGAGAATAAAATAATTTATATATGTTATATATGGTCCTCAATAACATTATTTTGGATTATTTTTTCAATTTTAATATCATGTTTTTATGAATGAAGCTTAAGAGGTCAAAATAGGCCTAAACCCTCCTAAACCCTTGCTAGTGACTAGTTTGGAGAAATGGAGTTGGACAGCTATCTAATGGATCATTTTGAATATTATGATGATTTTAAATTGTAAATAAATCCCTAAAAATAATCCCCATGATTTTTTATTATACGAAATTCTATGAATAGGGTGAAAAATAGGGTATGTTTAACCATTTTGTGTGTTTTGTAGTTTCTATAAGGATTCTAAGGGTGAAATAAATATTTATAGTAAGATATATACTTTTTATAACTCTATTTTTTAATTTAATTTCAATAAAAATATCATTATTATCCAAACTCAAGCTCTTATCTCAGCTAGTCAAAACTAGCATAGTGGACAAGCTAGTGAGAAGGTTAGAGATCTCCAAATGAGGAGAGTTTAAGGTGTCCCTGATTATTATAAGTACATTAAGGGTATTAAATGGTTTCATAAACTCCATCCAATATATTTTTATGGAAAATTGAATCCAATTTTGAGGCCAAGTGTGCAGGGTGCATGAAAGAGGAGTTTTCTTTATAGCAGATGATGATATCTCATTTTGGGATGTTTTCAAAGGACCAGGACTACAACCAATGTATATATAGGAATGAATGAAATAATTCCCATTAATTTAAATAATTTTACCTGTTATTATTCATTTATGAGGTGTTAAAGAGGCCCAAATCATGAAGGTAGTTTTTCTAAGCTAGAATAAAGAGTTTCATGCCACTTTGCAAGAGTTTAATGACTTAGGTAGCTACTTCTTCCTCTTAAACTTGCATTTTTCATTCGATATCCTATTAAAAATCAAAAGTAAATAATTTTATTATCTTTATAAGTGTCTTTATGACCCTTGGCCTTCTATCTTCTCCTCTCTCTCTCTCTCAATTTTTATAAGAACTAGCCATTTTGGCCATTGTAACTTATGCTCCCCCTGAGTATGGTGAATCCCTTCTCATTTGCATGCCATTTAATCAATAAGACTAATTATTTTTATCTATTCATGACTATTCATAAGTGTTTTTTAATTTTTATGATGAATCTTTCTTAGTGAAGACTATGGATTCCTTAGCATGTTGTCTCATTCTTTTACCCTATTTATAGTTGGAAAGCTCATTCTTGAAAGGCATGTGAGGTGTTATATGAAATGTAAAGGATTGAGTGAGTTAGTATATTCACTATCACCATTAAAGTCCTATTTTATAGTCCTATATTTTCACATTCATTTGTAACCTCATAATGTAACATTGATGCGAGAAGATGCAAATTGAAGGAGTGTATGTTTGGTTAGTCCTTTGTTCTCATGTGTAACATGCTACTGGTTGGGACTCATCATCTTATTTGTTATATAACATACCTTATAATAGTTTGATTTTAGTTATCTCTCTCCCTTCCCCCCCCCCAATGTTTACATGTAGTTTTAATCCAAAGTGGTACATCGAGGGAGATAGCCCTATCTAGAGATTCACTGAATCCTTAGGCTACCCACAAGCCTAGAGGTGTTTCAATTGTACCACTTTGATGATGAGAGCTTAGACATCTCCTCAAAGTTAAAAATACAAGTGACAATAGTTTTTGTCACACTTGATGGGACTCTTGGTTCAAGAAGTTGAAAGATTTTTTATGTTGTCTTTCAACAATCAACCTTTGGAGGCATCTATTTAAGCATTAATGGCAAGTCCAAAGTTACATTAGCTAGTCACATAGCCTAGGTATTCCCTTTTAATATTTTTTATGATCATTCCTTATGTTATTACTTTTTAATGAATTTTCATGGCTAATCTTGGTATTGAGCACTATTTTACATATGTTGGTGAGACATTTCAAGCTTGTGCCATTCTCTATAACTATGAACAAGTTCTTAATCAGCCCATTCATGAAGTGTTTTGGTCCTCTAATGAGCCTTCTCTATATCTTGCTCTTAGTCAACCTAGTCACTTCTCAAGTCAATCCATTTCCACCTTCAAACAAATTCTTTTGGGATACGAGAGGTATATGTTAGATATTGACACATAAAAGGGATATCATCAAAAAGTTTCTAATCATTTTAATCATAAGGTGATAGATGCATTATAGCTAGTTTAAAGAGAGTGGACATCTATTGAGAGATCCAATTGGTAGAGGCTCATAAGTGAGATGGTAGATGTGAGTGGCCTAGTTTCATCCTTGGAGGATAGGCTAAGAATTCATGAAAGGTAGCCCCACCAAACCTATAAACCTTATTTTCCACTTCTATAATATTTATACCAGTCTTATTTGACCCCTACTCATGAGCCTAATCAAGCTTATCAAAGTCATCCTAATCCTAATTAGATAGAAGGGAGATTTGAAAGGAGAAACCTTGTGTTTGAAGCTAATATTAATAGGTAGATTGAGTTATCTAATATGAATATGCAATAGTCCATGTTATCAACAAAGGAAGTGGATTTCAAGTCTTGATTACCCTCTCACATTGCATCCCAATCTCAAGGAGCAACCCCTAGATATGAGATTCCAAGTTAGAGACAAGGTGGAAACTCCAAACCCAATGATATTCTAGGTTCCCTGAATGCTTCACCCACTCCTCAAATTACATCACCACCTCAAGAGAAGACTTATAACACTAATATCCTAAGTTGTAGTAAGATAGTAAGAATCATGGGGAAAGAAAGAGGATAGAAGTATTATTGAGTGTGAAGTTGAGAATGAAGTTGATCCTTCACAAGTCCCTCCCACCATTCCTCAAGAAGCCTCTTGTCCTTCATATGATCCCTCTTTTACTCCTTATCATCATGATTATGCCTATTAACTTCAAGAATAAATTTTACAAGAGAACATAGCCAAGTAAATAGAAGAACTAGAGATAAGGATGAAATTTCTAAGTCAAGGTGTGATGAAAGGTTTAGACCCAAAATAAGATCTTATGCCTAAACACACCCCATACACCCTTCATCAAGATATTCCTCAAGATAAATTATATTTGAATGAAGTGATTTTCAAGTGGAATGAAAAAAATCAAGTTGTTTTAGGCTAAGGTCTACCTCCCCTTTGTCAAGAGCTTCTAAGAGAATCCCTTACACTTCACTCTCAATCTGATTTTGAGTTATATGTTCCACTTCCACCAACTCGTTCATATTTTCCTCACCCCATCACTCCTTACCTTAATGGACCTATGGTATGGGAACCTAAAGAAGAGTAGTTGGTTGATAAAATTTTAGAACTTTTTCTTGAAGAAGACATACCTCCTTGGCAACCTTATTGGGCTAGGTCACATTATTTCAAGATGCCTAGTCTTGGCATCATCATGAAGGAGAAAGAGATGTAGGATCTTTTAGCCCTTGAAGAAGACTCTACATCTAATCAAAAAATTGTGGATAATCATCTTAAGTATGAAGATGAATGTGTTATTATGGATGGAGAATAAATTCAAGTATTTTCCAAAGAGGTTGAATCCCTATAAAACTCTCTTGAGACCAATGTGTAACATGTTTTGTTTGAAGATGACACAATACCTCAACCTAATATTGAATCACCATCAAATGCATTCGATCTTAAAGACCACCAAATTGATGACATCATACATCAAAAAGAGAATATTAAATAGGTAGTTGTTCTAGATGATAAAGAGGATAAGGATGATTGGTAGCTAAAAATGGAGTTATTTCAAGGCTTGAAGAGTTTTTCCAAGCTGAGAATCAAGTACATGTCAAGGTGAAGAAAGAGGCTTCCATGGAGGACAATATCCAAAATTGGAAAGAATATACAAATCTCATTGATGAGCTAGAATAACTTGTACCTAAGAGGAAGCCCAATCTTATTGAAAGCACCATGGAATTCAAGAAGGTATGCCTTATTGAATCACCATTTGAGGTTGTAATTGAGGATACATATGAGAAGATTAAGTTTATTTTGATGCAAGAGTAATAATTTTACATTTTAGACCTATTTGAAGATGGTATACTTGAGAGCATGGCAATTAAAGTGCCAAGAAATAGGTCTGATCCATTAAGTGGTCAATCTAAAGAATGACATGATTTGCACCATGTTTCATCTCATGAAGAAGATGATGAAATAAAATTTCCTTTTGATCTTATAAAGGGAGGTATGATTAGTTTATAGTTGTATTTATTTGTTTTCTTTTTTCTCTTCCTAAGTTCTTTGAGCACATATGTGTCTAGTTAGTGTGTTTGATTTATTTGGTGTATGTCCTTTGTTTATGTGGTTGAGGTAATTATTGGTCTTGTCTATTTTTTTTAATACTTGAAATGACTCCTAAAGACCAATGGACTGATAAGGCTATTGGTCTAGTTAGTATAGCAGGCATACTACCCCTATGAGTCACCAATTTATTGACCAAATTTGACTTTTAGGTCAAATTGGGACCCCTATGGGTAAAAAATTAACTTGTATGTGTTTTAAGGGTCTAATACATATGTCACAAGGTGTTTTATAGGTTAATTAATGTCATTTAATGTTATACTAGCCTTGGTCCTTAGTCACTTTAGTCCTTTGAGTCATTTTGAGGTCAAAAAAGAGGTATTTAATGAGATGTATGGATTTATTGAGAAGTGTGAAGGTTAAAAATATGATTTCATGTCCCATTTGTCCCAATAGGTCATAATAAATTGACATAACTAAAAAGTGGTAGGTTCTTTTGTAAAAAGGGTAGTTTTCTTGAGAAAGAAGGTGAGTTTGACACTTATACGAGCCATGGGGAAGTGTGCCACATGGGAGAATATATTAGAATGTCCCTTAATATTACTAAAGATTAGTTAGACATTTTAATTTCTCTATAAGTTTAATTTTTGGCCCAAAAACTTTCTACTTCTTTTTCACCCTTCTTGGCAAGCAAAAGCAGTCTTCAAGTTTGTACTTGGTATGACCAATAGATGATGTTTCAGATCAAATTCCATGGGGAGGTGAAATTAAACTCATATAACTTAATTTAAATATAAATATTTTTAATTATTATTTATTTTTCTTCATGAACCATCCTCTTGAAGTTGACTGTGTCGTTTTCCTGTTATTTCATGCACCCTATAGGTTTTGCTTCATTTTGGTCAAATCCATATGAACCAATTGGTGATTTTGGTTTTAGATGTTGTTTTATATCTTATTATATGGTATCCATATTTATTTTAATGTTTCATGTTGTTTTTATAGGTCAATTAAATCAAGATTTTAAAAAGATACACCTTTTTGAGTTACAGGTAGTTCTTCACTGTTTCTAGGAGCTTCATGCTTGTTCATGGTTTTAGAGGGTTGTGGTAGGAATTTTAAATTATTTACAATGATATAATTATTATATTAAATATATTTGATCAATGAATACCTTCATGGAATTATATTCATATGCAACATTTTTAGTTAAGCATATATGAACATGCTTGCTTACAGGTGCTTAGATGACAAATTCATGTTGAATAGGATGTGTTGAAACTTGTTTTAGATAATTTGAGGTGTGAAGAGTGAATTTGGATATTTTAAGTGGATATAAAACCCATTGAAGGAAAAATACAATTAATATTTTCCATGTTTTCCCTTTACTGTCTGTGTACACTAAATGGTCACTTACAGGCAACCTAACTAAAAACTAAATATCCATTTCAAGTGTTGAGACATCGCGGTAAAACTCTTATTGATGGTCCTAATACATTAATAGATCATTTAAGACTTTTGAAAGTCTGAGTTGACAAATTGAAGTGAATTTTACCCTTTAAACATGATAAATCTGTGTTTTAGCACTCTTTTCCTTGAAAATGCAAAATAGAGGCCTAGGGTCATTTTGATAAAGGCATATGATAGGGTTATAAGAGTTTTAGATGTATCATATTGTTGTAATGCTTTATCCCATAAAAAATACAATGAATTTGTACAATTTGAATGACTGAGAGATAATGGACTTTGGTTTTTTGGGGTCCTAAAATTGCCTACAAAATGCTAAATTCCTTCAATACTGTCTACAAGACTGTGACCCAAATGACACCTTCATCCAAGTTGTAAATTAGACTATGCACCATGCGTAAATGTTTATAATGGTTTAAAATAACTTAAGTGACCTAAATTATTATAAAAGGGAGTGATGATTTATGTTTTTCTCCTATACACACCTTCTTTTTGTACAAGCAACCTCAACATCCACCTATAATAGTCATCTTGGTAGAATTCATAGTCAGAATAAGGAAGAACTCATTTCATGAGCTTAAGGTATATGTAAAAAGAAATGGTAGAGATAAAATGTTAAAAAAATATTTTGAAAACCTCCATGAACTCTTATAATGATGAAATAAGCTTATCTTGACCTCTCAATCCCCTATATTCACCTACAATCGAGGTATACAGTCATGTGAGGGTAAGGAGGTGAACTTGATGAGGAGTGAGGTGTGAATGTTAAAAAATCATAAAATGATTCTAGGAGGATATAAATTTTCTATATACTTTATATCAATCTATAATATGCATGAATACCTATAGCTGAACCTTCATGACTTGGAACATAATCAATAATGGAAACCCAGTTCTGAGAAAGATAATGAACAAAGGGTTGATGCTCTTGAGGTTAGAATTATAGGTATATAAGGTGGATATACAATACAATGGTAAGAGAAATAATAAAACATAATTAAGGTTTTGTTTCATTTTTTTCAAGGTTAAGGTATGTAGGACACCTACATGATAGTACTATGAAGAGATACAGTCAAGAAAGACATTGTGTTTTGAGAACTCAAGGTGTGTGTAGGGGTATAGTAAAAGTATATAAAGATGAATGGATTTTAAATATATCCATAATTATTGGATAATTTTTAATAGAACATATAATTTGAAAATAATGCATTAATTAATGTCTCCAACCATGCATACATAGTCTACTCTCTAATACCCCTGCATAGTCCACTTCACACAAGTCTGTCTTTGAAATTGAGGGAGTTATAGGGTCTAGAAACCAGACCGAGGGCTGTAATTTTGTGGATAAGGTATTTAAAATATAAATAATCTTATCAAATAGTTATTTTTTCTAATTAAATAGGGTAAGTACCCCCTATTTTGTCTCAGATAGGAGGTACTTTCCCTTATGCACAAAGCATGTAACCTTGAGAAATAAGAGAATAAGATGGACCAAAGGATGATTTAATATTGAAGAGAGGTGTATAAATTTTAATGAGACTTATTAAACATGATAAATCAATCATGAGAGAGTGAATTTAAATAGGTTATCTAAAACCCTCAATTATGCAGGCATACCTAGTAAATAAGGATTAGGCCTAGTGCCCAAATAGAAGATAATTTATAATTTTATTCATATGTATGATTTATAACCTATTTTAACATGTTAATAGGATAATAAATGAAGTTATAAAGTTTTTTTAATGCAAATAATCTCATATGGATGACCAAACCTACAAGAGTTGTAGTCAGGCTTAAGGGTAAGGTTTTGGCAAAGAAACCAAATAAATAGTCACCTTCACTTTACACATGAGGTGAGCAGTTAAAAATATTAGATAATGTTTGAGGGATGAAAATAGAGATTTTAAATCTATTTTAATTTAAACAAAACATAAGGAAAGTCATTTTTGACTCAAGAACCAACTCAGGCCTATGCAAATTGGAAAAAGGAGCTCGATAGAATAGCTTTAAGTGCTTGTATCTCACTTTGTGATTTTCATGGATACTCAAGTAATTTAGAGATGTTATATATGTCCCAAAATACCATTATTTTTTTTATTTTTACTTAAACATCAAGTTCTTATGAACAAAGCTTAAGAGGTCAAAACAGGCCCAAATGCTCTTAAACCTTTGTTAGTGAATAGTTTGGAGAAATGGAGTTGGATAGATGATATAACGGGCCATTTTGACTAGGATGATGATTTTGAATTTCAAATTACTCCCTCAAGATAATCCCCATGATTTTTTACTATATAGAATTATACAGACAGGATGTAAAATAGGGTATTTTTAACCATTTTATGTGTTTTGTAGGTTCTATAAAGATGATAAAGATGGAATAAAATTTGGGATGAAGATATATACTATTTATAACTCCATATGGTAATTTAATTTCAATAAAAACTCTTAAGTGTCAAAATAAGAGCTCTCATCTTAGCCAGTCAAAACTGGCACAGTGAATAAGCTAGTGAGAAGGGTGGAGATCTTCAAATGAGGATATTTTAAGGTGTCCCTAATGATTATAAGGCCATGTAGGGTATTTAAATGTGTAATAAATTCCATCCAATGGATTTTAATTGAAAAATAAATCTAATTTTGAGTCCAAGTGTGAAGGGTGTATGAAAGAGGAGTTTTCTTGATAACAGATAATGATATCTAATTTTGGGATGTTTCCAGAGGACTAAAACTACAAAAAATGCATGGAGAGGCATGTATAAAAAATTAATATTAATTACAAACATTTTACCTATTAATAGTTAGTAATGAGGTGATTAAGAGGCCCAAATCATGAAAGTAATTATTCTGAGCCAGAATAAAGAGTTTCATGCTACTTTAACAGAGTTTAATGACTTGGATAGCCACTTGTTCCTCATAAAATTGCATGGTTCATCCCATATTCTCTTCCCATGCACAAGTAACTAATTTTATCAGCTTTAAAATTGCCTTTGTGACCTTTATACTTCTCTCTTCTCGTTTTTCTCTCAAGTTCTATAAAACTAGCCATTTTGGCCATTGTAACTTATGCTCCTCTTGAGTATAGAAAAGGCCTACTCATTTTCATACCATTTTATTATTAAGACTACTAATTTTTACCTCTTCATGATTTTTAATAAGTGTTTTTTTCTTAGATGATAAATATTGCTTAGTGATGAATATGGATTCCTTAGCATGTTGTCTCATTCTATCACCCTATTTGTAGTTGAAAAGCTTCTTCTTATAGGGCATGTGAAGTGTTTTAGGAAATTTCAAGGATTGAGTGAGTTAGTATATTCACTAGTGTCATTCAAGTCCTCTTGTCTAGTCCTCCTAGCTTTTCACATTCATCCATAACCTCATAATGTAACATTGATGTGAGAATATGCAGATTGAAGGGGTGTATGTTTGGTGAGTCCTTTGTTCTCATATGTAACATGTTGATTCTTAGGATTCATCATTTTATTTGGTATATCACCTCCCTTAGAATATTTTTCTTTTAGTTATATCTCTCCCTTTCACCCCCCCCCCCCAAAGTTTAGGTGTAGTTGCAATCTAAAGTGGTACATCAAGGGAGATAGCCCTATCTATAGATTCACCTCATCCTTAGGCTACCCATAAGCCTAGAGGTGTTTCAATTGTGCCACTTGGATGAGGAGATCTTTGACATATTATAAAAGGGTGAAAATCTGAGTTATAATAGTTACCTTATTTTATTATTTATGCATGCATTAATTCCCCTTAAACCATAATGAATTTAATTTTTGGTAAACACATCCATTTTTCCTTGTAAGGTTTTCCCCTAGGTTTTTATTTCTATGTTTTCATTTTCATGTATGTTTTAAATTATGCATCTTGTTTTGTTTTTGATATAACCGTAATATTATATTTTCATTCACATTTCATGTCTACTTCTTAGATTCACATCCACTTTCTAGATTTATATGAATATAATCCTATCTATCATTATAGTTAGGATTCCATGTCATCATTTACCTTAGGGGATTATTGTCTTGTTTATTTCAATTTTGATTTTTAGTATTTTCTTAGTTAAGGATTGTCTTTTTTTATTGCATATTTTACGCTCTTGTCTAGTGTTTTTCATAGATTATGACCATAATATGGAATGTTATGATTTGAATGAACACTCTATGAAGGATTTAAATCTTGATGTTAAATATGATAATATGATTAATGAGTATATTATTTCATAATTTAGAGAACATATTACAAGATATACTTATTTTATTCTTAATATCATTTGAATGTTAGGGTATATGCATGGATTTTGAGGAAAATTTCATGGACATTCAGCATAAAACATACACATTACAACCATAACATGTTCATATTATTGACATAACACATGCATTATTTAAATTCAGGCTAAGGATTCTTGAGCCATAAAGCATACATAATTGGAAACATAACATGTACATATTACTGTCACTAATCTTAGTGTTAAGAATGTGTATGCATTATGTTTTAACAACACGAGCACATTATTGAAACCACAAAATAGAACTAACCCACAAACACACATATTTTATTTTCATTTTCCTATTTTCTTTGGGATCTTCTTTACTAAACTATGATCACCTTTTTCTTGGAGGAAGACAAAAACACACCTAGATTCTACAATACCTCATTGAATTAGTAATGTTACCATGGAGAGGAGCTAAATAATCAAAAACTAAACTTATTAATAGTAAATTTTGACAATTTTTTTTAATTTTTATTGTTTAATTGATCAATCTTATTATTTTTTAACATGTTGTTCAACTACAAGAGAATAACATTTTAACCATCCTCTTAACCCTCCTAACCCTTTGCCTAACTCCTTTAACCCTCCTAGCCCTCCTCTAGTTCCAAAAGATCCCCCAAGTATTCAAGAGGATCTATTTGTACACATAGTAGAAAATAAAATGTAAATTGAACAAATAATTAGGATGTTGAGGGACCCCACATCGACCAACACCCACCACACCTATTTGGCCAATATCCTAGAGTTATTATTAGGTCAAGTTGACTTGATAATGATTCAAATTGATATATGGGCACCATATAGGGATAAATGTAGGGCTTACTATGGTAAAAAATTATAATCACATGATGTGAAGGATAAATAAATATCAAAAGATGTAATTTGTGCCATATTCATTGACCCAACCACCAATTCACCTTTTCTAGTAACCACTAAACATTTCCCAATAGACTGATGCTAACATTATTTAACTAGAAATAATTTTTAAGAGTGATGGTGAATGGTGTTTTGATTACCCATTGTGTAAAAAACATGAGGTCCCATATAATTTTTAATAAAACTCTTCTATGCATTTATCCTTAATGAGATTCCAAACTATCTTGAGTATGGTGAGTTTCAGGGTCGAAGGAAAGCCTCTGCATAGGATTGACCAAGTTCACATCATACACCTATTGGCCTATAAATATCCCTACCTAAAATTCACTTCAAACTGATATCCCCTCTATGGTGAAGGAGTTTGTGTATATTGACACTTTGCACATGCTTTATACACTTAATAATAAACTCATTAAGAATATAAGTAGGTTTTTTAATACCAATGCCTGAGAGATACTCTACCTAGTGTGCATACCTAACCTCACTTTTGTAGATGTTATGGTGTTATATTCACTGGACCTTTAGATGATGATGGTGGAGCTTCTATGGGATTAGATGATATAACTGTGAGTGGTGAATTTTTTTCATGTACATTTGGTTTTCACATGTCAATCACTACTCACATGTAGGTATTTTTATATAAATGTCATGTTAAATTTTAGTTATATTTATATTTAAATAATAACAATTAATTTACAGATAAATTGAATAATATATATTTAATTTTTATTTGTAGGAGGAGATGGTTCCTACATATTCATGGTCCATAATTGCATTTATATATCTTATCCAATAAATTTCTACATATGAATAACTACCTTGTGGGCCATCCATTACTTCATATGTTAATGTTACTAGGCCATTTTTTACATGTACAAAGGCAAAAATTTGAGTTAATATTATACTTTATGTACATGTTTATACACACACACACACACACACACACACACACACACACACACACACACACACACACACACACACACACACACACACACACACACACACACACACACACATACACACACAATTTACTAACATGTTTGAATTAAAATTTTAATGATGGTGATTTGAATATAAATTATATGTGTGATATGTGTTGAAATATGTAGAGAGAAAAATTGTAACCTAATAATGATCAACTTTCTAGACAGTCTCCAATTTTATAATGAAAATATATTCTTCATCATATTTATTCTAATTGTATTTTCGGTGTTCCTTCACCTTTTCAAAATTATTTTAATGTTTCACATTTTGATTATAATCATCTCTTCTTCATATTTTTAAGTACTCAATAGTTCAATTTCTACTTATAGTACCACTACTTATCTTTCAAATCCTCAAGTTTATTCCCTTGTGTGAATCATTCATGTTATCCAATAGCTTAAGTCTTCTAGAAAACTAAGCGAAGTTATTTTTTTAGTTGATGAACATAGTAGACACTCCTCTATCTCTATGAGTGGAGACAAAATCATGCATTGATTGTACAATGTCATCAACATAGACACTCACTGAGGTACATGTTAACTATTAATTTTAAATTGTAAAAATAGATTTGTTTTAATAATTTCACTACATACTTGGGAAAATATAAATTATGTGAATGTATTATGTATGTAAGGTTTTTTTATGACATTTTATAGTCCCATTTAGATTATTAGTAGGTAAAATTCTCATGTTTCTTACCCATTTCAAATGCCTATTCATGTGCCTTATTATGTCACTAGCCTAGTTGAGCATTCGGTGTTGATTAAGAATGACCATGATATTTTAATAAGTACATGTTTAAATTATTTTTGTATTTAATTTGAAAATTAATTTATAAACTTGGTTTCATGTATAGTATGTAAATTTTGTAATAATACTTGTATTAGAATAGGTTTAGCTACATATGAACTATGAATGTATAAGGACCCACAGTTAGATCTTAACAAAATCTAAGGCATTTGAGGGATCTCTATCTATGATTAGGGCATACTAGGTAGAGTCTTCTTATAGGAAGGCATAGAGAGGGATACTATTTAGTGAGTATGGTGTTTTATATTATGTACTTTATATATATATATGAAAATGTATGCATTTTTGGCATTATATGCATATAATACATTCACTTGACATTATATTATGTTTTTAGATGATTAAATTATTTTACACCTATATGGTAATGTATGCATTATTGAGATTGTAAACCTATATTAAAATCATCTGACATTATATTATGTTCTTATTTTTTATGCATTTATGGATTCTATGGATACACACACACACACACACACACACACACGTGTGTGTGTGTGTGTGTGTATTCACATTTTGTGGTGATCATATTTCCACATAAAATTTGGCTCACATTATTATTACAAAACTAAATTTTATGGTTGTATGTCCATATTTATATATGATCATATTTAATATTTCTTTTGTGTAATTTATTAATACTAACTTAAAATCTTTCAATATATGTTTTAGTTGAAACTGTATAGAAGAAAAGATTCTAATGTTTGAAATAGAGTCATATATTATTGTAAAGTGCCTCTTATGATTGGCTACACCATTTATCAATACTCTAATGTGGATACAATTTTTAAACTAATTTAATATCATTTGGGACTCGATATTCATGTTTTGTATTCATTAAATTTATAGACATACTAGATTTATATTATAAATACTTTATTAAAACAAATAATGGAATAATCGTTTCTTAGATACCTTCTTTGGATGCCCTTATATATTTTACTTGTGAATTTTTGATGAAGTCATTATGTTCTGCCTCCTTCTTTGAGATTGTCTCTCTTAGTGGGTGCTTTGTATTCATGTTTGTAGACTCTTCATTGGCCCTTTGAAGTAATGTAAGATTGTAATTATCAGGTCTCTCAAGGCCTTGGAATATTTTAGTGGTTGTATCTACTTTGTTTCAATTCATAAAATATATTGTCTCCTTATACAATACACTTATCTTGGCTAGTTATTCTCTTCTCATCATATAATTACTCCACAATTTAGAAGCATATAAACATTGACAATAGATGTTGTCAAAGTTGAAGGTACTATTAGAGAAATTTTATTCTAGTGCTTCATGGATCTAAAGTATAATTTACAACACATATGGGGTGGTAGATAAAATCAAGGACTAGGTTCTTTGCCTCTAATCATTCTTGATTGAGAGACCAACCACCCATTCTGGCCTCAAGAATGCCCTTTTCAAAATAATAAAAATGAAATTTTTTTGCCTAACTTTAGGTGTTCATAAAATGGAAAACGTAAGTAATTTTAACAAACAAAAACAAACCTAATGTGTATTAAAAATACATATAATTTCACTTTATCATGTCAATTAAATCTTGGATATGAATCTATGGCACAAGTTGTAGTGATGAGTCTTGAAATGTAACGTTTTTAGTGTAGAGACAAGTTCTTGTCCTCCAAATGGAATTTATACTTATAAGACCTCTAGGTGAAATTTTATAACTTTTAACACATCTATAGAGGTTAATTACATATTATCCCATGACCATGACATCCAAATACACCTGAAAGCATGTTTTCACTACTTTTTAGGAGTGTGAAAACACCAACAACAAATATTGTCAAAGTTTAAGTTGTAGTTGCATAAATCCATATTTGATGATTAATGGCTCAAAAATAAAATTTCCAACACATATTTGGTGGTAGATATCATCCAATAACAATTCATTGGCCTATGATAACAAATGGTTGAAATACCCACCATCCATTATGGCCTCAAGAATGCCTTTCCCAAAATAAGAAAAATGTAGTTTTTAACCTAAATTTTGGCATGCATAAAACATAAATTGTAAGTCATTAGAATGAATCAAAATAAACCTCACCTTAATATAAAATACCTCTAATTTAACCCCATATAAAATTTATGGAACCTTAGAAATGAATCTATGGCACAAGTTGAAATGACGGGCCCTGAAATGTAACATTTTTACAGTGAAGAGATAAGTTCTTATCCTCTAACTAATATTTATAAATATAGGACCTCAAGGTGTAAATTTTTCAATTTAATAAGGTTTGGAAAAAAAATTACTTTTTACCATGACCATGATAACAAAATCCACCTAAAAGTGTGTTCTCAATACTATTCAGATGCGTGGAAACACTAACAATAAATGTTGTCAAAGTTGAAGATATCATTAGAGAACTCTATCTCTAGTGAATCATGGATTAAAATATGGAATTTCCAACTTGTTTTAGGTGGAGGATAACATCTAAGACCAATTTATTATCCTTGGTCATGCCCAGTTAAGAGACCAACTGCCCATTTTGATCTCAAGAATGCCCTTCCAAAAATAATAAAAATGTAGTTTTGTATCCTAACTTTAGCTATATATACAACAAAAAATGTAAGTCATTGGAGAAAACCATATGAACCTTCACATTTGTGTCTAATACCTATAATTTTATACCAAATCATGTCAATGGAACCTTGTATAAGAATCCATGGTACAAGTTGTAGTGACAGGTCCTAAAATGGATTTTTTTGTAGTGAATAGACAAGTTCTTATCCTTTAAGTAGCATTTCTACCTCCAAAACATCCAAATATAAGTCTATAATTTTGAACACATATATAAAATAAAATTACATGTGATACCATGACCAAGATGTCTAAATCCACCTAGAATCATGTTTTCATTATTGTATAAGAGTGTGGAAACACTAAGAATAAATGTTTTCAAAGTTGATATTATAGTTGAATAACTCCACCTCAGGTGCTTTATGGATCAAAAATAGCATTAAAAACATGTTTTAGGTGGTATATAATATCCAGGACTAGGTTTTCATCCTTTGATCGCACCCATTTAAGAGACCCACCACCCATTATGACCTCAAGAATTCCCTTCCCAATAAAAGAAAAATTCAAATTTTACCCTATCTTCAAGTGTGCATAAAACATAAACCATAAGTCATTGGCATGAATTAAATAAGACTCAAATTAATATCAAATCCCTATAATTTCACCCCAAATCATGTTGATGTAACTTTCAATACCAATTTATGGCACAAGTTGTAGGGATGGGACCTAAAACGTAACACTTTTTAGTGAAGGGATAATTTCTTGTCCTCCAACTACCATTTCTACCTTTGTGACCTCTAGATGAAATTATATCACTTTTGACATATATAGATATTTTAGTTACATGTAATCCCATGACCTCTACCTTCAAATTCATTTGAAATCATGTTTTTACTACTATTTAAGAGAATGGAAACACTAACAACAAATACTATCAACGTTGAAGCTATTATAGAAGAATTCTTCTTCGGGTCCTTTGTAGATTAAAAATGATAGAAACAACATGTTAACATGGTGGATAAAATCCAATATCAATTTATTTTCCTATAATCATGTAAGTCTAGAGACCCACCACACATTCTGGCCTCATGAATGCCCTTCTTAATACAAGAAAAATGTTGTTTTTAACCTATCTTAAAGTGTGCATAAAATAGAAACCATAAATCATTGACACAAAACAAAAGAACCCTCACATGAATTTTTAATCCATTTAATGTAACCAAATATCATGTTTATATAACCTTTAATACCAATCCATGAAACAAGTTGCAATGATGGGTCTTGAAATGTAATTTTCTTGTAATGAAGAGACAAGTTCTTGTTCTACAACTGACATTTCTACCTTCAATGCATCCAGGTGAAAGTATTTAAATTTAGCACATATAAATAGGTTAATGATACATTATCCCATGATATCAACCTCCAAACCCATCTAGATATATGTTTTCACTCCTATTTAGGAGAATGGAAACACTAACAATAAATGTTGTCAAAGTTGAAGTAGTAGTTAGATAACTTTACCTCTAGTGCTTTGTGGTTGGAAGATAGCACTACCAAAATGTCTTGGGTAGTGTATAATGTCCAATATTAGGTTCTTGGCCTCCCATCATGCTTTATCGAGAGGTTTACCACTCATTTTATCCTCAAGAATATCATTTATGTACTAACTAAGTACTTATATTAAGCTTCTCTTAGCTTTAAAAATATGAAATTCTTTATCAATAGTGCCAACCATGTGAATATGGAAACTTATTTAGGACCATTAACCTAAAAAAAAGTAATATTAAGTAATTAAAAATGATATTTATATGTACTACCTAAAAAATCAATAAATATTGGTAAAATTAAATACATCTACATTTGATAAGTCAACATACCTTAGAATTTCAATCCAACAAACCATTAATATCTGATCTAATATGTATATTAGAAATAATAGTTTCATGGTATAACTCATGAAATTTCCATAGGCTCTTATTTAATGGTCTACTAAAATATTTGACAAATTGAATATTTTTTTCAAGAACCAAATTTGAATAGTGTAGTAACTTACTTTGTGTTTCAAAGTCTTCTCACAACCATACATCTAAATTTTTTATAGTATATCATTGAATCCATGTTCTAGTGATAACCATAGATAGAGTGGAATAGTTAATTTTTTATCCGTCTATGAATGGGGAAGTCAATTTTTTATTTTCCTTTACACACCAACATAAGTATTAATATTTTCCCTCTTCATTACCCTCATCAACAATAACTACCAAAACATGCTCTATATCATGATATATAATGATAAAAAATAAATTAATATGTTCCTTTTTAATGATGTTTTCAATATAAATAATGAGAATAAATAGTACATAATGATTAGTATTCTACATAGTTACACTAGATTAGATACAAGGTCAAAGTCATGTGACAATGTCATATCTATCATTTGTAATGTTAGTGAAACTTAATATGTGTGGATTGGATTTAGAGGTTTGTTTATCCATTCATCCACCCACTATTTTGATTCACACTCTTTCCAAATAGAGTCCATGCATGCAAAATAAAAACATTCCAAGTGTCACGTATGAATAGTCTAAGAACCTACAATTGAGATATGAAATTATTGAACCTCACTTAATCCCATTACATTCATACCATCCTCATACTTTTCTAAGTGTTCTTCCTCCATCAAATATAAGTATCTATAAATAATAGCATTTTATTAAGCACCATAGCCCATTTTATAATTACAACATTCAACAATGATTATTGCATCAATTAAAACAACACCATTTTTGAAATTGAACTCTTATCTTGTAAAGGCTCTTTTTACACATGATCTATCACCATCGTGATTTTGTTTTCCATTTCTAGAGTTAGTGATAGTCCAAATATGTTCTAAAGCAATGGTAATGTGCATCATACTCAACAAGTAAAACATTCATGCATTATTAAATTATGATGTGCATTTGTTTAACTAAATGTAATGCTAATTTAAATTCATATTCCTCTTAATCAATTATCCATATAATTTATCAAAATAACCTTTCATGTACTATGTACAATGTGATTGGTCATTACTGATATATAAATGGTACTCCTTTAATATTTTTTGATCTTGATTTATAATATCAAGGGCATGTATGAATTTTATATGCATGAATATGGCAACCTATATTCATATTCTTATGACAAATTAGATTTATTATTAAAATTTTAGATGTTTTACCTAATTATACTTAGCCATTTTTACAAAAAAACTAGTGTTTTGGAAACTAGACTCAAAATGCTATAATTAATATTCTTACACCATCCTCGAATTTTGAGTGTAGCCATCTCAAATTATCTACAAAAGTTTAGATTTCTAAATTTTTAGGAAAACATGTCCAAGAGCAAAAGCCCCTTTTTATCACCAAACTATGTATACTTACCCACTAAATGAATTAGATATGGTACATTTTATATCTCATATTGATAGTAATGCACATGCACTTACTAATGATTGTTTACATATCTCATTTAGTGTGTCCATATTTAAAATGCATAATAATTGCCTTCTTTGAATAAATATATTAAGTGTTATATTATCCATACCTTCCATAGGTGAATTAAAAATATAAGTGTGTTACTTATCTTGGAATTTTGATTCTTCTATTGCTAGTTTCACTTCTAATTATATACACTTAAATATTATTCCTAAAGATATATTTGACATACCTCTCCCATGTGGATTACTTATACCAAAGTTCTAATTATATGATAGCCATGGAGATCCTTATGTGAAACTTCAAAACTTATTCTATTATATCAAAAAATATGACAATCATTTTTTTATCTTACATACTATTTTTCATAACAACTTGATTTTCAATGCCCTAACATTATTCCATGATTTACATAGTGGGTATTTACACTCCATTCAATAATTGTAAAAATATATCCTAGATCAGTTCATCCTTAATAGTGGAAATTATCTCTCATTTTATATTATTAAATCCCTTCAATAAGATCCAAAAAAATATGTTCATGATTCCATTTTTATATTTCAATTTCATGTGCATTCCTTAGTTTACCAGTTGTGTGATCATGAAATGTAATATATTTACACCAATATCCTTTTTCCACCTCTCAAATATAACTTACTTCAAAAAAATTGTCAATAAATAAATTATACTTATGATATGGTCATCACACTTGTGAAGTAGACATAAAATTAATCTAAATATCCTAATACTATCCCTGACACCACTAGCCATGTGCCTAGCATGAATAAATCTATGAAATTTTCTAAGAAAAAAAAAAGACACCTCATATGCCTTCCTCTAGTGGATCATGACAATCTATAATTTTCAAAGATTACAATACTATATTTAAAAGGTTATTTGATATTAAAATAATTTTTTTATCACCCATTTGAGAACCTAATATTCAACACGTGTCAAAACATTACAACAATAATGCATTTTATTGATACCATAAAATCATAGGACATATAGAGAACAAATGTATTTCTTTATGAAATAAAATACAATATCTTTTATATTAAGGTCTAAATTAATTTGGTGAATCCTTTCCAAATCCACATGGTGACCACATAATATTTAGAGAATCAACATTGCATCTTAAGGAATTATTAATTACACATGATAATGTACCCACTAAAATTTCAAATGATTATCTAGAGACACATTCTACACATATGACACATTTAGGCATTTGTATTTATATTAAATGACAATGAATACATGGTTTTTAGACAAATAACATGTCTCAATTCAATACATATATTCTTACTTTCCTTCATTAACATGGAAATGTAAATGAAAATCTAATAGAAACAACACATTTTTTGATAGTATTAAGAAATATTAGGTTACTGATATCTTTGGGTCTCCAATCATGTATGAATTTGTTTTATTTTATGTCATAATTATTTCATTACAATGGTGTATTTTTAACTTTGTGGTTATAACCAATGAATGCAATCATGGATAGTACTAATAGTCACATATCTTTCATTTTTATAAATGGAAATAATATCATCCATCCATATATTATGACTATTGAATGAATTCTCAAACTCTATCACATATTTGTTCACATATGAACATAATGTTAAACATTAATAACTTTAATATTTCAATTATGAGAATAAAAAATTTATGGTATAATTTACAATTAAAATATAAATCATGACTACACTTCCTATTTATGATGAAACTTAAGGGTGTAATGGTTAGTGTTTCTTCTTTCTTATCATGGGTTTCAACATACATATCTTGTGATATTTAGACATCATAAATTTTATGTCACATTTATATTTTATTATTGTATCTATAATGATAGTATTTCAAGTTTGTTTTTAATAAATAAAATACTATTAAGAGGTCCCTCACACCTGTTATTAGTAAAAATAATTACAATAAGTTCTTATCTCACAAACTAGTAAGACAAACAATGTAGAGTTGACTCAAAGGCAACAACTAAAAAGAATCAAAGCTTATATAAAACTTGTAAAGGATTAACAACTAGTTATTCAAGTTATAGTTCATAGAGTTTCTATTTATCCTATCACAACTTTCTGAATTAAAATGCCTATAGTTACACTATCATGATGTAAAATACCTAATCATCCACTTCACATGATTGATTTTCAACATCTATCAAGGATTAATACTAAAGAACATACTAATATTTCAACTATAACTTGAAATATATACACTAATACACATGTTTTTCAAGATATTTAAATGACTCCTTGAGCTAACTCTCCACATATCCATCTTTAGGATGATGATTTAGGTTATTCCACTAGTAGATTTTCATGAATTTACGACACTTTTTCTCTCATTTTTTATTTTAAAACTTTTTAAAATAGGTTTTCATTATAATAATTTATTAACACAAAATGTGTTAGTCTTGATGTAAAGTGCATCAACATCCTACTAAAATAAAAATTAGGAAGAAAAAAGGATCAAAATTTGGTGCTAATGCACATTGCATCAAAAAAATTCAAAGACATGTGATTACATATTTAACCATTTTTTTGTTTTTTGCCTTTAAAAATGTATTTTTAATTATTTAATTTTTCTTTATTAAATACAATTTATCCATTACATTACAAACTAAATGACATTTCAATTTATATCAAAAAAATAAAGTTCAACAAAAAAATCTAAAAACCCTCACATTTAAACTAAATAAAAAGTTAAGCTTGACATTATTTTCAACAAAATAAACCCTAATATTAACCATTCAAATTCAATTCCATTATAAATAACTAACAAAATCTATCTCCATTTTAAAATTAAAAAAATTGTCCTTAAAAAAAATTCAAGATTTAGGTGAAAAACATCAATTGTAGTTTCCACTAATTATTTTCACAACACATGCTTATGGGAAGGGAAAGAGGATAGAAAATGAATAAAATGGAAAGGTTTGAACTATGAAAACATGACTAAACCTTTGATTATTTTATGTGAAAATTAAGAAATTGGGCATGAATTAATTTTAGTTAAAAGGAAACTTGAGGATTGGAACTTGGCCATATGCAAGCAAAAAAACTTTGTTTCTAATAGGTAATTGAAAATATAATGTCTCGCCATGAAATTTTGTTTGAATCCACTTGTATTAATGGAAATACTTCTTAAATTTTAATTATGACATACTATTTATTTTAAAATTCTCCTTTTTCAAAGTCACAATTATCATCATGTCCCACCAAATTTTCTTTCAAAACATATATATATATATATATAATTTAATATAATATAATATAACACGAAACATATTTACTCCAAAAAACTAAAAATATACTTATTATCTCATATTCTAGGAGGTTGTAAATACAACTACTATTAAATAATTGGTGCATTAGTAACTAAGGGTAGTTGTAGGTTTTGGTAGACATTGAATAATTTCCTCTACCATGATGTGTTAACTATGATGGACTATGGCTCTTGAAGCCTATATATGTAACCTTCACATTTGACAAATGTTAATGAGCATATTTCATATTTCATTGTGGTATCGAAGTAGGAGTAATGAGATATTGGAGAAGTGATAATTTTATTAAGGAGCCTCAAGGACTAATATTTCTTGTAGTTGGAAAGAGAAACATACCATTTCTTTCTTTTTCACTTTTTTCTAGAATATTTGCTTTTTTTAAGAGATTTAAAACATTATAATAATTACTTTTGAGGCATACAAAGGAGGAAGGATATTCATTATAATTACAAGGAACATATGATTTCCTGTGAAAATCTTTAAATGTAGATCAAT
Organism: Torreya grandis; assembly: GCA_037957365.1. Taxonomy (NCBI): domain Eukaryota; kingdom Viridiplantae; phylum Streptophyta; class Pinopsida; order Cupressales; family Taxaceae; genus Torreya; species Torreya grandis. Next base: position 432,098 of record JARHVA010003846.1, read on the forward strand.
TAGGAAATATATCAAAGGGAGAGTGAGATGAAAAGAAATATGAACACCATTATACTTGAATTCTTCTTCTTCACATGTGCAACCTTCAAAAAACACATTATTATTATTATTATTATTATTATTATTATTATTATTATTATTATTATTATTATTATTTTCCTTTTTTAATTTATTTCCTAATGCAATATTTGAAAAATAAACAAAAACTAACTAATTTTTTCTAAAAAAGTGGGGAAACATTTTGGAGATATTATAGAAATTTATTTTCATCAAATTACTACTATCTTGAAGAAGGTTTTTCTCCTCACAAAGGTGTTTGATTTACCCAATTATTTCATGCCTTGAAAGAGTACTTCAATATTTTCCCAAGAATTGGTCACATTAAAGATTTTAATTACTATTTATGTAGATATCATGCTATGCAATTATCCTTATGAGACTAATTTTTGATATATTTTTTGTGTGAGACCTACATTATATATATACAATTTTGTATACTAATTTTTGATATATATAAAATTGTATATATATATATATATATATTCTCATGAGAGAAAATTAGGTGTTGTTTTATGTAGTTGAAAATAAAATTATAGATTTATTATTCTACATATTTTTATTTTCATATATATGGCATAAATTAATAAAATTATGATTTAAAAAAAAATCAAGACAAGATTCTCAAATCTCATTCACAAGATTTGGTAATAGTGGTTCCTTTCGTTCATGTTTATGGGTCATAACATCATGATTGAACTATTAAATCCATAACCTAATATATATACAACAATATAATTTGTTCTATTATCCCTATAAATCATCAGGGAGAAATAAGTCAAACAATTTCATTGAATCTTTCCTCGATTACCCATTCACCATGATCATTAGGCATAAATCATGACGTGTGGAATATCTATAATATGTGTACTAAGTAGTGTTGTTTATGTACTAATTAGTGGTGTATGTGTCCTTAGTTTTAGTATGTCTTGAATTTTAGTGTTTTTTTCACCCTAGTGGTGTTTGTGTCCTAACATGTGGTGTTTATGTCACCATAGTGGCATCTGTGTCCTAACCTATGGCATATGTTTCACCCTAATGGCATATATTTCTTAACTTGTGGCATATATGTCACCCTAGTGGTGTGTATGTTATTACTTGTGGTGTATGTGTCACCCTAGTGGCATACATGTGTACCCTAGTGGTGTTTGTGTTCTAACATGTGGTATTTGTGTCACCCTAATGGTGTCTGTTTCTTAATTATCAGCTTCTATATTTTTAAGACACCTAAGTTGTAGGTATTCTCACATGTCAAATACCTATACAAACCTAACTACTAATAATTGTCTTACATGTACACTCAATAAAGACTTAAATCAAACCAACCTCACATTTAATCATTTAATCTTAATTAGATAAATTTTTTGTATCTTCTTTTTTAGTTTTACTTATGTCTCTAGCTTACAACTACCTATGCCTTATACTCACATCACAAAGAAACCTTGGAAATTAGAAATAGTTTAGGTAATTTATCCCAAGATCAAACATTTTTTCTCTTTCTTTATGCTGTCAGGTGCTCTTGGAAATGAAAAATGGTTGACATTTTTTTATTCTCATTCTTAGGGTCTAGTGACTTGAATTTCATCACTAAGAATTAGAAAAATTCTATGTTTTTATGAACTTAAAATATCTAAGGAGGAGTTTTCATTACTAGATAAGTATAAATTTAGTTTTACCTTGGTTTTCATGAAGTAGGGTGGTTGTCCACTAATACCTAGGCCCCAAATAGTATCCTTGTCACACAGTGTCAGGTCTCATGTACCAATAGGTATATCGATGGCTCCCCTAGTCATCCAATCAAATTTATCATAAAATCAATCTACCTATAGACAAATAGTGGTGTTGAGAACCCAAAAATCCTTAAGACCACCCACAATATGTCTTTTAAGGTTATATGTGGGACATTATCTAGTTGCAATCCCACTTGAATAACATAGGTTGTTTTTATGTGCATGCCATTGTATTAACCTTTGTGAACAATCTATCTAATTCTAAATCCAAACCAAACCCAATCTATATCAATGCCCTTCAACATGAGGTTTCAAACCCAACTCAATCAAAACTTAAACAATCATAGCCTTTTTTTATCAGAATCCATCCTATTATATTGAAACCACTATGTAATTCTCATTAAATTTCCCATCCACTACATAAAATCCCAATCACAATATCCCCCATGTCAACTATAAAGGGAAACTAGTTATGGCATATCAAGTATAAAATCAAATCATCCTTAACCAAATGAAATAGATAAGCTAATATTTGGTGACCCTATTATCTCACATCCAACCTTAGATATCAAGGCATTTATTTCCCAATCATTCCCAAAACAATCAATATAATCAAGTATCCAATAGTCATTAAGATCCTAAGAGATATAAACCCAACTTTATCCTACCCTTATGGAATAAAACCAACATCAAGAAATATAACACTACATTATATAACCATCAATCATCTCATAATGGTCTACTCCTAAGTTGCATAATATACACTTTCCCCAGCTTTAGAAAACATTGAATATAAATAATCCCAAAAATGATGATCCAAAAATCAAATAAAATGTAATCTATAATTGTCTAATCAATACCTTGTCAATCAGACCCCTAAACCAAAATAATCAAACCATCAAACATTTGATAACTATCAGGCCCTTGAGTTAGAAAAATTAAATCATATCTTATCATCACTACTCTAAGGAATGAATATTACTCAATAATAGAGTGCATACCCATATGAAAATTAGAAATTTGGGATATACCAATACTCCTTTCCAAAGCACAATAAAATTCATCCATAGATAAATCAAATTAAAGCACTCATTAGACACCTCTCTTCAATTCAACAACCCACCTTTTACCAACTCATATTTGATCAACCCATATTTTACCAACCCATATTTGACTTATCCATCTTTAACCAACCTATTTTTGGCCAACATGACATACATATAATATTTGACCAATCCATCTTTGACCAACCCATTTTTGACCCATCACAAAATCTTCCCTCACATATCAAATCTTCCAACACCAAACATAAAGTGAATAATATAATTATATAAAATTAAATCAAAATTGTTTTACATGTAGCTACATTCCCTATCTCTACTATAAGACATGGAAGGCACACCATAAATAGGAAAATATAATGAGCAACATATAAGTTTTGCTTGACTTAATTTATCAGAACCAACCTTATTGAAGATAATAAGATTGAGAGCTCTAATGACACTTGGTGGTACAATGATGGCTTAACATCATTTTTTCAAATTATATAATACCATGTTACAAATAAGATGTGTTGAATCATGAACCAAAAATGGAAGGGACTTGACCTTCATGAATATGGGATACTATAACCTAGATAGATACATGTAAAGAAACATCTCACAATATAGGATAAAACCCCTTGGTGATCAATATGAGGATGTCAAAGAAACTTCTATGATTTTTGAGAAGGTTTATTATAATATTTAAACAAGTTACTTAGTATCTACAAAGATATTTTTTTCAACACTTTCAATGACACTGCTATCCTTACCACTCCCCTTGACCTCCAATATTTTGAACTCATGAACTAGGACTAATAATATCATGTGTATCATGGGACCTCTTTCCAAAAGATGATTCTATTTCATAATTAATGGGACTTAGATATGACATCCTGCCTAGTAACCACAAACATATATTTGAAATAAATTTGGAATCAACAACCTATTTTGGTAAACATGAATATTTCCTTAGTAAAAATAAATAAAAAATTAACCAAAACAAAAAATCAAACATAAAAGTCCCTTCATGAAAACCTCTTTGAGGTGTTATTAGATAGAAAATAAAAAATCAATGTCCCTTAGTGACAACCTATTTGAAGTACTATCAGATAGAGAAAATCAAAATCAAAATAGGAATAATAAAAATGAATATATTAATGAAAACCTTTTTAGATCACTAATAAATGAAGAACTGAACCTTCTTTTTACATTGACATAGTTATAAGATGGATCCAAATCACTTTTTGAATAAATAATTTATATCAACATCATAAAAAAGGATTATCCAATAATCATCAAACTTGTAACTGCTCTTAATCTCATGGAACAAAAAACTTTCAATTCCCTCTTATTAAAAATTTTAGGTGTCTTCACATGGCCATAATATTAAATGGTGTGTGAGACTATTGGTTCCTATCTAAAACGGTTTCATGACACATACACTTATATTCAAAATAACACCATAGCTCAAAATATTTCACATAATCAATGAAAATCCTTAAACCCAATATGCATCCTAGTGTACCCTCTTTGGAAACACTAGTTATTGTAGGGGCTATAGTGGTACCTAGTTAAGATGGTTAGAAGAAGCCAACGCAGTAATAAAATAAGAATGTGATGGACTATGTGGACCATATAAGTTAGCCACATTATATGGATAATAAATTTAAAAACACTTCACTAATTGAAGTATCTAATGCTATTAAAATAAAAATAAAATAATTTCAAAATATCAAAATTTTGGGAAAAAAACAAAAAAAGTTAAAAAAAGAGAAAAATAAAATCTAAGGGTGAAAAAATTTAATAGATCCTTGGTAAATTAACATAATGAAAACTAATTTGTATCATCATGCATAAATAAATTCTCTACAAGTACCTCTACACTTAAGAGTAGGTCCATTTCTCCATCTAAATATAACAATTCCAAAACATTATCACCATCCCTACCATCCTTATCCATTCAATCCTAAACCATACTTTTCACCTTCCCATCATGTCTATCATTCTTACCACCTTTTATCTTGAAAATGACATGGAATAAATCTTGAGACATATTTTGGAAACATCTTATTATGTCAAATCTTATTCAAATCACACTTAAACACAATGACAACATGGAACAAGAAATATTGGGCACATGGTTCTTACGTGATGTAGTCCTTAGAGATACCATATGACCCCTAATGATCTTATTGACGCAGTGGATTGCACCCGTGGGTAGGAGGTTGAGCTCCTACGTTCCACACGCAATAATAGAAACTCCCCTCTCACTTGTGGGACTGGCGAAGCTGGAGGGGAGAGTCTCTAGGTAAGGGCTAGCTCCCTTTTATGCATCATGTTCGTTCCAGTAAGTGCTAATACATACATACATACATATATATATATATATATATATATATATATATATATATATATATATATATATATATATATATATATATATATATAATGGGGGGTGATGAAAAGGGAGAAAGATTACAGGAAAACAAACTACTCTAAAGAGGTGATGCACCAAAATAAATTCGACCTTCTCACTTTCACACTTAAATCAAACAAGCACACACATACACTTC
>JARHVA010003846.1:442500-617500 GCA_037957365.1 Torreya grandis
AAAAAAAAAGTAATCACTACCATCAATAACTAAACATTGGGGTTTTAACTTGATAAGGGATAACACATCTATTTTTCTTATTTTTGTGTGTGTTCTTATTCTTGTTTATTTATTTGTGTTTTTGTTTTTGATCTTTTTTTATGTTTGTTTCAATCCTACAACATATTGTAACAATTTCATAATGGTTTTCCATATCATGGTGCATGTTTTTATATGTTATATTAAACATCATGTTTCTCAAAAAAATAGGATTCCCTACAAGATTAGAAACATGAACCATGACATCATCAACATCCATTTCTAAACATACATTTCTCCTAACTAACATACATACTTGACATCCATTCTCACTTATTAAGTGTGCATAATAAATAATCCAATATGAATGTTAAGCCATCCATCATATAATAACATACATATAAAAACAACATATAAAATCCATGATATCAAAAATATGATCCTTCATATTCACATCGTCATTCCATATAATTAGTTAATTCCTTGATTTATGTTTCCACATCCAAACAATCAATAAAATACAAAACTATATCCTCATTAGGATATATCATTCTCAATCCAACCCCCTTACATATATCATTACTTATGGAACATCAAATATCATATATTTATTGGGATATATCATTCCTAATCCAGCCTCCTCACATATATCATTCCTTTGGGAAAATCCCAAACAAATAAAATCATTCAAGCCTTAGATCAAGTGTGTCAATATCATCCATCCATAACATCCCCAAAACTATCCATAATCCTTATCTTCATGATCAATACTCACATAATTCCCAACTCATATTTATTCACCCCAACCCATTTATTTTAACCCCTAATTCTTCCATTTCATCCCTTTTTCTAATTTTAAGGGCCCATATATGTATTTCATCCTTTCATGCCCTCTCAAGGGGGCATCATCTCTATCTAAATAATCACTCAATTTTGTCCATATCCCTAACCAATCATACCACAATGGGTATCCTAGTGCACACATATTTCTTCATTTACATTATTTTAAATGTTACCACTTATCTAGTGACAATTCTCTTTTCAAAGAGGAGCAAAATGTAAATATCCTAATTTTGTACCCTAATGTTGACACTCCAATTTTGACACTTTCAATAACATGAACTAACATAACCACAATGACAACATTCTCCCCATATAATATTAACCACAATATCACATTTCAACCATGAGTGTATCTAGATCCCACTAACATTACCCACTATATTAATCAATTAAGTAATAATTATTAGTTAATTGATTATCCCTAATAATAAATTTCATGCACATAAAACCAAATAAATAAATCAAATCACCAAAACCCAAAATCAAATCAATCAACCCCATTCCTCATCAAAGAAAACCCATAACTCCTAAACCTCTCTCATTCAATAAGTTAACCCCTTAATCTAATGATAATTTTGACTCAATCTCATCCATCTACTTATAATAAATATTGATTATCCATTTTTCCCATCTAGTATCTATAAATTCAAGATTTCACCCCTTCATTTGAATCATGAGAACAAGCTTGGAAATCCCAAGGATATCACTACCATTTTGTGAAAGAGAATTAATATCATAATGTCATACAATCAATCATACATAATCACTCATAGGGACATGTTACTAATATTCTTGTGTGGAATCCATTGTCAACTACACTCAAAGTAATCAACTACACAACAAATAGGTAGTCATGGTAACTGAATGTATAATTCTCCTTATTATCTCAATAAGAGTTATTTATGATTAACTTTAGTATTAATTGGTTTAATTTATTATTTTGATTGCATAGATATAAGTTTTACATATTATAAAAATAATCATAGTGAAATTTTATATCACTGTATAATTTGGATGAAACGTCCATTAGATGGACATAAAAAGTGATTTATTAAAATGATGTCTACAAGAATCATACAAAACCCAAATAGGAGGATATGTAAAAAATGGTCAAGAATAGGAAGTATTATAACTTATCAAGTCACTGTATGGTCGCAAATAGGATCGTAGAGCCTACTATATAAAAATAGATGAGCATCTCGTATAACATGGTTTTCAAAATATTCTATATGATCACAATATATACTTAAAATAAATAAGGGGGGGTTATTTTAATAATTATTTATTTCAATGATCTAATCATCACTGGAATTTTAGTGAAGATGATCAATTCTACAAATAATGATCTTAAGTGATGTTTGACATGACACATCTTGGGCTATTTCACTACTATCTTTGATTGGAAGTTTGGAAAAAAGGGCATCATATCTTTGTGTTATAGATGAAATTTAATTATAATTTTTAGATTATATATTTTAAACCGAGGTACACTCCTATGGAGATAATAATTTAACTATCTCATACAGATCTATCACCACTAGTAGATGTTAGTCTCTATTGCTAGTTGATTGGGAGTCACATCTCTCTCACCTACACTAGGCTAAAATCAATTGTGTTAGTTATATTTTGTGATTTATAAAAGAACCCAAATTAATCCACTATAAAGTGATTAAGTGGATATTAATATGTATTCAAAGGACAAAGGAATATAATGTAGCATATAAAAATAATGATAAATTCCTCTTCATGGGATACACAGATGCAAATCACATAGGTTATATTGTTCAAAAAAATCCACTTCTAGATTTTTATTATTTTTTGGATATATTTCAATCTCACAGGGGAATAAGAATCATAATTATGTTTGAACTTCTTCCATCAAGGGGAATAATGTTTGAATAATAACTTACTAGATCATAGTCTACAAAGTTGTACATGCAACCAATGTTAAATAATTGATGCATTAGTAAATAATGGTAGTTTTATACATTTAATAATTTCCTCTACTATAATTATGTATGTGTAATGGACTATGTCTCATTAAGAATATATATGTAACCACCATGTTTGATCAATTTTAGTTATCAAATTGCATCTTTCAAAAATAAAAGAGTAAACATTGGTTGAACAATAACAACCACAACAATAATAAATGCATACCACTTTCATTGTTTAATAAGTGGGAAACTTAGAAAAAAAATGTGTTCAAATATAAAAAAGTGTTAAAATGAATGAAATATTATTTATGTTTAACATTATTTATTTGATATATTTATGTAAAATCATTATGATTGTTTACAAAATCATAAGATTTCATGTCAGTAGTGTCATCATGGTCATCATCATTGTAGCTTGGGAAATACCCTATACCAAATATGACCACTCTTATATACATTCAACATCAACCAATACAAAAGCTCTAGGATCTTGATATGTTAAGGTTGGTGAATGATTTTTCCCTATACTAGTAAAACTTGAGATATTTTTCATAATGGAAGCTATCCCTAATAATCACAATTGTATCTTTAGACTATGGATAAATGTGGATGCACATTATAATCCACATTCACACCTTCCTCTCCATTTTTAGTTCTAAACGAAGTATCAAAAATAAATTAGAGAATCATGACTAGTTAAATTAAAAGTAACTAGATAATGGATTATCAAAAAAAATTTATATAACTACAATAATGCTCTCAATTCTCAACCCAAATATCAATTTCTCATTTTGTTATTGAAATAAATTAGATTCACCTTTTTGTGTAAAATTATAGATGGTGATATTGTTGGAAACATTTATTATGGTTAACAAAGACCTCTAGTGTCACGACCCATTACTCAATGTATGCCCAAGTGGTATACTAATACAATACAAGATGTTAAATTAGATGGAGTCCCCTAAAACATCTATTTTGGGATTGAGGACTCATATAATTACTCATAAAGAGGTAAACATATCCCTTATGAGTATGGTTGCAAAACCATTTGATCCCTTTGTGTAAGATTATCCCAATAGTCAAAACCTTAGAAAGATGTAGTAGATGGCAAATCTCAATCATTAATGAAGAATAAAATTTGGAAGCTTGTTTGTCTTCAACCAAGGAATAAGCCCATTGGATCGAAATGGATATTTAAGACCAATTACAATGTAGATGGTAGAAAAAATAAGTAAAAGGTTATACTTGTAGAAACATTCTCCTCATAATCAGTCTTGAGCTTGTCGTAGACATCATTTGTAACAAGTCTCACCTTGTAATTATAAATACTACCATTTTTCTTGTACTTGGTCTTCAATATCTAACTACATCTGATAAGTTTCTTCCCTAGTGGAATATTAACAAGATTCCAATTTTTATTATTCATCAATGACTTATATTATGCATCCAAGGCATCTTTCAAATGTTTTGATTACTAGGATTCTCTTAGTATAGAGGGATTAAATATTTATGTAACTATGCTCATAAGGCCCATGTTTACCTCTTTGTGAGTCATGTTATGAGTCCTTATTCTTGAACTACATGTGTCAAGGAATGCATCTAATTTAGTATCACATATTGTACTAGTTTAACACGTTGGCATAAATTAAATAGTGGGTGGTAGTACTAGACATCATAGTTAGCCATCATCAATATCACTACCAATATCACCATTTGAAAAAGTTATAGGATTGATATTTGTATCACATGCATGCATGGAAGCTAGACTATTTACATTATTATCATCAAAATCAACATCTTTAATAATGATCACCTTCTTAGTTTATAGGTCAAGGAGATAATATGCCTTCAAATATTTATCAAATTCCATAAAAATTCATTCCTTTGTTTTCTTATCCAATTTATTTCTTTTATTTTTTTGGACATGCATGTATGCCTTGCAACAGAAAACTCAAAGATGTGAAACTTCCAATTTGTTCCTAGTCCAAGATTCATATGGTGTGATCCCATAAAGAGCTTTGGTGGGTGACCTTTTAAATAGGTAGATTGTTGTGTGGCATGCTTCTTCCAAAAAATAATGAGATAGTTGTGTGTCCTTAACTATAATAAAAAATGTATATATAATTTCATGATTATGTCATTATTCAAAACATGTATGGTATAAGCTTGATGCTAAATATGATGACACTTTTACTATAAGTCTTTCCTTGTACTTATTTATACTACCATATGCCTTATACTTGGTCATAAATATCCATATAGATTCGATGGGATTATTTCTTAGTATACAATTAACAAGATACCAAGTTTTATTCTTCATCAATGACGAATATTCTACATTCATGGCATCTTTACATGGTTTTGATTGTTTGGCATTTATTATTATATAGGGTTTAAATTTTTATACAACTATGCCCATAAGGGACGTGTTTACCTCTTTATTAGTCATGTTTTGAGTCATTGATCTTGAACTAGATGTGTCGATGACTCCATATACTTTGGTTTATTGTATTGTAATAATATACCACTTGGGAATATGTTGAGTACTTAGTGGAGGTACTGGAGGTCATAATTGACCATCATCAATGTCACTACCACTATCACCATCTGAAAATGTTGCATGTTTGATGGGTGGTTATATTGGTGGTCTTAGTTGACCATCATCAAGGTCACTACCACTATCACCATATTAAAAATTTATAGGTCTAATGAGTGGTGGTATTTTAGGTATTGGTTGTCCATCATCAATGTCGCTACCAATATCACCATCTAAAAATGTTACATGCTTGATTCACCTAGTGGAAGAAGGTCTATGAAGTTTCAAAATTTTGGAGGAAGTAGATAAATAACATTCACTTTCATCACATAAGAAAGGGAATAATCCCATGAATGGTTCAAAATAGTCCCCCAAGAAGAAAAATAAACAAAAAAAACAAAGAAATAAACTCTTCTCTTAGAAAACATTTCATACTTGTGGAAAACTATGACATTATTATGAATGGTTCAAAATACTCCCCCAATAAGAAAAATAAACAAAAACAACAAAGAAATAAACCCCTCTCTTAGAAAACATTTCATATTTGTGGAAAACTATGACATTATTTGAAATAATTATGGTACAATGAATTCACAAAGGTATCGTCTAGTAAGAAGTCTACTTCACAAAATTCACATGTAAAAAATATAATCAGCCACCAAAATACTAATTGAAACAAAAACCTTCCAAATCACAATAGTATGGGAATATTTTAGAAAAAATTGATTCTTTAAACGAGGATCATGTATTTACCACTTAGAAATATGAGAATAACACTTCCATAAATTCACACTGGTATGTGGATTATGATGTTACAAGGAACACAATTGGTATGAAGGAATGTTTTTCCACATTGAACCAAATATTTTAGTGGATTAATGTCTCTCTCAATGATGATATATCCTACATTTTTTAAGGACATGGTGATATTTCTTTATAGATTGGAAATAAAAAGGGCACAATCTAAGATGTCCTATATGTCCCACTATTCACTAAAAACCTATTGTCTATGAACCAACTACTATATCACAACCTAAAGGTTTAGTTTGATCATGAGGGTGGTCATTTTTTTTTCAAAATAAAAAAACAAGTCTATAGGCACTATAGTAGTTGTAATAGATTTTAATATTGGAAAAATGTTTTATCCTAATGATGTTAATGAAAACCATCATGAAATTTTAATAAAATACATAGACACAAAAAACATATGGCATATAAGATATAAATTCATGAGTTATGGATATTTACTTGCATTTAATAAACACAACATGGTTAGAGGCATTCCGTTAATAAATATTTTTATGTGTATTCTAGGTGCCTCATTGGAAAATAAGAGAGAAATCCATTTTTAAAATGTGAATATGAGGATACTGGTCCATTATATATTGTGCACATTTATCTATGTAGACACATGACTCCCAACTATAAAATATATTTTTTGCTCTTTATTGATGACTACTCATGAAATATGTGGGTACACCTTTTAAATACTAAAAATAAAGCCTTCCAAGTCTTTGAATAATTCAAGGCCATTATGGAAAATGAAATTGGTGAAAAAATTAAGGTCCTCCACTCATATCATTATGGGAATACAACAATACAAATTTATTTACATGTCTCAAAGCAATGGAATGCACCATCAATTGATGTCACCATATACACCACAATAAAATGGGGTTTCATAATGATGTGATCATTTAATTTTATATCATGGTTTATGATGAACAATTATCTTACTTTTTTAGGTGCCTGATGTGGATTACACCAGAGTAGATAAGCAAATTCATAGCATTGTAGTGCTAAAGCATGGACCTTGTTTATGAATTGGAGGACCAAGAATAGATTAAAAAATACTACAATGGCACTTAAGTATCAAAAAAAAGTCCATGATATGCATATCGCAAGTGTCTAGGATCCCTTCCTTCAAGTGGTCATGCATATCATTATGACCAAAGTTAGAGGCATCAATAGGTAGAAAGAGGTAGATATGGCCCATCTTTATGTCTCTAAAAAAGTTACCTTGAGAGTGAAGTATAATTGGGCAAAATACTTTGTTAATAAGATTATCATAGACGTAGAGAAAGCCCATCACCTACCGAGTCAAAAGTTTACATTAGGTGCTTTCTTTTTATTATTGGTGTTTGACAAGATTGGTATACCTGAATACACCACTAGATAATTGAAATGGGTGTACCTTCCCAATAACAAGTCCTCGGTAAAGTGGTTCAAAACATTTAATTTCCCTAGCTCAATAATTCCATCCCACAAGATTAAAATGAAAGGATGGTATGATAGGATGAAAGAAGCTTTTGGGAATGAGTGGTGTATTCTAAAGGACTTACCTAGATAGCTTGGGGGCCCAACAATATAAATTTTTACTCTCCCTCTCAACCTAATGTTTACTTACAACTTGATGTCATTGATAATATTTATAAGTGGTATGAAAATTATTGTGTTATAACTTACTATGTTGGTTGCATCCCATTTGAGGATTTATTTAATGCCTAGTTTTGACACCAGTGGATACCTTCAAATGTCTATGTCATTGGTGTTTGAATCCTTACCAAAAGGTTCTTTCTTTTCTTCTTTAACTACTCATCCCAAGTCCATAATCTCATTAATAATTCAAGTTGTTAGTTCCTAGAGAACATTATTATGATTTTTCCCCATGGACTGTACATTCAAAGTTCTTGACCAAGCATCGCTTCGGTTGGTAGTCGGGATTGAACTCCCCAACCTCCCAGTTTATTTATGCGGCTTTCTCAAGGAAATTATTAAGCCTGTAGGGATTTTTTTGTGTCATGAACAAAATAAGTTTTATTCTACATGACCCAACAAGTGTGTTTGCATTGAAGTCAACTTAACTAAGGATTTGAAAGAATCCATTAATATTCAAGTCAGCCTAGAACATTGAGTGCAAAAAGTCACATATGTCAACCTATCAAGCATTTTTTCCCTTGTTAGTCCTGACCATCAAATTTAGGATTGTTCCCTCATAGGGAAATAAAAAATATTTTTTTAAAAAAATGCCCTGTAATAATCCCAATGTGGTGGATAATAATAATGATTCGATGATGGTGACTAGAAAAATTTCCCAACCCATCATTACCCCTTTTATGCCAAAACCTCTTTTAAGGTGCATAAGTAAAATCCTCCCCCAAGCCTCTTAATGATCCAATACCCTCTCAAAGTTGAGTTTCACAAGTTCCTAAGTGACACGTGATTTCATCCCTTGCTGGGACATCATCTACAAGTGGTTTGACCTCTAGGTGATCACATAGTCTACCTCAAGGTGGTGGAGACTCTCCCTAAGAAGATAATGGGGCTAAACATTGCTCCATATTGCTTGAGATTTTCATGTTACCAAACCAAAAAAACTTTTTAGGAAATAACTTTACATCTTTTGAAGATATTAAAGATGGTCAAACTCGCCAATGAATGTTTTATCTTGGAATGTTCGAGGTTTCATAGAGTTGTCTAACAAATTATCTATGAAAGTTGGTTGTCAACAATTTAGATGTCTATATTTTTTTGCCTACATGAATTTAAAGTTTCAAGGTTTATTCTTGTAAGTTTCTATAAAATGTGTTTTTGTCTAATGAAACTCACTTCTCCACTTTGCATGAGGAGGGTCGTGGTAGTGACAATATCTTGGTTTCCACCAAAACTTTCCCTTTAATTATTTCTTCAAGGGCAGATATGTCCCATTGGACTATATGTATTCTTCTTAATATTAATTGTCATTCATTATGGGTCCTCAATATTTACACCCCAAATTATGGTCCTAAAAGATTGGTTTTATGGTCATATTTGGTTGACCACCTACCCCTCAACATTTAGCTCTTGTGTAAAGACTTTAATATGATTGATAGTCCTAAAGACAAGGTTTATGCCCTCCCAATGTGATGGTGCATATGATAATGTGAGGAATGGTTTTATTTTAACAAATAGTGGGGTCTTGGGGATCTTCTCCTTTGATAATGTCCATTTTTACCACTCCTTGGTTCACGTGTTCTAATTATCACATTGACATGATAGATTACTAAAAAAATAGGACTATTTTATGCTTTCAAAGCAACACATATTATCTTTTAATATTTCCAATGGAAACCTATCTCCATATATTCTTAATGTATTCTATTAGACCATAATCTCATCACTTTTATAGTGGATTTGAGAAACAACCACTTAAAAGTGCCACACAAACAATTTTTTTGTAACACATCTGTCACTTTCCATGAAGGCACCATCCATCTCATTTACAAAGTTTTGAATTTCATGCCATGTCTACATTACATTTATAGCTAGCTTAGGTGCTAGAATGAGGCCATCATCCACACCCCCACCTTTCTCTACCATTATGGTAAAAAGAGAGCATGATTTTATAAATGGGCAGATGGCACTGTGCTTAAACAATACCAAAAAATATCTTCTCTCCTTGAGCATAATCCATTTGACTCACAATTGTAGACCTTGAAATCCTCTCTCAAACACTAAATCAAAGTTATAAATAGCCATGTGGCTAGAGGGTCAAAATTTTCCACTCATCTCAATTGGCTCACAATTAGGGATAAGGCATCCAAATAATTCTTTAAGTCTCTTAGAGTTTATCAAGATTGAGACTAGATCACAACCATCAAGTAAAATCATCTAAGACTTAATAATCTCCCTAACATCTTCTCTAATTTTGTGGATCACTACAAATTGGTGTTCCAGGAAAGGAGGAAAATTTTATGAGAGCTCAAGCTTTGTAATGATGTTTAGAAGTTTTTCCTCACAAGCTCAATCTTATTAACTAAAAATTATGTGATGCTCATTTATCTCTTGATGAGCTCTTTAATGATCTACAATGCATGAGTAATGATAAATATTTGGGCATTGATGGGTTCCCATATGAATTTTATAAATCTACTCGGGATTTTGTTGGGCTTGATTTTCTAAAATTTTATAAAGAAACTTTACAAAAAAAATCTTTAAGCTCTCTTATTAATAAAGGAAGCATCACATTTATTCCCAAGTTCGATGACCTTGAGCTTATAAGAAGTTGGTTCCCCATCACCCTCCTTAACATGTCATATAAAATCTTTATTAAATCTCTTGCTAAATGCCTTCATCTCATTCTACCTTTAGACACTAATATTTAATCATTAAGTTCTTACCAATGTTTAATCTTGACATCCTTATCCTGTTTGGGTCTATTCACCATTATGCCAAATTGCAATTTCTATGATAGCATTCACTAATCTAAAAACTATCTTATAACCACTCAAAAATTATTTAGATGCCCCTATTATGCTTATAGACACTTGTCAACCTATTTTAAAAAGTCTCTATCATATTGGGACAAGACTGTGCTAGGTCAGATAGGGTTACACTACAACCTTTTTCACTATTATGACCTTTTCCCTTGTGCTCTAATGGTAACTTTTTAAATTTGAGATGTTGCATATTACCCCTCCCACACTTTTAACAGGGTCAGTTAACATAAATATTCAAAAAAATCTCTATATAAAAACATCAAGGCATCTCAAAACATCATGTATAAATCAATTAGTAATTCTACTACACATTAAGCAAAAGGGCACCGATATTTCTATTTTGAATTATAAAGCATTCTAATAGTCATATGCCAATTCTAAAGCTATTTTATTATAGGTTAATGACACTCATTACCAAGCATTCAATTGAATATATCTAGTTGTATTCATATAGCAAATATGAATATTCACACACTGACTTTAGGAGGGATAATTACATCAGCATGAGGTCATTTTGGGTAATGGAGGTAGCACTAAAATTATTTGATGTTTTTTAAATATATCTCAACTATTTTACTTGCTCAATTTCCCACTTTGTATTTGATTTAAATTAGGTTTTCTCATGCCTAAAAACATACACAATGAAAAAATACAAAAATATAAGCAAATTTATTTTGAGAATGTATAATTCACATCCTACATAGATGTAGTGCCTATTGGCTGGCCAACAACATGGCATGAGACACACAATGTGTTCAAACAAACTCTTATACCTAAATGACATCGATCAAAATATGTAAGCAATCTCATGGTCACTACATATATATGTTGACTCCACTTGCTCTAACTGGCCTACAAGGTATCAACAAGCCTAAAACTCTCTAAGCTAACCTAGTAAACCCTAAAGTCCTAAAAAATAATGTTTGATTAATGTGAGGTGGGTTTGAGAAACCCTTGTCTTGAACTACATTATTTATCTCTTTTTGGAGCTCAAAAGTGTCTTCGAATAAATCCCACCAATCAAAGGGCTCAGTTCACACCAAAGTCGTAACCAAAACTCAATTTTTGACTTAAGCCAATGTTAAAGAAAGAGATAAATTAAAGATAATATAGATATCAAAAAGGGTATAAACTATTCTAAATAATTTTCTTGAGGATGAAGCACTTGATCTCAACTGTTGGATTGATTCAACTTTGACCATAGAATCTGGTCTAAGGTTAAGAAACCCTATAAATAATTATAGAAAGCAATAAAGTCTTTAAATTAGACATTAAGTCATAAATTCATATTTTTGAAGGAGGTAGAAGGTGTTGGAGGATTTTTTCCATAGTCATCCTTCCTTTCCTTTCTTAGCTCTGAATTACT
The DNA here is from genome assembly GCA_037957365.1 of Torreya grandis. Lineage (NCBI taxonomy): Eukaryota > Viridiplantae > Streptophyta > Pinopsida > Cupressales > Taxaceae > Torreya > Torreya grandis. Next base: position 454,459 of record JARHVA010003846.1, read on the forward strand.
GTCATTAATGGAGTCTCTAATATTTTAGCCAAAACTAATATTTATCACTTTCAATTTTTAAACTCGGTAGGAGATGCATGCATGATTTTTAAAGGTACCTATTTAAACATGAAACTCATAAGATGTCTTAGTATACTATGCTTTTTAAAGAGGGGTTGGGAGTTTCACGCTTCTCCATAGCCACTAATGGCCACCACAAAGTAAAATTTTAGAAATGTTTTAGTTTTAGATTTAAATTTTATCTTAAACTGAAGGGGATTCAAATAAAATAAGGGTCCCCTTTTGGGTTAATCTATTATGGAGTTCTCAAGATCTCATGATAGCCAACAAATCCTAAAAAGGCATTGATAGGTGTTTTATTGTTTTTAGAATATTGGAGTTGTATTCCTAAATAATAAAGGGGATGAGAAATGTAAATCAATAAATAAATATGCAAGAATTAATCTACTAATTTGTATAAATAGATTATATTTTTGCCTTTTCTAAATATAGTAAGAAGTGGGAGAGACTATAACTTATCTTATTCTAGCTGATTTGAATTGAGACAACTTCTGATACTGGAGGAGTAGGATTGAGAAATAGTCAGAAATAGGCCTTTAGACTTCATTTTTTGATTGGATAGGAGCACCAAAAATAAGACACCCTGCTATCCAGTGTTGTAGTCCTATTCTAGCATTATTTAGAATGCTTGTGTTACCCTGTCACTAAAATTTTGTGGTTTAGGACATTTTAGAGCTCATTGTGTGCTTATTTTAATATTCAAAACTCTTAATATCTCCTAGTGCTTGAACTTGAATGCAAACTTGGGAATGAGAGAGAAGGGGTTAGTGTGTAAAGGATACGTTGGATGCACTTGACACCCTATGTGTAGGGATGCTGCCTACATACCAATACTCTGAAGAGGGATCAAGCTAATGTAGTTCTCCCATTGAAGTGCTTGGTGTAATTTGTATATGATCAAGGCAACTAGAATGTGCAATTGGATGTGCTTCTTCTAGCTAGGGACTAGTGCAATGACTTGAGTAGGCTTGAAATAATGTTGGAAGGTTGTGTGCAAAGAATGATGAAGAGTGCTCAAGTGTACTTGCTTATATTCTTGCATCTCTCTTGTAAATGAGTGTCAACCCTTCTAAATGGACTTTGAATGGCCTTTTATAGGGAAACTAATGATCATGGATTAAATGAATTTGCATGAGGTTGATAGGGAAAAATATAAGGATCTAGGAAAATCTGACTATTTAAAGCAAAGATGAGCTTGGACAACAACGATGGAAACATAACACCCTCAATTTTGGCACTCCTATCCTATTTAGCTACTATTTTTCTAAGGGGATGAGACCTGGGGGGATGGATCTGGGCCTGACAGGGTTACCTGAGTCTCAAAAAGCTAAGTCTGGGAAGCTATGGATGACTAGGAATCAATGAAAGAAGTAGCTTAGAAGGGTTGTGTGAGCCAATAAGAGGACATATGGATTAGGTGTCTTATCCATAATTAAAGTTGTAAAATTTCACATTTTACATGACTAAAATAGGACAAAAGAAGCACAAGTTAAAAACTAAGAATTATCAACTCCCAAAACACTTTTCATGTGGAAGGGGACAATTTTTTTAGGGGGGGCATGGTCCCTTTTGGGTTCCCCCATGTAAGTCACCAAATCTTCACAATCACAATTATAAACATTAATAACTAGGTTGTAAAAGAGGTCTAAGGCATCTTTAAGGAGAAAGAGGTCATATCTAGAAAAATATTTCATTTTAGGCCTCAAAATGTTTTTCATGAGGAAGAACATAGAAAATGGAGGGGGGGTTCCTTTTTTAGTCATCCTGCTTGTGCGTCTCCACATTTCCACAGTCAAAAAAACAAAATAGGTATCCTTAGTTACAAATAGTTCAAGTTCTATTATTTTCAATTACAAGTTTAAACGTTAAAAAAAGTAAAGCTGAATAAAATTTTATATTATTAAATTCAATATAGTTTAGATCTAATGGAATTTAACTTAATAAAATTTAATTTTTTCAACTAACCATAATGGTTAGTTGTGTGGTATTTCAAGTTCCAATGTAGGTTCACCACATGGTATACAAGCCATTTTGTTCCCACTTAATCACTAAAAATGTGGTGGTCCACATTCATACCAAGCCACCAAACCCAAAACTACCAAGCCAATAAAATTATGATCTAACCACTTAAGTCCATATGTTATCCCCTTAGGGTTCAAACAACTAACCACGTAGTCACATGAGTGACCGCCAATTATAACAAAGGATATGCCCTCCAAAGAGATCTTATTAATAAAGGAAACATCATATTTAGTCCCAAGCCTGATGACCTTGAGCTTATCACAAGTTGGCACCCCATCACCCTATTAAATGTGTCATATAAAATCCTCATTAAAGATCTTGCTAGTCATCTCTAACTCAATCTACTTGTAGACACTCAAATTTAATCATTAAGTGCTTAACAATGTTTAATCTTGACATCTTTATCATGCTTATGTCCATTCACCATTATGTTAGCTTGTAATCTCTACATAAACATTCTCTAATCTAAAAACTATCATGCAACCACTCAAAACATCATTTACACAACCTTATTATTCTTAGTTAAAAAAATCTCGATCGCTTTGGGATAAGGCTACATTAGGTCAAATAGGGATGCAACGCAACCTTGGCCACTATTGTGACCTTGTTCATCATGTTTCAATGGTAAATTTTTTAATTTGGGACATTGCATATTACCCCTCCGACACCTTTAACAAGTTTATTTAACATAAATATTCAAAACTTTTCTTTATATAAACACATCAAGTCCTCTCAAATCATCATCTCATAATCACTTAGCAATTCTACTACACATTGAGCAAAAGGGCACTAATCTTTTCAATTTCAATTTTAAAGCATTTTAACAATTATAAGTCAAGTATGAAGTTATTTTATTATAGGTCAAGGGCATTCATTGTTAATAATTCAAATTAATCTATCTAGTTGTATTTATATAGCAAATATCAAGATTCACACACTCACTCTAGGAGGAAGAAATAAATAAATGTGAGGCCCTTTTGGGCTATGGAGGTAGCACTAAAATTATTTGGAGTTATTTGAAGATATCTTGGCTATTTTTATTTCCCAGTTCCCTACTTTGTATTTGATTTAAATTTTACATTATCATTCTTAAAACCTAACACAATGAAAACACAAAATAATAATTCAATTTGTTTTGAGAATGTATAATGCATGTGATACATAGATGCATTAACTATTGGCTAGCCAACAATGTGGCATGAGACACACAATGCATTCAAAAAAACTCACATGCCTAATTGACATCGATCATAATGCCCAAGTTGTCTCATGGTCACTAAGTAAATATACTAACCCTACTTATTCTAAATGGCCTACAAACCTAAAAATCTCTAATATGGCTTAGTGAGTCCTAAAGTCCCCCAAAAAATGTTTGAACACCCCCTGGCTTGAACTACATTATCCAACTCTTTATGTGTTGGGGATCAGTCAACAAAATTGATTACTATATGAAAGCAATTATATGCGGAATTAAACCAGAATGATAAGTAACTAGAATCAGAAATAGCAAAGAACAAGAGATACAAGAAACCACCCTGAAAACTTGTATTAAACTCTTTACAAAAGGAATTACAATTGAAGAAACTTCTTTTCTTCCACACCTCTCTCAAATGTACAGATCTCTTCCTAGATCTCTTTCCCTCAATAGTTCTCTCTCTCAATTACAATCACAATTCAATCCTTGAATTGTCTATCTTACAATATCTTGTACTGTTCAATTAAGCTATGAAGATCTATTCCTAATATATAACTTTAGAGATTCATGAGCATACAATTATAGCCACTAGATGCACCTCCTAATCAAGGGCTCTAATCAGTTCTACTTAAATTAGAAACTCGGACTCAACACCAACAGTTCATCTTTACATGCAAACATTCTGTTCTCGCATGAAAATAGAACCTGGACACACAGGTGACCGACGTCGGTCCTTGCCAGTCTACCTATGACCGACGTCGGCCGACCTACTACTAACGTTGGAAGCTTCTGGTTTGCTTCTGACCGTCGACGGCAACTGTGAACTTCCAGCAACTTCTGCACTTGCTCATGAGTGAATCTTTTAGCTCCACACCTTAACAATCTCCCACTTGGAGATAAACAGTTGCACCAGTACCTGTACAACAACATCTTCTAGCTTCTTCATCTTCAAACTCAATCATGAAGACCAACAAAAGTTGAATGAAGATTCAACTTCTCCTTTGTAATCGGCTTGGTTAACATATCAACAGGGTTCTTATCTGTATGGATCTTCTCCAGCTTCAACTCACCATCCTCCAATACCTGTCTAATGAAGTGGTACCTAAGCTATATATGCTTGGTTCTTGAATGAAAGGCTGAATTCTTAGCCAAATGAATTGCACTCTGACTATCACTGTATAGTCTGCAACTCTCTTGCTCCTTTCCAAGCTCTTACATGAACCGTGTCATCCATATCATCTCTTTGCTAGCCTCTGTGACTGCAATATATTCTGCTTCTGTAGTTGACAAGGCAACAACCTTCTGCAACTTTGAAATCTAGCTAACCGCCATTCCACCAATAGTGAAAACATAACCTATGGTGCTCCTCCTACCATCCAAATCACCTACCATATCTAAATCTACATAACCATGTAGCAAAGTATTTGAACCGCCATAGCACAAATGCCTACTATTGGTTCCTCTAAGATATCTAAGGATCCACTGAACTGTTTTCCAGTGTTCCTTCCCTAGATTGGCCATATAATTACTTACAACTTCCATTGCTTGGGCAATATCAGGTCTAATACAAACCATTGCATACATTAAACTTCCTACTGCGGAAGCATATGGAACTTTTCTCATGTACTCTACCTCATCATATGTATTAGGACACTGTTCTTTACTTAACTTGAAATGTCCAGCCATAGGTGTGCTTACCGGTTTTGCATCCTGCATATTGAACCGTTTCAACACCTTATTCACATAATCCTCTTGAGACAAAATCAACCTGTGATTTTTCCTGTCTCTCTTAATATTCATGCCAAGGATTTTCATAGCTGCTCCCAAATCCTTCATGGCAAATGTGTGAGCTAATTTCACCTTAAGCTCAGAGATATCCTGCATGTGTGATCCTGCAACCAGCATATCATCTACATACAACAATAGAATAATATATCTACCATTATCTAATCTCTTAAAATACACACAATGGTCAGATTGACATCTACTGTAGCCATGCTCAGTCATAAACCTGTCAAACCTCAAATACCATTGTCTTGGAGCTTGCTTGAGACCATACAAGCTTTTCTTCAATGTGCACACTAGCTTCTCCTTACCTTTGACCTCAAATCCTTTCGGCTGATCCATATATATTTCTTCATCCAAATCTCCATGAAGAAACGCTGTCTTAACATCAAGCTGCTCAAGATGCAAATCCTCAATAGCAACTAAAGACAGTACAGTCCGTATAGAAGTCATTTTAACAACAGGAGAGAAAATCTCACCAAAATCAATACCTAGTTTTTGTGCAAATCCTTTCACTACCAACCTGGCCTTATATCTCATTTGTCCATTCTCACCTTCCTTCAATCTGTAGATCCATCTATTCTTCAGTGTCTTCTTTCCTGCTGGCAACTCAACCAAATCCCATGTTTGGTTTTCTTTCAAGGAATCAATCTCCTCATTCATGCCTAGCTCCCACTGACTCTTGGATTCCACTTGTATTTCTTCATCAAAACTCTCTGGTTCTCCACCATCAGTTAGCAATAAATAGAATAATGAAGGGAAATATTGAATTGGAGGTTTACTTACCCTGTCTGACCTCCTGATGGGCATTTGAGACTCATTTACAACACGCTGTCCACCCAAATTCTCTGACAGTGACCGACCTCGGTCACTTCCAGGCCTGTAACTGACTGTCATCGGTTCTGCCTGACTGACGTCAGTCTCTGTATGACTGACATCAGTTCTTGTACGACCGACGTCGGTTCTTGCTTGACCGATGTCAGTCTCTGTGTTTTCCTGTTTGTGATTATTCTTTCTCGCGAGCTTATTTTGGACCTTCACCTCGTCCAATTTTGCATTGCTCCACTCATATTGATTCAGCTTCTTGAGCTGATCACTATACATCACTTTTTCATTGAAAACAACATCACGGATCCTAATTATTTTGTTAGTTCCTAGATTCCAAAACCTGAATCCAAAATCATTAGAGCCATAGCCAATAAATGTGCACCTCATAGACTTAGCATCCATCGTCTTTCTATTTTCCTTATCAGCGTGCACAAAGGCTTCACAATCAAAAACTTTGAGAAATGAGAGATCTACCTTTTTACTTGTCCATGCCTCTTCTAGAATTCCACCATCCAGAGCTATAGAGGGTCCTCTGTTAATCAAGTACACTGCAGTATCCACAGCTTCTGCCCAAAACTCTAAGGGCAAACTAGCATGCAATCTCATACACCTTGCACGCTCCATGATTGTTTTGTTCATCCTTTCAGCAACTCCATTTTGCTAAGGTGTCCTTGGAACCGTCCTTTGCCTGTGGATTCCATGCATATAACAATACCAGTTGAACTTATAGCTGCAGAACTCACCACCATTGTCAGATCTCAGGCACTTCAATCTCCTACCTATTTCATTCTCAACCATAGCTTTCCAAATCTTAAACGTGTCAAAAACATCAGATTTCTTCTTTATACAATAGATCCATATCTTTTTTGTAGCATCATCTGTAAAGGAAACATAGTACTATGATCCTCCAATAGAAGCAACCTGAGCTTGCCCCCACACGTCTGTGTGAACAAGCTCCAATTTGTGCTTCTTCTTTGTTGACCCAGTCTTGAGAAAACTCACTCTCTTCTATTTTCCAAAAATACAGTCTTCACAGAAATCTAGATCTATGCTTTTCAAATCTGGAAACATACCTTTTGACTTAAGAATTGTCATTCCCTTCTCACTCATGTGGCCAAGCCTCTGATGCCATAACTTTGTATCTACATCTGAAGTATATAATACAGAAGGAGAATTATCAGTAATACAATTACATAAATAGAGAGTACCTACTCTCTTACCTCTGGCTAATACAAGTGCACCCTTGGTAACCTTCCAAGATTCAGTTATGAGAGTTACTGTGCAACCCTCATCCCCTAACATTCCTGTAGAAATCAAATTCCTCTTCAGGCTGGGAACATGCATGACATCTCTCAACACCCATGTGTTGCCATTCTGCATCTTCAGCTGTACTTTTCCTTTGCCAACAATTTTGCAAGGCTCATCATCCCCTAGATAAACTATTCCAAAATCTCCATGGACATAGTCACTGAAATATTCTCTATTAGGGGTTGCATGAAAAGATGCACCAGAATCTAAAACCCAAGATTCTATATTATTATGCAAAGATAATATAAGAGCATCTTGTGCAACAATACCTGCCACCTTTGCTTCTTTTTTACCTTCATGCTGATTGTCCTCTTTAGGCTTTGACCAACAATCTTTGCTTATGTGCCCTATCTTTCCACAATTCCAGCATTGTGGCTTCCTGCCATTTCTGGATTTGGATCTTCCTCTCATCTTTGACTTAGATCTTGATCTCCCTTTCTTGCTCTTCTCTTTTTGCCTTCCCCTGCTCTCAAAACTTAAAGTGTTCCCTGATGTTTCCTCTGTGTTTTTCTTGTGAATTTCTTCATTCAAGATTACACTAACAACATCATCTACTTTTAAAATATTTGAAGCAGATGCAGTATTACTAACTGCCATTACCAAGCTATGCCAGCTCTCTGGTAAAGAGCATAAGATTAATAGAGCCTTAATTTCATCATCAAACACTATTTTGACTGAATTTAATTGATTTACAATTCCATGGAAATCATTTAGATGATTAGATACAGATCCACCTTCCTGCATTTGCAAATTAAATAACTGCTTCATAAGATATACCTTATTTGAAGCTGAGGGTTTTTCATATAAATTTGCTAAAGTAGTCATTAACTCTACTGTAGACTTTACCTGTGATAAATTAGATATCACAGTAGATGCTAGACTCAATCTTATAGATCCAAGAGCCTTTCTATCAAGAACTTCCCATTCTTCATCATCCATGTCTGTGGGCTTCTTTGCAATCTCACCTAATGGTAAGTATAGATCTTTTTGATACAGATAATCTTCTATCTGCATTCTCCATAATTGATAGTTCTTGCCATTAAACTTATCCATTCTAAGTTTACTTTCTTCTGCCATTGCTTCTCCCACTCAAACAGAAATCCCTGTGAGTAACCTGTAATCAATACACACTAACCAGATCTAAAACACCTGTTAGTCAAACTGAGCTCTGATACCTCTTATTGGTATCAAGCTCTGAACCTGCAACCTGGCTCTGATACCACTTGTTGGGGATCAGTCAACAAAATTGATTGCTATATGAAAGCAATTATATGTGAAATTAAACTAGAATGATAAGTAACTAGAATCAGAAATAGCAAAGAACAAGAGATACAAGAAACCACCCTGAAAACTTGTATTAAACTCTTTACAGAAGGAATTACAATTGAAGAAACTTCTTTTCTTCCACACCTCTCTCAGATGTACAAATCTCTTCCTAGATCTCTTTCCCTCAAGAGTTCTCTCTCTCAATTACAATCACAATTCAATCCTTGAATTGTCTATCTTACAATATCTTGTACTGTTCAATTAAGCTATGAAGATCTATCCCTAATATATAACTTTAGAGATTCATGAGCATACAATTACAGCCACTAGATGCACCTCATAATCAAGGGCTCTAATCAGTTCTACTTAAATTAGAAACTCGGACTCAACACCAACAGTTCATTTTTACATGCAAACATTCTGTTCTCGCACGAAAATAGAACCTGGACACATAGGTGACCAATGTCGGTCCTTGCCAGTCTGCCTGTGATTGACGTCGGCCGACCTACTACCGACATCGGCAGCTTTTGGTCTGCTTCTGACTGTCGACGGCAACTATGGACTTCTAGCAACTTCTGCACTTACTCATGAGTGAAGATTTTAGCTCCATACCTTAACATTATGGTGCTGAAAAGCATCTTTGAATGCTCGGTTTGCACTTAAGTCGTAATTAAAAATCAATTTTTGACTTAAGTTAAAGTCAAGGAAAGATCTCAATTAGAGATTGTATAGTCCCTATACAATCTCAAAAGGGGTCTAAACTATCCTAAATAACCTCCTTAAGGATGGAGCACCCGATCTCAACTATTGGATTGATTTAACCTTGACCATCAAATTTGGGCAAAGGTGAGGAAGCCCTAAAAATAATTATGGAAGTCAAGAAAGGAATTAAATTAGACATTAAGTCATAAATTTATATATTTGAAGGAGGGAGAAGGTGTTGGAGGATGAATTTTCCATATTCATCCCTCCTCTCCTTCCTCAGCCTTGGATGACTATCATTAATGGAGTCTTTGAGATTTTAGACAGAACTAATATTTATCACTTTCAATTTTGAAACCTGATAGGGAGATGCGTACATGATTTTTACAATGACCTATTTTGACATGAAGCTCATAGGAGGTCTCAATCTCTTATGATTTTTGAACAAGGCTTGTGAGGTTCAAGCTCCTCTATAACCATTAATGGCCACCACAAGGTAAAATTTTAGAAATATTTTAGTTTCATATTTAAATTTTATTTCAAATTGAAGGGGAATCAAATAAAATAGTGGTCCCCTAGTGGGCCAACCTGTTATGGGGTTCCTAGGTGCCCATGATAGCCAACAAGGCCCAAACAGGGCTCGATAGGGCAAAAGAAGCACACACTGGAAATTAAGAAGTTTCAAGTCCCAAAACAATTCTCATGTGGAAGGGGAATTTTTCTTAAGGGGGGGTCCCTTTTGGATTCCTTCCTCCATTTTTCATGCTCTTCTTCATTAAAAACATTTGGAGATTTGAAGTGAAATATTTTTTTCAAATATGATCTGTTTCTCCTCAAAGATGTTTTAGACCTCATTTGTAACCTAATTATCTATTTTATATCTATAATTTCGAAGATTCAGTGATTTGAAGGGGTCCCCTTTTAAGTCACATCACCTTCAAATTTCCACATTTCCGCAATCAAAAAAATAAAATAAGTATCCTTAATTACAAATAGTTCTAACTCTTTTTGCAAATTTAAAATTTTAAAAAGTAAGGTTGATAAAATTTCATATCATTAAATTCAACGTAGTTTGGATTTAATGAAATTTAACTTAATAGAATTTAATTCTTTTGACTAACCATAACGGTTAGTTGGGTGGTCTTTCAAATTCCAATGTTGGATCAACCCCTGGAGTAGAAGCCACGTGGTTCCCACTTAATCACCAAAGATGTGGCAGTCCATGCTCATACCAAGCCACCAAATCCAAAACCACCAAGCCAATAAAATTGCGATCTAACCTAACCACTTAAGTCTGTATGCTAGCCCCTTAGGGCTCAAACAACCAGCCACGCAGTCACATGGGTGACAGCCAGCTATATCAAAGGAGATGCCCCCCGAAAGGGTGCAGTGCTTTACGGAAGGACTTATTCTTTATTAAAAACTATTCTGCGACCATTAAATTTTCAAAAGGGTGCAGCGCAATCGTGGTTGAAAGGAAGCCATGCACTTGGCATCGTTATAATTCGTCAATAGATAATGGCTCCTTATACACACGTCATTGTTTGATCAGGGTAATTTTTTTTAAGGAAAACAGGTTGTACCTACGATGGTGGTTACACGTGGCAGTCACTAATTTAATTATTATTTTATTATATTATTATATATATTAACATTATAAATATAATTTCATTTATGCTTCATAAACGATACAATTTTTATTTTCGAAAAGAGGGCTTTTGTAAAGTGAAGGAGTGGAAATCAATAGTTTTACCTTATTCAAAACCCATGATTGCTGATCCCATTTCACTTTTTATGTGTGAAGGGTTAAGCAACAATAATTTTATATTTCCGGTAGAGATAATGGTGGAAAATGAAGTCGTATGTTTCTTCCTAAAACGTGACAATGTGTTGTGCAGGGAGGAGATGTTTTGCTTCACGATGAGCTTGAGCAATGGTAAAGTAGTGAGGAAGGACAAAGACATACATAACATACAAATGGAGAAAGATTTTAAGATGATTTCAGTAGTGATGGTGAGGGATAATGAGAAGGTATTTCAGGGAATATCATATACCCAACCTAGATTCGAGACAACTAGTGGATTTACATGACTTGCACTCATTGCAAAGGGGTATATGACTTTCAGGGTATCGACATCTTTGATTGATTGTTTCCTATTATCAAGGGTGGATGAGTAAATCATAAATGTTGATTTGATTGTGACAGGGCTCCACATCTGATGTGCATCTAAAATCATCACTATAATACTACTAATATGAGGACAAGACATTGATATTTCGAAATCTATATTTATATATATTAAAATTTATAAAAATAATATATTATAATAATATATCTAAAAAAAAAAAAATTATTATATATTTATAATATAAAAATATTATTATAATATAAAAATTACTATTAATAATATATATTAAAAAATATATAATAATAATACCTAATACCTTAACGCCCTCTCCCTCTTTAACCTTCTCAAACTTCTTGTCAAGAAAAAATACACACCCTGTTATACCCTACAGTGGCAATTAAATTAAAACTTAATAAAATAAATAAAGGAAGAGGATACCGAGTAGAGGTGTTCCTTCCTCTGTATGTGACGATCATTGAAGAGTTAGTGCAAAAAGTCTTTTTTAGAGAGGATGTGATGCATAAATACATCGTGACATAATACATCATCTCCATTGAATCGCAGACCGCCTCTCTCCTCCCCCTCGCCCCTCTCCCCCCAGCCGAGTTGCAAAATGAATTCTTCATTGAAGAAAGATGGAGAAAAACCAATTCTGTGACATATCTCTACTTATAAAATGAAGCCCCTGTTCCACATTTCCATTCTCAGACTTTTTCATAGAATAGTATACTCTGAAATTTAAAGTGATACGGTGTGACATCAAACTTAATAATCACACTATTATACTTTTAATTTATTTAGATTACATTTTCTATCTTATTGAATATTTTAATTGATTCGTAAATAGGTAGTGTCCAAAACTACATCAATTGCTCTATTTTTATGGATGTTTTAAAAACTCTCAATTTCTTGTTAATTAACTTGAAATTGGCATAATAATAAAAATCAACATTCAAAACTAATAATAAACCAAAAGCATGAGCCACAAAGATAATATGCAAACCAATGTTGATAACAGAGTTCGCTCGATCTAGGCTACGTCTATGGGTCCTGCTAAAAAATGGAACTGATCGATTATTAATACAAAAATAAATTTTGATCAGAAAATTTGGAGTCCGTAGATTTGAAATCACGAGTCTGTAGATTTGAAATCACAAGTCCGTAGAAATCCCACATGAAGAGGGATTATTGTTTGGTAATATCATGCCCCGGCCACATGGGAGAAACTAGACACTTTACCGAGCCACATAGCTTGTGATCCATCTGCCATGTCCCAGAAACGTGAGAATAGACATGCCAAGTCAAAGCTCAAAATTTAGTTCTGATAATGGTTTTAATTCAGAGTTTCAGTGGTGGCATATTGTAGAGCTTGTTGACAACTTTTCCATGCATTTTTCGAAATGTAAATCAGACTTCGGGAGCTCCTGTTATGGCCATTTGAAGATTTGTCAAAAAATGTCTCTTGCAACATTTGGCACGTGTTTCGAGGTGGTTTTGACATTTGGACCTATCGAAGGTCGACACTTGAAAAATGCTAAAAGCTTAAAAAAATTAGTTTGATGACATGTCACATCATCAACATGCTACATGGCAGCGTGAGATAAGCTCGTTGAGCAAGGTGACGAGTTTGAAGAAAGGACCAAGTCCAACGGCGCATGTTTGGCATTTTGACCAACGTGCATACTGACTAGGTGCCTTGAGTCCACCAAAGGGGGCGTTGACACATTCCAAGGAGGCACATACCTATTTTAAGCCTAGACTTATTCCAAAACCCGTGCATGTGGGACAAAAGACAAAGTCTAAGTGCCAAAAAAAGAGGGAAAAGATTTCAAACCCAGTCAAAGCGCCTAAAAGAAAGGGCCGGCAGTTTTGAACCCTTGACCTGCCACCCAAAAGGGATAAGCCTTGACCGCTTGTGTTGCGGAGGTCTAAGTGCTATTAAAGGCATGAATTTCTACTTGAAGTTATCGAATTTTGGACTGTATTTTTTATTTTAAAGAGGCCGAGACATTGTAAAATCTTGGGAAAGCTTATGTAATAGATTTTTATCCATCTTACGGCCATTATACAAAGTCTTAATACTCTATTTTATCCAATTTGCATATTGGAGGAGTATTTTTGAACTCATAGAGGAGATTTTTAGGACTTTTGAAGCAACTTTGCAGGGGTGAAGACTCGCGAAATTTGAAGGTCTCGGGCTTGATTTCAGTCATGGTGAAGGTGAATTCTTGCATTGAGATATCAGCTTGCAGGAAAGTTGTTTATTGTTTCTAGGTGTTTGAAGTGCCCTTAATGGAAATGGTCCACTCCTTTGGAGAACCCGAAGATGTAGGCATCAATTGAGCCGAACTCCATTATCATTTTTCGTGTTTGGGTAATTGTCATTTTGATGCATGATTTTGTTTTAGTTTGTTGATTTGATTTGATTAGTAAATAAACTCATGCAAGTAATCTACAATTCGACAATTATAACACAACATTATTAAAAACCAGTTTACTTGGTAAATGGAAGTAACAAGTCTTTTGACAATTCCAATCCAACTCAACAACTGAGAACATTTTTGCCAAAACATTTTGCAAGTTCTTTTGAATTTTTCGTGAATTTGGTAAATTTTGAGAAATTCAGTATTCGTACTTGAAATTTCACTTTGAGTTTATCAGTGTAGTTTACAGATCAAGTTGGTATCAGAGCAATTAAAAAGCTGGGTTAGCTTCTGATTGAGTTTTGACAGTTGCTTTCAGTTTATTGGTTATCCATATCACTTGATTAGATTGTAGTGTGCAGTTTTGGAATCAATGTGTTTACAAGAAACTATGGGTAGTTGTCACATAAATCCAATATGGAAGAGCTTGAAAGCATCAATAGCCAGATTGAGGATGAGAATGCATTCCTAAGATGCAAGCTCTATTCCCTTGAAGAGCAAATTACAAGTTTAAAATTGGAGCTTGAATCCAAGGATGAGCTCTTGATTAGATTGTAATGTGGTGAGTGTGAAAAGGTAAAGCCTTCAACTTTAGATGCAGAGACTATGACTAAATGCACTGTAAGTTATTCACCACGTAATTCATCTACTTTTTCTTTCCATTCATATTCAGATTCAAGTAATGATGCTTTTGGTAGTTTTGAACAACAAACTAAGGGTATAGGATCCAAATTGTTGAAGAAAATGGGATTTAATAGAAGAGGTCTTGGTCAAGATGGCCAAAGAATTACCAACCCAATACAAGTGGAGCACATATATCTTCATGCAGGTTTGGGTTACACTAGTGAGCAGGTGGAAATTGGAAAAACTTCCTCCATGGCTAAAGGAAGACAAACTTCTAATAGCAAAGAATCGAGGGCACTAGTAGAGCATATATGGTGTAAGAAGGAAGGTAAAAGAGATATTGAGATTCTACCTCCTAGTTCCTACACTAGAGTTAGCACTAAATCTTTTGATCCATTTTTTATATTTAAGAAATTTAGATTTAACATTCAAAAGATAATGCAATCATTTCCTTGCACCTTTTGTGGGATGCATAACCACAGTGTTGCATTTTGTTGGAAGAGACATGCTTTGCTTAATCAGATTGCAAGTGTTAAGAACCATTCTCATCATGACAAAGTGAAAAAAGGTAAAAGAGAGACCTCACCTAAGAAGGTTATTTCCACTCATTGCCATATGAGTGGACATCGGATTGATCATTGTTATAAACTTCAATCATCTTCTCATTCAAGTAATGGTAACACTAAGATGATTTATCAACCTATTAATAAGGTCAATGAAGTTAAATCAATCCATAATGATGTTAAGGAATCCACTAAGACAATTAATTTCACTAGGAAGAAAGAAATGGTTAAGTGGAATATCACTACATTCTTTTTGCAAAGCTTGGTTATGAATTCACCTAAGGGAATGAATAAGCTTTGATAGATGTAGATTAGAGTTGGTGGGAATACTTCAAGATAGGTTTCTCATATGAAGTTTTTCAATTCTCACTTTTTTATAACTCTAAGATTTTGATCTCCTATTTATGCTGTGTGAGTTGTCTAAAGGACTTGAACTCATTTGATCAGTTGGAGATAATAGCATAATGCATGTTGTAGGTTGAGTTAATTCCTTGCAACACTTATTTGACTTCTATTTTGAGTGTATCTATTTTTGGCACATAGATGTATAGATGCATTGTTAAGACCCTGTGGGCATGTTTAGATGTTAGGCAGCGTACACTTTTGGTTGTTTGCATTTGCTTGGCATATAAGTCTCATACTAAGGGCATTGTATTACAACATGTCCACAAAATTTATTGTATGTTGTCAGCATTATAAACTTGTCTTGCAGTTACATTGGGAGTTGTTTTAGTTTTTGGTAATTCACCACTTTATAGGATGTGACATTTGGATAGGCAGTATTGGTATGTTGTAATCACTTTGGCAGTTGCAGATTCACTTACTCATGCCTTTGGATTAGGAATTTTTACAATTTGATTGTGAATCATTTTAATGCAATTATTTATACCTTTTGATATGATTGGGTTTTATTTTCATGGATGCAGTAGACCAGTTTGTAGTTTCAGGGGATATTGTACTTTTGGAGACCAAAAGCCTTCCATTAGGGAGGTGTGATCAGAAATTTGGAGTCCATATATTTGAAATCACGAGTCTGTAGATTTGAAATCACACGTCTATATAAATTCCACATGAAGAGGTATTTTTTTTGGTAATATCATGCCCCAGCCACATGGGAAAAACTAGACACTTTACCGAGCCACATAGCTCATGATCCATCTACCACATCCCAAAAATGTGAGAATAGACATGCCAAGTCAAAGATCAAAATTTAGTTTTGATAATGGTTTTAATTCAAAGTTTCAGTGGTGGCATACTGTAGATCTCGATGGGAGCTTTCTGATGCATTTTTTAGAATGTAAATCTGAGTTCGGGAGCTCCTGTTATGGCCATGTGAAGATTTGTCAAAAAATGTCTCTTGCGACATTTGGCACGTGTTTTGAGGTGGTTTCAACATTAGGACCTATCAGAGGTCGACACTTTATAAATGATAAAGGCTTGCAAAAAAAATTGGTTCGATGACATGTCACGTCATCAACATGCCATGTGGCACCGTGAGATAAGCTCGTTGAGCAAGGTGGCGAGTTTGAAAGAAGGACCAAGTCCAACGGCATATGTTTGGTATTTTGACCAATGTGCATGCTGAATAGGCACCTTGAGCCCACCAAAGGGGGCGTTGACACATTCCAAGGAGGTGCATACCAATTTTAAGCCTAGACTTATTCCAAAATCCGTGCATGTGGGAGAAAAGACAAAGTCTAAGCACCAAAAAAGGAGGGAAAAGATTTCAAACCCAGTCAAAGTGCCTAAAAGAAAGGGTTGGCGGTTTTGAACCCTTGACCTGCAACCCAAAAGGGATAAGCCTTGACTGCTTGTGTTGCAGAGGTCTAAGTGCTATTAAAAGCACAAATTTCTACTTGAAGTTATTGAATTATGGACTGTGTTTTTTATTTTTAAGAGGCCGAGACATTGTAAAAGTTTGGGAAAGCTTATGTAATGGATTTTTATCCATCTTTCGGCCATTATAAATAGTCTTAATACTCTATTTTATCCAATTTGCATATTAGAGGAGTATTTTTCAACCCATAGAGGAAATTTTTAGGACTTTGAAGCAACTTTGCAGGTGTGAAGACTCATGGAATTCGAAGGTGCCAGGCTTGATTTCAGTCACAGTGAAGGTGAATTCTTGCATTGAGATATCAACTTGCAGAAAAGTTATTTATTGTTTTCAGGTGTTTGAAGTGCCCTTAATGAAAATGGTCCACTCCTTTGGAGAACCTGGAGATGTAGGCATCAATTGTTGAGCCGAACTCCGTTATCACATTTCATGTTTGGGTAATTGTCATTTTGATGCATGATTTTGTTTTAGTTTGCTAATTTGATTTAATTAGTAAATGAACTCATGCAAGTAATCTACAATTCGACAATTATAACACAAAACTATTAAAAATTAGTTTAATTGGTAAATGGAAGTAACAAGTCTTTTGACAATTCCAATCCAACTCAACAATCGAGAACATTTTTGCCAAAACATTTTTCAAGTTCTTTTGAGTTTTTTGAGAATTTGTTAAGTTTTGAGAAATTCAGTATTTGTACTTGAAACTTCACTTTGAGTTTATTAGTGTAGTTTACGGATCAAGTTGGTATCAGAGCAGTTAGAAAGTTGGGTTAGCTTCTGATTGAGTTTTGACAGTTGCTTTCAATTTATTGGTTATCCATATCACTTGATTAGATTGCAGTGTGCAATTGTGGAATCAATGTGTTTACACGAAACTATGGGCAAGTTGTCACATAAATCCAAGATGGAAGAGCTTGAAAGCATTAATAGCTAGATTTAGGATGATAATGCATTCCTAAGATGCAAGCTCTATTCCTTTGAAGAGCAAATTGCAAGTTTAAAATCGGAGGTCAAATCCATGGATGAGATCTTGATTATATTGCAATGTGGTGAGTGTGAAAAGGTAAAGCCTTCAACTTCAGATGCAAAGACTATGACTGAATGCACTATAAGTTATTCACCACGTAATTCATCTACGTCTTCTTTTCATTCAGATTCGGATTTAAGTAATGATGCTGTTGGTAGTTTTGAACAACACACTAAGGGTATAGGATCCAAATTGTTGAAGAAAATGGGATTTAATGGAAGAGGTCTTGGTCGAGATGGCCAAGGAATTACTAACCCAATACAAGTAGAGCATAGATCTCTTCATGTAGGTTTGGGTTACAATAGTGGGCAGGTGAAAATTGGAGAAACTTCCTCCATGGATAAAGGAAGACAAGCTTCTAATAGCAAAGAATCGAGGCCACTAGTAGAGCATATACGGTGTAAGAAGGAAGGTAGAAGAGGTATTGAAATTCCACCTCCTATTTCCTACACTAGAGTTAGCACTAAATCTTTTGATCCACTATTTATGTTTAAGAAATTTGGATTTAACATTCAGAAGATAATGCAATCATTTCCTTGCACTTTTTGTGGGATGCATAACCACATTGTTGCATTTTGTTGGAAGAGACATGCTTTACTTAAGCAGATTGCAGGTGTTAAGAACCATTCTCGTCATGGCAAAGCGAGAAGAGGTAAAAGGGAGACCTCACCTAAGAAGGTTGTGTGCACTCATTGCAATATGAGTGGACATCGGATTGATCATTGTTCTAAACTTCAATCATCTTCTCATTCAAATAATGGTAAAACTAAGATGATTTATCAACCTATAAATAAGGTCAATGAAGTTAAATCAATCCATAATGATGCTAAGGAATCCACTAAGACAATTAATTTCACTAGGAAGAAAGATATGGTTAAGTGGATTATCACTACATTATTTTTGCAAAGCATGGTTATGAATTCACCTAAGGGAATGAATAAGCTTTGATAGATGTAGATTAGAGTTGGTGGGAACACTTAAAGACAGGTTTATCATATGAAGTTTTTCAATTCTCACTTTTTGATAACTCTAAGATTTTGATCTCCTATTTATGCTGTGCGAGTTGTCTAAAGGACTTGAACTCATTTGATCAATTGGAGATAATAGCAGAGTGCATGTTGTAGGTTGAGTTAATTCCTTGCAACACTTATTTGACTGTTATTTTGAATGTATCTATTTTTGGCACATGGATGTATAGATGCATTGTTAAGACCCTATGGGCATGTTTAGATGTTATGTAGCATACACTTTTGGTTGTTTGCATTTGCTTGGCATATAAGTCCCATACTAGGGCATTGTATTGCAACATGTCCACAACATTTATTGTATGTTATCATCATTATAAACTTGTCTTGCAGTTACATTGGGAGATGTTTTAGTTTTTGGAAATTCACCGCTTTATAGGATGTGACATTTGGGTAGGCAATATTGTTATGTTGTAATCACTTTGGCAGTTGCAGATTCACTTACTCATGCCTTTGGATTAGAAATTTTTACAATTTGATTGTGAATCATTTTAATGCAATTGTTTATACTTTTTGCTATGATTGGGTTCTATTTTCATGGATGCAGTAGACCAGTTTGTATTTTCAAGGGATATTGGACTTTTGGAGACCAAAAGCCTTCCATTGGGAAGGTGTTATCAGAAATTTGGAGTCCATAGATTTGAAATTATGAATCCGTAGATTTGAAATCACAAGTCCATAGAAATCTCACATGAAGAGGGATTATTGTTTGGTAATATCATGCCCTAACCACATGGGAGAAACCAGACACTTTATCGAGCCACATAGCTCGTGATCCATCTACCACATCTCAGAAACATGAGAATAGACATGCCAAGTCAAATCTCAAAATTTAGTTTTGATAATGTTTTTAATTCAAAGTTTTAGTGGTGGCATATTGTAGAGCTCGTTGAGAACTTTCTGATGCATTTTTTAGAATGTAAATCCGAGTTCGAGAGCTCTTGTTATGGCCATTTGAAGATTTGTAAAAAAATGTCTCTTGTAATATTTGGCACGTGTTTTGAGGTGGTTTTAACATTTGGACCTATCAGAGTTTGACACTTGGTAAATGCTAAAGGCTTGCAAAGAAAAATTGGTTCGATGACATGTCATGTCATCAACATGCCACGTGGCAGCGTGAGATAAGCTCGTTGAGCAAGGTGGCAAGTTTGAAGGAAGGACCAAGTCCAACGGTGCATGTTTGGCATTTTGACTAATGTGCATGCTGACTAGGCACCTTGAGCCCACCAAAGGGGGCATTGATACATTCCAAGGAGGTGCGTACCTATTTTAAGCCTAGACTTATTCCAAAATCCATGCATGTGGGAGAAAAGACAAAGTCTAAGTACCAAAAAAGGAGGAAAAAGATTTCAAACCCAGTCAAAGCACCTAAAAGAAAGGGCCGGTGGTTTTGAACCCTTGACCTATCGTCCAAAAGGGATAAGCCTTGACCGCTTGTGCTGCGGAGGTCTAAGTGCTATTAAAGGCACAAATTTCTACTTGAAGTTATTCAATTATGGACTGTGTTTTTAATTTTTAAGAGGCTGAGACATTGTAAAAGCCTGGGAAAGCTTATGTAATAGATTTTTATCCATCTTTCGACCATTATACACAGTCTTAATACTCTATTTTATCTAATTTGCATATTAGAGGAGTATTTTTCAACCCATAGAAGAGATTTTTAGGACTTTTAAAGCAACTTTGTAGGTGTGAAGACTCATGGAATTCGAAGGTGCCGGGCTTGATTTCAGTCAAGGTGAAGGTAAATTATTGCATTGAGATATCAGCTTGCAAAAAGTTTCTTATTGTTTCTAGGTGTTTGAAGTTCCCTTAATGGAAACGGTCCACTCCTTTGGAGAACCCAGAGATGTAGGCATCAATTGTTGAGCCAAACTCCATTATCACGTTTTGTGTTTGGGTAATTGTTATTTTGATGCATGATTTTGTTTCAGTTTGATGATTTGTTTTAATTAGTAAATGAACTCATGCAAGTAATATAAAATTTGATAATTATAACACAATGCTATTAAAAACTGGTTTAATTGGTAAATGGAAGTAACAAGTCTTTTGACAATTCCAATCCAACTCAACAACCGAGAACATTTTTGCCAAAACATTTTGCAAGTTCTTTTAAGTTTTTTGAGAATTTGTTAAGTTTTGAAAAATTTAGTATTCGTACTTGAAACTTCACTTTGAGTTTATCAGTGTCGTTTACGAATCAAGTTGGTATCATAGCAATTAAAAAGTTGGGTTAGCTTTTGATTGAGTTTTGATAGTTGCTTTCAGTTTATTGGTTATCCATATCACTTGATTAGATTGCAGTGTGCAATTGTGGAATCAATGTGTTTATAGGAAACTATGGGAAAGTTATCACATAAAGCCAAGATGGAAGAGCTTGAAAGCATTAATAGCTAGATTTAGGATGATAATGCATTCCTAAGATGCAAGCTCTATTCCTTTGAAGAGCAAATTGCAAGTTTAAAATCAGAGCTCGAATCCATGGATGAGCTCTTGATTATATTGCAATGTGGTGAGTGTGAAAAGGTAAAGCCTTCAACTTCAGATGCAGAGACTATGACTGAATGCACTATAAGTTATTCACCACGTAATTCATCTACGTCTTCTTTTCATTCAGATTCAGATTCAAGTAATGATGCTTTTGGTAGTTTTGAACAACACACTAAGGGTATAAGATCCAAATTATTGAAGAAAATGAGATTTAATGGAAGAGGTCTTGGTCGAGATGGCCAAGGAATTACTAACCTAATACAAGTAGAGCATAGATCTCTTCATGCAAGTTTGAGTTACACTAGTGAGCAGGTGGAAATTGGATAAACTTCCTCCATGGCTAAAGGAAGACAAGCTTCTAATAGAAAAGAGCCGAGGCCACTAGTAGAGCATGTATGGTGTAAGAAGGAAGGTAGAAGAGGTATTGAGATTCTACCTCTTAGTTCCTACACTAGAGTTAGCACTAAATCTTCTGATCCATTTTTTTTGTTTAAGAAATTTGGATTTAATATTCATAAGATAATGCAATCATTTCCTTGCACTTTTTGTGGGATGCATAACCACATTGTTGCATTTTTTTGGAAGAGACATGCTTTGCTTAAGCAGATTGCAGGTGTTAAGAACCATTCTCGTCATGGCAAAACGAGAAGAGGTAAAAAGGAGGCCTCACCTAAGAAGGTTGTTTGCACTCATAGGCATATGAGTGGACATCGGATTGATCATTGTTATAAACTTCAATCATCTTCTCATTCAAGTAATGGTAAAACTAAGATGATTTATCAACCTATTAATAAGGTCAATAAAGTTAAATCAATCTATAATGATGCTAAAGAATCCACTAAGACAATCAATTTCACTAGGAAGAAATAAATGGTTAAGTGGATTATCACTACATTCTTTTTGCAAAGCATGGTTATGAATTCACCTAAGGGAATGAATAAGATTTGATAGATGTAGATTAGATTTAGTGGGAACACTTCAAGACAGGTTTACCATATGAAAATTTTCAATTCTCACTTTTTGATAACTCTAAGTTTTTGATCTCCTATTTATGCTGTGTGAGTTGTCTAGAGGAATTCAACTCATTTGATCAGTTAGAGATAATAGTAGAATGCATGTTGTAGGTTGAGTTAATTCCTTGCAACACTTATTTGACTGCTATTTTGAATGTATCTATTTTTGGCACATGGATGTATAGATGCATTGTTAAGACCCTATGGGCATGTTTAGATGTTAGGTAGCGTACACTTTTGGTTGTTTGCATTTGCTTAGCATATAAGTCCCATACTAGGGCATTGTATTTCAACATGTCCACAACATTTATTGTATGTTGTCAGCATTATAAACTTGTCTTGCAGTTACATTGGGAGTTGTTTTAGTTTTTGGCAATTCACCGCTTTACAAGATGTGACATTTGGGCAGGCAGTATTGGTATGTTGTAATCACTTTGGCAATTACAGATTCACTTACTCATGCCTTTGGATTAGGAATTTTTATAGTTTTATTGTGAATCATTTAAATTCAATTGTTTATACCTCTTTTTATGATTGGGTTCTATTTTCATGGATGTAGTAGACCAGTTTGCAGTTTCAGGGGATATTGGACTTTTGTAGATGAAAAGCCTTCCATTGGAGAGGTGTGATCAGAAATTTGGAGTTTGTAGATTTGAAATCATGAGTCCGTAGATTTGAAATCACAAGTCTGTAGAAATCCCACATGAAGATGGATTATTATTTGGTAATATCATGCCCTGGCCACATGGGAGAAACCAAACACTTTATCGAGCCAAATAGCTCGTGATCCATCTGCCATACCCCAAAAACATGAGAATAGACATGCCAAGTAAAAAATTGAAATTTGATTATGATAATTGTTTCAATTTAGAGTTTCAGTGGTGGCATACTGTAGAGCTTGTTGAGAGATTTTTGACGCATTTTTCAGAACGTAAATCCAAGTTTGGGAGCTCCTGTTATGGCCATTTGAAGATTTGTCGAAAAATGTCTCTTGCTACATTTGGCACGTGTTTTGAGGTGGTTTTGACATTTGGACCTATCAAAGGTTGACACTTGGTAAATGCTAAATGCTTGCAAAAAAATTGGTTTGATGACATGTCATGTCATCAACATGCCACGTGGTAGTGTGAGATAAGCTCATTGAGAAAGGTGGTGAGTTTGAAGGAAGGACCAAGTCCAACGGTGCATGTTTGGCATTTTGACCAATGTGCATGCTAACTAGGCACCTTGATCCCACCAAAGGGGGCGTTGACACATTCCAAGGAGGCGCATACCTATTTTAAGCCTAGACTTATTCCAAAATCTGTGCATGTGGGAGAAGAGACAAAGTCTAAGCGCCAAAAAAGGAGGGAAAAGATTTCAAACCCAGTCAAAGCACCTAAAAGAAATGGCCGATGGTTTTGAACCCTTGACCTGCTGTTCAAAAGGAATAATCCTTGACCTCTTGTGCTACAGAGGTCTAAGTGCTATTAAAGACATAAATTTTTACTTGAATTTATCAAATTTTGGACTGTGTTTTTTATTTTTAAGAGGCCGAGACATTGTAATAGCTTGGGAAAGCTTATATAATGGATTTTTATCCACCTTTCAGCCATTATACACAGTCTTAATACTCTATTTTATCCAATTTTCATATTGGAGGAGTATTTTTCAATCCATAGAGGAGATTTTTAAGACTTTTGAAGCAACTTTGCAGGTGTGAAGACTCGCAGAATTCGAAGGTGTCGGGCTTGATTTTAGTCACTATGAAGGTAATTCGTACATTGAGATATCATCTTGTAGGAAAGTTGTTTATTGTTTCTAGGTGTTTGAATGCCCTTAATGGAAACGGTCCACTCCTTTGGAGAACCCAGAGATGTAGGCATCAATTATTGAGTCAAACTCCATTATCACGTTTCGTGTTTGGGTAATTGTCATTTTGATGCATGATTTTGTTTCAGTTTGCTGATTTAATTTAATTAGTAAATGAACTCATACAAGTAATCTAAATTCAACAATTATAACACAATGTTATTAAAAACTAGTTTAATTGGTAAATGGAAGTAATAAATCTTTTGACAATTCCAATCCAACTCAACAACCCAGAATAGTTTTGCCAAAACATTTTTCAAGTTCTTTTGAGTTTTTTGAGAATTTTTTAAGTTTTGAGAAATTTAGTATTTATACTCGAAACATCACTTTGAGTTTATCAGTGTAGTTTACGCATGAAATTTATATATCAGTTATACCCAATAGGGGTTCTCAATCTGTAAATAAATGTTTTGATGTTAAAAAAATGAGTGAAGAGCAAAAATATCAAATAGGGGTTAATCTCAACAATCTGATTTATTTTTTAGATTGTATACATACAAAAAGTGAGAATACTCCTATAACCAAGGAGGTAGCTCAACGACATACTCCATAATACACTCACCTAACCCTATATTTGTGAGTCAGTTATATGACTCACGTACAAAAAATATATTAAATCCCTAAAATACTTGTTGTTACAACTTATTTACCACATGGAACTCTATTTTCCCAGCATTTCCTACCTTAGAGTTACATGGGAAAAAACAAACCACACAATCTCACACACAAATATTTAGAATATATAGTCTTTGTCACTAGATTCTTCATCGTTGGCATGATAGTTAGATTCTTTTTCATTAGTTTCTTTAGTTGCCATGGTGTTGTCTTATAACTTTCCATCAAGGAGTTCTTGTGTTCTTTGCTTCCAATTCATAAGTGTATGTCGTGGTTTTTTATAGTAGAAACATGTGTATTTAGGTTTCGCATTCTTAGATTTGTGCACATGTTTTAAAGTCCTATAAGAAGTGTTTGGCTTTTTTTGTATAGCTAGTGCTTCTTCTTCCTTTGAAAAATTATTCTTCATTTTGTTCCTTCATCAAGTAATGTTGATATAATGTTTTCTAAGCTTAGATTCAACTTACATAGAGTGAACATCATATTTGATACACTGTTGGGCATGCTATTTAAGAGTATGGATTTTGCATCTATTTTCTTTACCTTTGCATTTATTCTAGCCAATTGGTTGATGAGAGAAATAAATTTGCTGATGCGTGACATTATTTCTTCACCTTCATCCATTTCAAGACCATAAAAATTTTGTTTCATAATGATTTTTTGCACTGTCAGCTTGAGAACCAAATAGTGTGTTTAATGTTTCCTAGATATATTTAGAAGAATTTTTAAAGTCCACATGATAAAAATATAGCTTTGAAAAGCCAAGGTCGATAATAGCTAAAGCTTTCTTGTCCTTGACTTTCCATTTTTGAAGTTCATCGACATCAATGGATTGTGCCACAGTGTCATTGACAATGTCCCATAGGCCTTTTTCAAATAGTAGCAACTTGATTTAGATTTACCATGTATGGAAATTCATTCCATCAATTTTTTTGATTGATGTTAACTTTTACATTGTATCCCTCCCACAAATTTGACTTAATAGACATCAGTTGCAACTGATAATGTGCCCTTACAATAACACTAATAATTTTAAAAAAGACACTTTATGAATCTTACACTTTAAATCAACTCACAAATGTATTTAAAGGACATTTGATTTTTATAATAGTATGTTATTGTTTATAAATTTCTGATTACTCTAAAGACTTTACTTTAACGACCTACTAGAAAGACTTTTAGACTAGACAAACTAAAAAACAAACTTTTAACCTAATAGCAAAATTGAATTATTAAAAAATTAGTTATTGATAAAACCTAAAACCTAATACCTCTCATATTTTTGAAAAACCATTGACTATTTTTACAAATCCATCACTGTGTATTATTTGAAAAAATATCGATTATTTTTGCAAATCTAAGGCTTTATGCAAGTGAAATCTCGTTGAGTCACACCAGTGCCAGGATAGGCAGGGTCATGGATGATAGAGTTGGTGGTGTAGAAGTAGAATCTGTAATGGAAAGGAAGAACTCATTGTTGATAGAGGATAGGTATTCAATCTATTTGATAAAGGAATTATCAAAATAAAACAATAGCGATTGTTGAAGATTCAAAGGAGATAAATACACCGAAAAGGCTCACCTTTTTAATTTTATGTTTTTATTACAGAATTAGGGGTTAATCTCAACAATCTAATTTATTTCATAGACTACATACATATAACAAGTTAGACTACTCTTATAACCAAGGAGGTAGCTCAATGACATACTCCATAAGACACTCACCTAACCCTATATTTGTGAGTCAGTTATATGACTCACGTACCAAAAATATATTATATCCCTAAAATAATTTGTTGTTACAACTTATTTACCACATGGAACTCTAATTTTCCAATAGATGTCCACTGGCTCTAGCTTTTGTAATTGGCTCTGGCTCTGGCTATTAGCTCTGAGTCTGACTCTGGCTACTGGCTCTAGCTCCCTCTCTAGCTATTGGCTTTGGCTTTGGGTCTACTTATCTTTCACAAGTCTAATGTAATGTCTCTACCAAAAGAGGTCTATGTAATAACTCTAGCCCTATAATTGCTACTCTAGTAGTGAAGATATACAAACTTGCTTACTATGCAAAGGGTTAAGCTTCAAGCTTTATTATTCTTTGTGCAAAGGGATAAGCTATAATATTTCTTACTCTATGTGCAAAGAGATAAGCTATACGTTTTTTTACTCTTTATGCAAATATATCTCTCACCAAATTCTTCTGAAGAGCTCTCAATCAAAACCCTTTCTCCTCCTGGATAGACGCTTGGCTCCAAAACCTTGGAATGTAAGAGTTACAATATTAGTGAGAGCTTGCTTCTCAAATAATTGTAATATAAGTGAAACCTTGGAGTGTTCTTGGAATTCTCTTGGAATGAGTTTACAAATGAGGTTCATGGGTTTAAATAGTTTTTCAAAACCCACCAATTATGGATTTCTTTATTATCCATCCCCATGTACAAGCTTTTATTTAAGCTTCTTAGCCTTATCTCCCAAAATGGGGCATGACAAGTTGATGAGCGTTAATGGGTTGAACCACCCTTCATATCTTTCTCTTTGGATAAACCTCCCACGTAGTTCTATGGGAGATATCCCAATTTCTATTGAAAATATCCCACATTTGTGGGGAAAGAGATATTCATGGAGTTAATCCCATTTCTCAAGCCATACAAAGTGAGATTTATATAAAATCTTGGAGAATAGTTTGGAACTATTGTGGACAGTCCAAATGTGAGGATTTCATTGGTCTATGTGTTAAGAATCTATTGGACCATGTGCATAACCAATCACCGTAACTACACATGTTAACAAGCCTTACATATGGAGTATGTTTTTCAAACCATAAAATGCATTAGAAAGTTCTTGATGAAATCTTCACTATGCAAATAGTTTAAGAAAAAATTGAGACCATATAATTTGTTCATTATTGGAAATCTTCCTAAATCATTAATATCTTTTCAAAATAATTAAATATCCTTCTTAATTTTTAAGATCTCAAGTTTAATTATAAATGTTAATAAACTCAAAAATATGATTATCAAATTTGAAAAATTACTTATGAACTAATTTTTTTTTCAACAATCATCCTTAGATAATTATAAATATTTAAGCGTTAAATTTAATTATAAATAAAAAATATATGACATCTATTATGATTTAGTAAAACCATTACAGAGATTGAAATTTGACATTGAGATTTTAAAAGAGTACTATTATCTATCATTGTTAAACACATGATCTTCGATAGTTAATTTTTAGGGTAGAAGCATATGGCAAGGAACTTGAAACAAAATTTAAAAAATCTAAAATTAATTCATTAATCACAATTTTAAAATTTAAATATTTATACATCTAATTTTATTCTTTTATTTTTTCAATTAAAAATGAAATTTCAAATTAAAATGATATATTTTTTATAAATATAAGATTAAAAAAATAGAATAAGATAAACTTTTATCACTATGTTAAAATTATGTTTCTAATATAACTTTATCTAAAATAAGGTTGGAAAAAATAAATTGATAAATTATTAAAATTTGAAGGCATCAACAATGAAATAACCCTATCGTATGTTGTGAATTAAAAATTAAAAGATGAAAATAAAATATGTAATAAATATTGAAATTATGATAATATCAAAGATAAGAAAAATATATCTTATCATAATGATATTGTGAATCATAAACTTGAATTTTTATCATATTTATATAAGGTTTTCAATTCTAACAAAACTATGAACTAACTTCATGAGCTTCATAGCAAAATTGTAGATGAAAACTCTAAAAACACCTTGGCACATTTTTTTAAGAACCATAACTCAAAGGAAATAAAAATGTGTCTTATTTTCATTCTACATATTGATGTTATAAAATGATATATATGACATGTTTATATTGCTATTTTTAATCATAAATTAATTTATATATTTAAATAACACAACAAACAAATAAATTTTGGTATTTTTTTTTAAAATTTAAATGTCTATTAAATCAACTACTTATACAAGTTAACAAATTTTTAGTACTCTAAGTTTTTCTTTCCACAAATAAAATGTTAAAAATAAATTATTTTTCAAATTCATATTATTTTAAATTTTATATTTAATTATTTATTATGTCAAATTAATTTTTAATTTATTATTTATTTTATTATATATATTAATTAGGAAGAATCTAAAAATTATAAATAAGTTTAAATAATTCCATTAAAATTTTAATATAAATATTTATTCATCGTATTATTTATCTTTTTTACAATAATCATTTTTTTCTATTAAATTAATTTTCTTTTTCATTAATTTTCCTTCATTACATTTTCATTAATTTTCCTTCATCATTAATTTATCATACAAATAAAAATAAATAAATATATATGCTTATAAAAATTATAATGAATAATAAAAACATAATTTTTAGCAAGCAAAAACATATAACAAAACATATACACACAAAGTGAGGTGAGTAACGTACATCAAAGGCCTTTAGTCCCTCATATCTTGAGGAGGATGTCTAGAAACATTATGAAAGGACACATCCATATGAGAACGAGTAAAGGCCCAATAAAGGGATTGAGTATGTGGCCAACATCCCTTAGCCTTGCCCCTCATATTAGATAAATCTAATTATTGATTAAGACATGATCATGAAATATTTTTTCTATGCTTAGCCTCTCACAATGTAGTCATATGAGTCTACTACTTCTCCAATAGAATCACTAAGAGTCTATAATTGGTTTCCTCAAGCGTATTTACAATCACATCACCAATTACTATAGGCACAAGAGAAGTGATAGCACTATATCTCTACTTCCAAAGGGCATCCATAATTGTGTCCATTAGTTTAAATGCACCGACATGCTTACCAACCAATAGACTTATTATGATAGACTTATTAGGTCTTTCATAGGGGGAAGTTCTTAATAGTTGATAATTTGTTGTTAACATGTGTTTCATTGATAAAACATATTGTGTTCCAGAAACTGAACATGTAGTATTTAATATTTGTTCAATATTTATTCTATAAAATTAAAAGTAACAAATCATATTTTGGCAAGTAATAATTAAGTATTGATACTCTAATGCACATCTATTAGTATTCCAAAAGTTAAGTTTTGGTCATAAGTTTAAAAAATGCATTTTATAATCTCTTGTAAAATATATAATGTGTTAGACCTTGAAACCTTAGTTATAAGTAAGTAAGGATATATTAAAAAGGGTAAAAGAATTGAAATCTAATGTGATGTTATGGAAACTTAATTCACTATCTAAAATTAGGGTGCATCACTGCTGGAACCTTTCCCCTACTTGCATTGTCGTGCTCAAATAATATTTAATTTAAGATTTTGTGAAATATGGTTTTTAACAAGGACCACACCATGTTGTCTTACCTATATATACATAAAGGTACATCATTCACTAAATATTTATTATATTCTAATCATTTCATTTTCTAATTTTCACCTTTTTAACTTAATAAATTTTACCATATATAATGTAAGAGTACAAAAATTTGTTTGTTTGTAATAATTTTTTTTTTTAATAAAATTTGATTAAAATGAATCATATAAAAGTATTTTAGTTGGGAAGATTCTAATAATTATAAATATATTTTAATTAATTTTTTTGATAATTATAAAAATTAATATTAATTAAAAAACTACAAAATAACATACTTTAATAAATAATACAAATAAATTAAAAAATTAAAATTATATAAAAAATAATATTTTCATATAATATATCTAAATTCTAAAATATATATATATATATATATATATATATATATATATATATATATATATATATATAATTAAAATAAAAATCAACTATCACTAATTAAAAATACATATTTTTAATTCATGTATTGTAGTTAATAACAACCATATTACTTTATTTACAACAAATCAAACATCATTCTAAACTAGCGTAACTCTACCTACGGTCACTTGATTTTTTTTAAATCTCCTCCCAAAGTGGATATGTGTTACAAATTTATATATGGCAAGCGGCCTTGTATCTTGAGATTCTGCTTGTGAGGCTGCAAGTATGGTACTAAATGACCGGTGAAGACCGACTCCCTTGTCGTTGTGGATTCATCTCTATGCTATAATCGTACATGCTCTCACGCTGTGATTCCCCAACTGCTTCTCCCTCATTTTCTTCCAATGATTTGCCCATTGTTTCCGGTATCAGAAAGGTGCATAAAAAACCCAAGAAGCTTGCTAATGCAAGAAGCATCAGGGTTTTGTCTATTCCTATCCCAGTTGGATACCGCTCATCGCAATCAGGCGACCCCTCGTGCGCAGGTTGAGCTGCAAACGACAATCCAAACGCTCCAATCATGCCGCCAACCTTGCCCGCCGCAGAAGAAAGACCTTGGCACCTGCATCGCAGCCGAGCAGGGAATAACTCCCCCGGCACGATGAACGTCGTGCTGCTTGGCCCAAACGTCGAGAAGAAAAACGTCATCGAATAAACCACTAGAAATCCATTTCTATGCGATTTGTGAAGCCAGTAAGTCTCGTACGGAACGGCCATGGCGATTAAAAAAATCGTCATGAAGAGAAATCCAAATAGCTGAATCTTGAACCTCCCAATACGATCAATGAGCAAAATGGTGAACAAGTAACCCGGCAAGGTTCCGCACAAGTCAATCAGCACCTGCGCTCTAGCTATGTGATAAACTTCATCCAACGGATTCTCATATTTCTCCTTCACCCATCCAACGGATGCATATATATCCTTCTGAAACAGATTGCTGCTGTAGAATGCAATGTCCAAAAAGAACCAGCAGGACATGGTACCAAGCAATTGCCGGCCGTGCGATTGGGCAAAAGCCTTGGAAAACAATCCAAACGACGGCGTCTGAGTTTCGATCCTGGAAACATTCGCTTCGTCTTCAGTAATATCTATGCCCAGAACTTTCGACATATCCGCTGCTGCCTTCTCGGCGTTTTTAGCCACTAGCGCCGTGAAACGGGCGGTCTCGGGGACTTTCATTCGCCAGTAGAATGTTATGCCGGCCGGAACAGTTCCCATCATTAAGATTATCATCCACACCATGTCCTCCTGCCCGAATGTTGGATTCGGATAAAGTGCTTTAAAACATGAAGACACAAACATAGAGACTGCACCTCCTGCCAGCACTCCCACGCCGTACATGGCGAACACAGCGGCCATGAAGGCTCCTCTGCTCTTTGTATTTGCGTACTCGGACATGATTGTAGCAGACAGTGGGTAATCCCCGCCAATGCCAACTCCCAGCCAGAACCTGAAAAAGCATAGACTCCCTATCACAGTTTCGCGGGATTTGCCGACTGAGAAGCCAGAGGCGATCGAACTGCCGATCATTAAAATGAGTGTAATTCCGTAGACCTTCTTGCGGCCCGTTCTGTCTCCGAGCCAACCGAAGAAAAGGTTTCCCACAAACAATCCGCAGAGAGCAATTCCGTTGACTGCACAATTTGGACCGGAGGCAGCGTACCGCCGTAATACAGTCTTCCGAGTAGATTGGAAAGGGGAGGAATGCAGAACAAGTCGTAGGCATCCGTGAGAAAGCCCATGCCTGCGATAATTATGGCACGGAAATGATACCATTGTATTCGCGCTACGTCCAGCTGAGACAGCACCCTCAGCTCCATTCTTCGCCAATGCACAATACTGGCTACGACGTTGAGATGGGTTGAACCATTTCATAAATTAGAGATCAAAATGTTTTTAATCACTCAATTTACTGGCAAAGGCCCGACTCAAACGCCTCTAGTTTTCAGAAATGCCCAGGGCATAAGATGCCAATGGCGAACATTAACAAAAAAACAAAGAATTGTGCTATGATTCCGTTGAATGCGTTCGGTGCACTCCTGTTCTCCACGCAGAAACAAAAACATCCCAAAAAGATGCCGCACAATAGAAATCTGAATCCCGTCAAAATCTACTTTCAAACCAAAAAAATTAAAAAATAACACACTTCTCAGAAGAATAAGAAGAGAATGACGATTAGAGAGGTTAAAATACAGCATTTAATATATAATTTCGGGATAAGTTTGACGGTGAAGTTTATATATTTTAATAGATTTTATTAAATGTAAAATGAATTTGTGAACAGATCTTCAAAAATTCTAAAGAATTATAAAAAATATATAAATAATTTCTAATGTTTAATAAATAGTTTTCATTAAAAAAAAATCATAATATAAAAAAGGTTCATCAAATTTAGTTTCAAAATAAAATGATAAAACTACGAACAAAATTCATATAAATGTTCTTTATAGTTTAACATGTCAATCAAAATTTATTGTCCTCATGAAAAGTGTAAGAGGTGGTTCCAAATGTCGAAATATCATGGATCAAATTGCAGGGTTTTATTATTTAATGACAATTTTTTTTAAAAAAAAATCTCTTTTTAGAAGGTAATTTTATTTTTTAAAAGAAGTCCATTTTTAATTGTGAGTAGGGTTTAAAAATATTTTTATTTGATTTGATTAAGTTTTTTTTAGCATAAAGGATTAAGGAGTATTTAATTTGTCAAAATTACTTAATTTTGGTTGTATCTTTTGATTTCTAATAAATTTTTTGTAAGTCAAATAACTTCATCAATAAGACAACCACCTTCTGATAGTTTTGATAAATTTTAATTTTATACAATATGTGTTAGGTTTTGGAGCTAAAAGCTTCACTGATGTAAACAGAGGAGGAGGTTGCAGAGAGGTTGCTGAGTGTCACAGACACCGGCGTCGGTTAGGCCAACCGACGTCGGCAGGGAGCAGATAGAAGATCAAGCGACGTCGATCAGAAGTCGGCACCCCCAGGCAGACAGGGACCGGCGTCGGTCACCTGTGCGGTTCAAAACTGCGAGTGTTACAGACAGTTAGTTAACGAACCAAGTGTTTGCATGTTGAGAGCCAATTTTAGACTGAAAGCTGCAGATCTAATTATTGTAATTAGATGTTTAATTATTATTTGGATGAGATCTATATAATAGACTCATGGGCTGTATTGTAAACTTGTGCTAGAGAGTAAGAGAGCTAAATAAGCTCCTTCAGAGTGAAGAGAGCATGGTGTGTTCCTCCTAGTGCCACAGTACCAAGTGTGGGTGCTGGTTTGGAGAGTCAGCAAGATTCTTCATGTATGTATGATCTTGGTCATCAGGTGTGCATGGCTACGTTAGGAGATCTACATGGGTAAGTAAGATCATTGATCTATAGTTGTATGTGTGTGCATGGTCTAGGTTTCCAGGTGTGTAGAACCAAGTTGATATGCAGGTGGCAGCAGAGTCAAGGTGACAACAACACAACATGGAGCAGGATTAGGCAAGATCTACTTGGAGTACGGTGTGTACTTGAACAGAGAGCAAAGAGGAAGGCAAGGGAGATCCTTCCATAAGTAAGATCATTTGGGTTGCAAGTTGTAGCAGTTCATGAGAGATCTACTTGGAGTGTGTTGTGCACTCAGTTGAGTATCTGTGTATACTCAGTGGTACTGGCAGTGGATACTGACTGGTTGGAGGTGAACACCAACTCTGTGTTTGAGTTGTATGTTGGGACCGTAAGAGAGAGAGCTTTGAGGAAAGAAGTACTATACACTTGAGGTGTGGGAAGCCTCTGTAAGGTGAAAGAGTGTGGCGTCTCTTTATTGTATTCTTTTCTGGATGAGTATTAATACAAGTTGTGTATTATCTCTCATATTCTGTGTTATTTCTGAATTCTAGTTACTTGTTACTTCTGGTTAATTCTACATATTTTAAGTTGCTTGTATATGGTAATCAATTGGTGCTTCTGGATCTTAATATTAGAATCAGAGCTATTTGTTGTTCTTGGATTCCTAACAAGTGGTATCAGAGCTAAGGTTGCAGGGAGCAGATTTGTGTTTGATTACAGGTCACTCTCAGGGGTTGCTGATTGAGTGGGAGTAGAGCAATGGCAGAAGAAAGTAAGCTAAGAATGGAGGAATTGAAAAGCATGAATGGTTTCTTACGGTGTTATGGAAAGAAAGAGAAGGTAAAGATATATTGCAGGTCAGTTGAAGATCAGCATGAAGGAACTGAAGAAGTAGGTGTTGCAGGTGTGGTTGCACAGGATGCTCTGGTATGTTTCTTGGATAAAGTAGAATCTTGTTTTATAGATTCGGTTGCCTCTTTCCATGTAGTCTGAAATAGAGTATCTTTTCATGGTAAGATCTTTGGAGACTTTGGAAGGATTTATTTAGGGGCTAGTGTGCCTTGCCAAAGACTTGGCAAAGGGGAAGTGAAGCTAAAATTGCAGGCGGCCAACACATGGGTGTTGAAGGAGGTAATGCAGGTCCCAGTTCTAGAGATGTGGCTAATTTCTTTAGGGAAGTTGGGTGATGAGAGATGCACAAAAACTCTCACAGCAGATGCACTTGAATTAACTGGTGGTAAAAAAGCAGGTACCCTTTATCTACTTGCTTATATTACTAATTATTCTTCTTTTGTAGAGACGTGGCTATGTAGGCTTGGTCACATGAGCAAGAAGGAGATGCATGTTTTTAAGAGGAGGTCAGATATCTTTGACAGGCTTAAGAACTGGAAAGCCTTGGTGTTTATGGAGGAGATGGCGGATAGAGATCAGTGGAGTGGGCTAGATAACTTTGAGCATGGCAATTTGGACAGGGTTTTGATCCATGGAGAGCTCGTGGGTAAAAAGTCATCACTCAAAGGTGAACATAGGTACCGGCATCAGTCAGAGAGAATCGGCATCAAACAGACAGGTGCCGAGGTTGATCATGTGCAGATCAAAGCTGGTGGTGTCGGGCAGGGTAAGCTTGATGTCGGTCACAAGGACCAGCGTCGGCAATAGTAAGACTGACGTCGATCATCAGGACCGATGTTGGCAGCAGGAGACACCGACATCAGTGGGGTCGGTAGTCAGGATAGGTGCATGGAAACGACATCGATCGAATGCAGACTGTGTGGTGACCGAGGTTGGTCACTATAACAGATTTTGAACAGACATCAAGCTGTCATGGAGTCTCAAACGCCCATATGGAGGACTGAAGGGGTAAGTAAGCCTCAAATTCATTATTCCTCTTCTTTATACTTGTTGCTTACTACAGAGCAGGAAGGATCCAGGAAACAGTGGGAGCATGGCAGGAATATGATGCAGAACCAAGCGGGAGATTTGGTAGGGTTGTTAGCCTGTATGAAAGCACAGAGATGAATGGATACCTTAGTTAAAGAATAGATTGAACAGACACGTGAGATGGAAGGCTAGGTCATATGGTCTTGAGGAAGCTGCAAGACAGTGGTACAGGTTTTGACAGGTAGATGACAAAGCAGGGCTTTAGTCAATGTTAGTGTAACCATTGTGTTTTTCTTACCAGGTGGATGATGGTCGCAACATTATCCTATTACTGTATGTGGTGGTATGCTAGCTAGCAAGTTCAAACATACAGGGTTTTGCTAAACTAAAGGTAAGGTTAGTTCAGTGGCATGTCATGAGGAATTTGGAGCAGCAAAATTCTTTGGCATGAGAGACATGGAGGATCACAAGTTGATTTTGTCTCTAGTGGGAGCTGATGTGGATCAGGAGTTGGTGAGGTTCAATACGCAGGATGCAAAACTGGAGCACACCAAGGGCTGGACAGTTTAGTGTCTGAAATCACATGAGGTCTGGTATAGACCTATGTTTGCCCAAGCAGTGGGTGCTATTAGAGAGTTAGGAGCCAATTCGGGGAAGTGGGTTCTCAAGTATTTGAGAGGGACCAACAGCAGGGATTCATGCTATGCAGGGTCAGGACTTCACTACATGGGTTTGTAGGTTCGAATGTGGCAGGTTACTTGGATGACAGGTGGTGCACCACAAGTTGTGTGGTGGGTGGTCTTTAGAATTGATCTTGAAGAGGGATACAAGCTAAGAAATAGATTAGATGGAGTACAGGTACAGGTACAATGCAGCTGTTTATCTCCAAGTGGGAGATTGTTAGGTTATGGAGCTAAAAGCTTCATTGATGCAAACAGAGGAGGAGGTTGCAGAGAGGTTGCTGAGTGTCACAAACATCAACATCGGTCAGGCCAATTGACGTCGATAGGGAGTAGACAGAAGAGCAACTGACGTCGATCAGAAGTCGATCGGTGTTGACACCCTCAGGCAGATAGGGACCGGCGTCGGTCACCTGTGCGGTTTAGAACTGTGAGTGTTACGAAAAATTAGTTAACAAACCAAGTGTTTGCATGTTGAGAGCCAATTTTAGACTGAAAGCTACGGATCTAATTATTGTAATTAGATGTCTAATTATTGTTTGGATGAGATCTATATAATAGACTCATGGGTTGTATTGTAAACTTGTGCTAGATAGTAAGAGAGCTAAATAAGCTCCTTCAGAGTGAAGAGAGCATGGTGTGTTCCTCCTAGTGCCACAGTACCAAGTGTGGGTGCTAGTTTGGAGAGTCAGCATGATTCTTCATGTATGTATGATCTTGGTCATCAGGTGTGCATGGCTACGTTAGGAGATCTACATGGGTAAGTAAGATCGTTGATCTACAGTTGTATGTGTGTGCATGGTCTAGGTTTGCAGGTGTGCAGAACCAGATTGATCTGCAGGTGGCAACAGAGTCAAGGTGACAGCAACACAACAGGGAGCAGGATCAGGCAGGATCTACTTGGAGTACGGTGTGTACTCGAACAGAGAGCAAAGAGGAAGGCAAGGGAGATCCTTCCATAAGTAAGATCATTTGGATTTCAAGTTGTAGCAGTTCATGGGAGATCTACTTGGAGTGTGTTGTGCACTCGATTGAGTATCTGTGTATACTCGATGGTACTGACAGTGGATACTGACTAGTTGGAGGTGAACACCAACTCTGTGTTTGAGTTGTATGTTGGGACCGTAAGAGAGAGAGCTTTGAGGAAAGAAGTAATGTACACTTGAGGTGTGGGAAGCCTCTGTAAGGTGGAAGAGTGTGGAGTCTCTTTATTATATTCTTTTTTGGATGAGTATTAATACAAGTTGTGTATTGTCTCTCATATTCTGTATTATTTTTGAATTCTAGTTACTTGTTACTTCTGGTTAATTTCGCATATTTTAAGTTGCTTGTATATGGTAATCAATTGGTGCTTCCGGATCCTAATATTGGAATTAGAGCTATTTGTTGTTCTTGGATTCCTGACAATATGAATTACCCATAAGTTACATAAGGTTGCATAACACAAATGTAAAGATTAACATTTTTTTGGGGTTACAATGGGAATCGATTACAACTCTTCATTATATCCACCCAAGTTTAGGGTTCAAATTCGGTAACTAATTGACTACCTTCATACTTCATCTTACATGGCTCTTTCCACGTCTAGGTTTATGACTTAGGTTTGCATCCACTATAACGCATTATCATATTGGTAATGTATAACCAAATTGAGTAAGACATCTGAGGTCCAAAGTTTTGAACCACTGACTTCCAACTAAAAAGCACTCAACTACATGCTAAGTGTAATACCGACCACACCAATACAAATCAAAATTTATAACTATAACTAAATGGTGTAGCACCAAAGACATGGAGTTTAATGAAAGGATACCTTAACCTTGAAGTGGATGTGAGAATCATAAGATAAATGTAAGCTTGATCTTTGCACATATATACACTTAGAAGAAAGCACAAATCCATAAAACAACTCAACACACACTGAATCTCATGCTAAAACACTAAAAAAATGATCTAAAGCATTCCCAATAGGGTACCTTAATTAGTAAAAGCATTCGAGCTTCTGCTAAGGTGGCCGGTGGGCCTTGTAATTTTGGTCAAAATTTTACATGGTCCAACATTTGTCTAACTATCATCAATGAACTCTACTCCCATCTCATTCCCATTCCCATCGCTATCACTACCACTACTATGAGTCTACATGGACCGAATTCCATCCACACTAAAAAATAGTTTAGTAGGTCACATCATATCAGTGTTGTCTATTCGACCATGATCCCCATGATTTTTAATTTTTCAACACATGTACAACCATTAACCAATTGAGATTCTGCATGATTATTATATTTATAAGTATGACTCGATGGGAATCTTTGGTGATAATTAATCCAATTTTAGTTCTAGTTTTAATTATTGATTATCTTATCAACATGATATTATTGTTATTATAATGACATTTGAATAAAAAATTATGGTAATTTATTGACATTTCATGTTTATAATTTGAACATTTGTCTAATTTGTCAATGTTCAAAGTTGCATATTACTTTTTTTTATGTCTCTAATACCAAGAGTTATAAGATTTATGATGTAGATTCTATTGTCTCAAATAGTCATATACATTTATAGTTACCACCTAAAGTGTAACAAAAAATTAATAAGACATTTATGTGTGAAGTAGAGGATAGATTTCACTAATAAAAATATTAACAGGTTAGAGAGGCACTCTAGAGTACTAATCAAATTGGTCATGACCTAGTGATTTTCTCTACTATCATTCTACCACCATTCTATTTGGATTTGTAAGATTTTTTCCATTTCCTTAAATAACATTTAGTACATTGTAATTTGGAAGTCTGCCCTTGGGTTAGTTAATTTCTTATTTAATAGGTTCCTCATACAAGTTTGTAGTGTCAGATGAAACTTGATTTAGATAAATAAATAATGATAACAAAGAAATCATAATGAAATATTTAGGTTTGAAATCCTTGAACCTTGTGTTTCCATTCACAATCATAGCCCATGCTATATTACTCATCGCTTGTTTTCTGTCCCTAGACTCAAGACTTCATCCTCTATGAGAAGGCCAAGTATAATTTCCTAGTTTGGGTTGAGTTTCATAGCTTGCTTATGAACATTTGGAAAAAATTTAAACAAATTATTAAGCCCTTAGATGATTCATTTACTTTAAAACCAACAACTTTTGTGTCATTAGGCCACAACAACTTATTTTTTTGAAGATTGACCTCAAATAAGACCTTTGTGGAACCATCAACATATACATTATATATTCACCCAATGGATGATGTATATCAACCTTCCCAACACTTACTTCAAATGTCAGTCATTGGACCGTAATATCAAGGAGTGTCATGGCCATTTTGGATCAAGAAACAAATTCCAAAGTTGAGAACACTCAACCACTTATTGGAACCAATGATGGATAGAAAAATATGGTTTGAATGAATAATTAGAATGAATGCATTAATATGAAACACACCAACAAACCTAACCTAACCATAATTTCCTTTGTGGTAAACAAATGACTAGTCATCATATCCTTAGTCACTCTGGCTCCTATAGTCCCATAGGCAAACCCTAAACAAATTGCAGAAAGTAATTCATAGGAACTTAATGTGATTTTCAATAAATAGAATCTTTTGGATCTCATTTTATTGATCTTTCAATTACAATAATCCTTGACTTATAAGGTCTCTATATTATCTATAAAGCCTATATAACCCTCGCTTTCCCCTCATTTTTAATAGCCATTCCCCTGGCAGGCACGAGGAGGATTTCATGGAGGAGTGAAAACATGTTGTGATTGTAGACTTTATGCTTGATATAACTTTTTTTATCATGTGTATTCTATGTGCTTAACATAATTTCAATGTCAAAAGTGATTTTTTGGTTCCATGTCATAAATTTGACATGTTTGATGTTATATCTCTTTTCATTAAGTATAATTCCTTTAACTAATATCAAGTAGGGATAATTCAACCCCAATTTATAACACTACAATTAAAAAATATAATACTTTTTTATATAATCAAATGAGAATCATAATCTATTGTCTAATGCTTTATAAGTTATTTCACATATTTATTACATAACCCATTGCCTTTATTTCCTTTCCATATACTTTCATTTACTCTAGTTTGTCAATGAACATTTGCATTCATTCCTATCTGAACTTGCATTTTTGAGACATAGATTCAATAAGACCTAATTTACTATAAAATAATATAATAGAATCCATAATAAATTATAAAGGGGTTTAGTGAAGTATATTTATTGTTATGATTTTATAGACAACATTAAAAAGTATCCAACAGGAAACAAATTGAGATGATGAGGTGAAAAAAACCTGAAACAATTAGAACAGACTTGACACCTTTTTCTAATATACTTGATTTTACATTAGTTTCTTTTGATACCTTTGCATAGGTGAAATAAATTGACACCATTAAATGTATTAATACTTTCATATGTTTCTTATATGTCATGGTTTATGTAACCTATGAATGGAGTAATGTCATTGTATGATACTTTCTCACTTGATCGATTTTTAACTAGTAAATGTTGATCCATTATTAGTCTTATCATGTTAATGATAATACAACTTGTGATAACACCAAAAAATGATGAATATAAACTTGAAAAAACTTTGAATTTGAAAACTTATATATGGAAGGATAAATTTATTTCACACAAACAATATACTTTTGGTATGTTTTAATATGAGATTTAGGTGACTTAATAAGAGATTAAATTAAAAATTATTAGGAGAGAAATGAGGTGTTGTGTAATATGGAACCCATGTAGATGGATAATTGAATTGATTTTAATGTTTTGAGTACATATAAATATTCCTCTAAGAGGATCCTCCTGCAACAAATTAATGATAATACATGAAATAACAGATTTATAAAATTAACAAAAGCACCAAAATGATTATATTGATCACAGGCCACTTCGAGGGGGCAACCTCCTTTGGTCAAGCTCAATACAATAAATTCATGGATACTTTTATTGGCCTTAACACTTATATACTAAGTCTTATCAAAGAAACTACTAATTCTCATGAATGTGGGATAAAACAAAATGCTCATGGGATGACTTACAAAGCATATGCATCCATAACAACTAATATACTAACAAAGTAAAGAGAAGGGGTCACATAGGTTCCTAACATCCCCTCCATTTTCAAAAAATATTTATCCTCAAATCTTTAGATGTGGGAATTGGTGTTGAATCTAAAAAAGTGGTTCCCATGTTGCATCTTCTAGTTGTATTTCGTGCTACTAAATTAATACAGCTGTGATGGAGCAAGAGTGAAGTTGGCATGTGCACTTGTCCAAGATTTATTATAATTAAAGAAGGATGGATCTTTCATTATCAAGTTATGGTAAAATAGTCTACACTTTGATGTTTGTGCCAATAACTTTCTTCATACAAGAGACATGAAATACTGGATGAACTCGGGAAGATGGTGGGAGTTCCAACTTACAAACAACCAACCTAATATTTAGGAGAAGCTTATATGGGCCATAGATATTGGGAGATATCTTATGATGCCATTTAAGTTGTTAGGAGGATTTCTTGTATGGATGCAGGTGAAGAAAAACCATATCACTTAATTAAAAGGTGCACTTAGAATGGTGCTAGTTAACTTGTTGTTTCATTATATTTTGTGCCATATGAATATTTTCCCATAGGGTGCTGAGGATCTGATCCCAAGTTTAGAGAAACATGTCAATTGTTTGAACTAGTGAACTATTGGGGGTGTACCGAAGGAGCACTAGTAGTGCTTGACCATAGACTACTTCATAGGGAGTCATTTTAGTTGAAGTGTGGTAGGAGGTATTATACC
This sequence comes from Torreya grandis, assembly GCA_037957365.1. Classification (NCBI taxonomy): domain Eukaryota; kingdom Viridiplantae; phylum Streptophyta; class Pinopsida; order Cupressales; family Taxaceae; genus Torreya; species Torreya grandis. The sequence goes on from JARHVA010003846.1 coordinate 496,724, forward strand.
CCCATTTGGTGAGAGGAAGCCACTTTGATCACTGGTGTCATTTTTTTGAGGTGAAACAACAAAAGAATATTTCTAGGCATTTGTTGATAATTTTAGTCTAGCCATCCATTTATGGATGATACCCAAAACTTATCTTCAGTTGGGTGCTGGTGCATCAAAATAGTTCTATCCAAAAATAGTTGGCGAAGGTTACATCACGATCTAAGATAATAGAAGAAGGAATGACATGTATATGGAAAATATGGTCCAATAAAATTTTTAAGACTATGGAAGTGGTATAAGGATGGCTGAGGGCACAAAAATGACTATATTTGGAGAGGCAATCAACCATAACGAAGATCACTATTTTCCCTCTAGATTTAGGGATCCCCTAAATGAAATCCATATAAATATCTTGGATAAAATGAATGTAAATGCATTGAAATGACATTTTAAACACTTGTAACACATATTCCATTTAGAGGAGACCTCATCTATGGTATTGGTTTATACGAACAGTGTACGTACACCTCAAATAACTATAATTTTATAAGGTTTTGAGTAGAAAATGAGGTGTAAGACTAGGTAAAGGGTTGAATATCATTTAAGGAGGGAATATGATAATTTTTTCACCTTCTCAAATCATAAAATGTTTATAAATATTCATGTAAATTATTCTACAAGTCCTTACCAAATAGGCAGTCTTGGAATGCAAGAAAGAGGTGACCTAGTCATCTAAGTGAGGTAAGATTATAGGTGAGAGATACTTGGAGAGCCAAAATATTGGTATAATAGGTTATTTTAGATGTGAAACAAGCTCATTCATTTAGCTAAATGTTTTATTCAACTCTTATAACCATTCAAATGGTGACCACACAAAGACTAGATTGTGTGTCTAGTATTCCCCCTTAATCAATAAAATGGGGATGCTCATAGGTGTGGAAGGTTGATATGGAGTTAATGAATCATCATGAAACCTATGTAACTATCTCCTAAAATGAGCAAGCTCCACATCCATGGCCATTATGGAGAGTCTAGGTAGTTTCTTGAACATAGTCAACATGTAATAAAGAGGTGGTCACTAAATGCTTCATGGCGAAGGCTTAATTGAGTCATTTAAATGATTTTAAATACCATAAATATATGTAATTGACCAAGGGTGGAGTGCATAGGATCCTCATGGGTCAACCATTGGCTAAAAATAGACTTCAAGGCCCAAAACATACTCATCGAATACACTAGTTAGTCTAAGCAATGCATAGAGGAGTGTAGATGTCTATTATAAATACCATGTGAGTTGGTTATGACCATTATGAAATTTTCATACCAATTATACGTGAGTAATTTCTTATTTATCTTTATCATGGTACTATATATTCAGGCTCTAAGGCCTTTGTTTTCGTCCCTCGATTGGGTGTAGTAAAACTCTGATAAATTGTATGTTGAGAACCTTGAGAATCAATAAAGAAAGGATTGATTCTATACTTATTTGTTAGAATTAGTGTGTTATGGTTTTTTGACTTGAATAAAGTGTGATTTTTATTCTCCTTTATAGTTCTTCTCCTTCACCTAGTTGTCGGAATGTCATCCTATGCAGCTCATGTGATGTGTTATAGTGTGGTAACTGTATTGAAGAGTGAGCTGGTTGATAGTGCCTCAAGTAAGCCTCTTTTAAATTTACTTCAAGTTTTGGACATTCCACATAGCGTTCACATGAAAAACTTATGTCTAGGAGTTCATCAAGAAGCCCATTTCATTAAACAATTTATATTTGATTCATAAAGTGTTGTTTGAAGATCGGTTGAGAGTGGATAGGTGAATATTGGTTCATCACCATCTTTATAAACAGTTTCCTTTTGATGTTTTCATTGTATCTCTTTTCATCCCAACATCAGTAGGTCTTAGGAAGTGAGCTTAAGTTGATGTACTAAAGGAGTTAGCCTTATAACCTAGAGGTTTGGTCCTCCTATAGGTCACCCATAGCCTTTGGACCAATCCCATGTCATCCCAAGCTTGAAGAGAACCAAACCATCTTCCCTTAAGGGTGTAGCTTGGAGTGTTAACATTTATGTCACAAGTTATATAACTATATGCAAAGGTTTTGATGTCACTATTCTTGTCCTTTCCATGGATCTGTGCTGATTTTATCCATACCATGAAATGTCTATGTTATAATCATTGGTTTCAGAATTTTATAATCAAAAAGTGATCTTGTATTATTCCAAATAAAGATACATATTTTTATACCATTATTAACATTGCATTGATTCTATGTGTCTAGTATAGTGTACATACGACATGGTAATATATCACCAAATAATTATTATAAACTATATTAAAAGTATAAGATCCTTTCGATTTTGTTTTTTTTGTGTTTATCTTTTAGATTGGCCAATGTAATTATGAGTTACTCCAATTAGTGTTCAAAACTTGGGAATGCAAAAAAGAAACATTGGTGGTCTCAATTGGAAAATCATTGAAAATGCATTTTTTTTGAGTTGTTTTAAATAATCTAGAGATATTCATTTTTTGAATTGACATATCCATTCTATCAAATTCCATTATTTTGTCTAAATTTGATTTATATTTAACATCTTTTTCTATACAATCTTTCTTTTTTACAATTATCATTTCTTAATTCCTACCCACATGGTTGAAACTACTTGGTTTATAATAGTTTTTATTTCCTTCAAAAATATTTTAAGAATAGTTCTTTTGATATGATATGCAAAGACACGATTCATATATTATAATTCTCATTGAATAATTTTGAGATATGAAAAATGTTTTGTGTTTCCCTCACTTCAATGATCACCATAAAAAATCATTGTAAAATTCATTTCCTTAAGAAACTTGTCTTTGAAATTTCTAAGTGATTGTTGGCCTTTTGATGGTGAAACTTAGATCATTTTATATTATAAATAAATATTATATATTGATTTTTTGAACACATGTACGATGTTGCCATCAGGTACCTCTTCTTTATCTTCACTACTTGCTTCAATGTTATTTGATATTTCAATATTTTAACCAAATGTTGAATTTTTCATTAGCATCAAGGAGTTATTTTATTACTTTAATGTTATGTAATTGATATAATTTACTCTTACATTCTTATTTTAGAGTGTGCATTATGATATTTGCATGAACATTTTTTTTTTTGGTATGGATTTTTTATATTCTATTTTTCTTTTTAGTTTGACAAAAAATGTGGTTTTTGTCTAATGATCAGGGTATTGTGTTTTTTTATTATGTTTTGTATCCTAATGATCATGGTAGTGTGTTTTTTTTTATAGGTTTGTGGGCATCTACACATTTGCCAAGGGTATGGTTAGCCTGATGTGATCTAATGTTAAATTTTTTGGAAGGCCTCCATTTTTAATGCCTTATTTGCATTTAATGCATATCTTTTTAACAAGTATTTGATTGTTCACTATAACTTTTAAATATGACTCTATTTATAATTGATTTAAATATAATATCTTATGTTTAAAGTGTAGTTACCTAAAAACTATGCATGCATATTTTGGTGTGTTTTGAGTGTATTATATGAATTTGTGTATTCTTATACAATTAATGTGTTGAATACATTTTGGTGTATTGTGTAATTGATTTTTTCCATTATGTTTGAAAGTATGAAATGATGTTATAGATGTGATACTAAATGCTATGTTTAAAATCATAAGTAGTAATAGTACTTAGATTTTGATGTTTTATTGTTGATGGTTCATAATTAATGTGAACTTTATTGTTTAAAAATATATAATGTCACAAGTGATTTAAGGTTATAAACAATTGAAATACATATTTATTATACATTTTCTACTTTTATTTTGTATTATATTGTTGTCTCCTAGATTTATTCGTAGGTAATAGTGTGTATTTTTATTTTCACATCATATTGCATTTGAAAATGATTGTGCAACATAGCGATGTAAACATTTAATGTCAAACTCTAAATTTATAATTGATAGATGGCATTACATAAGATTTCACTACAATTATATGTGTGTATTATAGCGTAAAAAAATGTATACATTTAAAATTCATCTAATTTTTTTGCCCAATAGGAATCAATATGTAAACATGTACTTGATAGTTGAATATGTGTCAATGGAGTAGTATAACCAAAATAATTTTCCAATATAATGATTCATAGTGTCCACATAAAGGATTTGTCTCATAGAAGAGGATTGAGTATGGAAGCTTTTTTAGACTTTTCATTGAATCAAATGTGGTTTTTTTCCTTGTAAAATACCAAATGCATATGTGTATATCTATCCATCTAACTAAAAACATTATGTAAAAGTTGTCACCCCATAGTCATGTTTTATTCTTAGATGAGATATACTAAGAAAAAATTCACATTCTATGGAAATATGTCTCAGTGTCACATATTGCATGTAAAACAAACAAATTATTAGGATATAATTCTAGTTCATATGATTTAAGTGCATTTGCATCACGTGTATGTAAAAAATTTAAGAAATGCATAATCATACCATTTTTGAGTTCTAAATGTGTATACTGAAAATGTAATAACATGTGAAATGTGTCAAAGAGGAAATATATGACACTATACTTGAATGATTGACCTTGAAAAATATGGTGTTATATTAAGGTATCATAGTTGTTATTATAGTGTGTTCATATTCTTCTATACAATTATGGGTTTGTCAGATATTTAATTATTTCTTATTTGTATATTTTTATATTCTAATGCATTTATATCTTCAACCATAAATGCTAAAGATATATGTTAATGTACATGCCTTTGCTTTGGTGATGTTTGATTTTGATTTTTAGCTTGATGTACTTTTACAAATACTTACAAGGAAGAAAATAAAAGGTTATTTCAATAATGAAGTCATAAGTAGAAATCATGGTGTATATTTTCTACTCCTAATTTATTAATGCTATTGGTAGATGAGTAAAAAACATGAAAATTAAATAAAATATGGAAAAAATAGATTTATTGTAAGTTTCCATCTACTATGTATTATTTAAAATAAATTAAAAAATAATTACTACATCCTATGCCTCAAACTAGACATTGACATACCTATTTAATTTTAAAGTAGCTACAATGATTCAGTTCCACATAATGATAGGAACTGAAGGGATAACCAACTAGTTTAAAAATACACTAAAATGAACCTTTCCAAAGGAACACAAAGTGGAACTTTTAATACTGCACTTAGGTATTTATGAACCAAAAACAATGGCCAAATCTAGATAGAAATTGAAATTGATGGAAGGTAACCCATATATATAGATGGTACCTTATATATATATATATATATATATATATATATATATAATCTTAGTGTTTCTTCATTGTGGCCTATGATTTTAAAATTAATAGATCCATCTATCTTGATTTATGTGCAGATTTTTGTATAAATGTTGATCAAGGAATATTTATTATAGGATAATTTCCTAAGCACCATGGAAAATTCTAGCAATGGTAAGCCATGGAATTTCACATATCATAGGCCACAATGAAGAAACACTAAGATTTTCTCTCTCTCTCTCTCTCTCTCACACACACACACACACACACACACACATTTGTTTGTTAATCTTAGTGTTTCTTCATTGTGGCCTATGATTTTAAAATTAATAGATCCATCTATCTTGATTTTCATATAAATGTTGATCAAGGAATATTTATTATAGGATAATTTCCTAAGCACCATGGAAAATTCTAGCAATGGTAAGCCATGGAATTTCACATATTTAGTTATTTGTCAGCATAAAAATAAATGTGGATAGAGATTTCACTGCCCCCACTTTATTAAATAAATGTAAGATCAACTCAAAGATGATGAAATAAATGTAAAATTTATTTGGTGTTAAATTATAGGATATGCTTCGATATTTGATAATAAATGTAAAAACATGTGTGATTTTTTTTTAAGTATGCATTTTTTTTCATCTATGCCATGACCATCTATAAAAATGATATGAAATAAATCTTTGCCTAAGCTCTGAATCTTCATTTTATTGCTTCCAATAAAATTCAAATTCTTGGAATCATTTGTAGGAAGAGTGTCACCAAGTAAGGTTGAGGATTAAAAGCTTTTGCTTTTGGATTATACAATATCCCATAATTTTTTTGAGTTTACGGACAAGCCATAAGGCTTTAATCAACACCATCAAAATATATTTGAAGTATGTGGGGAAAATTAAACATTGTAAATACTTTGAAGTCCAAGTGGAGTTACACTAGATTGGATTTGAGGATTAAATGGGAATTAATGATGAAATATCAAAGACTACCTAGGCAAAAAAACTCAAAAGACTTGAACACAACTTCAATTTGATAACGAAATCAACTCCAAACTATTATTATCTTCACTAAACCAACTCCATACTCAACTTAAAAATACAAATCTTATGATATATCCACATAAAAAGCCAAAGATAAAAATCCTCTTATAAAAAATATGTCAAAGAATAACTGAGAATACATAAGGAGAGAAAAGAAATGCGCAACATTCCACATCTTGGAATAGTGAGAGATATGTCCCTCTTATTCAATGGTAAAAAGTAGGGGGATCATCTTTATACCAACTAATCATCACCATTTGCCACTACGATATGGTGTCCCATTTCACATGTGTGTACAATCTAGAGTAGTGATCATTGTCTTCCACTTTACACAAGAGTCAAAATAGATAAGGAATCTCTTTTTGACGAAATACAATACTCACAATCATGGATCCCCCACTAGAAATTCGTCTCACACCATCCATGTTAAACAAAAAATTAATGGCCCCATGTTCCTTGGTAGAGAAATGTGTCCCACATTCCACCACACCAGTATGAATAGTAACTTCCACCTCACCGACATGAATAGTGACTCTACAACCTCATCAACATGAATAGTGAATTCATTAGACATCATTTTGCTCTAGTTGAAAAAAACTCATCTCTTACCAGTTTTTTTGATTGTACTCTTACCATTTCTTCTTGTGAATATTTTTAATCTTTCATTTTGTAATCCAATTGTTGTCATCTTATTTTAATCCTTCCCACTATAATGAATACCTATTATAAATTCCTTGACTTGTGTGCATTATCTTCTTATCTAGAACTTAAACTATCTTTTCTTTCTTCTTCTTTGGAACCTGCTACTACCAATCTATATCTTCATCTTATTCCCCTTCACCATCTTCTCTATGGAAATCACAAAAATATGAAACATTAAATATTAGAGAGATATCAAAGTTATACGGTAAGCTTAATTCATAAGCATTGTCATTGATTTTATTCATAATTCTACATGGACCAGTTTTATTGTACTTAAACTTGTCGTATGTGGTTGTTGGAAATATTCATTTCCTTAAGTAAACCATCACCAAATATCCTTATTCAAATGTCATTGATCTTCTTCTACATCTATTGTAAATTTATACTTGTCATTACTTTAATATAAATTTATTCTCACTCTATCTTTCAACTATTGTATATGATCTACAAATGTTTCTGCATCATCACTAACTTGTTTTGTAATTGGTAATTATACCAAATATAAAACTCCCATAATATTTCTCCCATAAAAAACCTAAAATGGTGAATTTCAAGTGAATATATTCATTGAACTATTATATGCAAAGTCATTTTGTGGTAAAGTCAAGTCCCATTATTTGGGCTTCTCTCCAACTATGCATCTCAACAAATTTCCCAAGCACATGTTTAAAACTTCTATATGTCCATCTATTTATGGGTGATATGCACACTATTGAATTTTAGTTTTGTTTCTAACTTCTTCCATTAATTATTCCAAAAATTAATTATAAATTTGGTGTCCTTATTTGATGTAATGGTTTTTATAGATCACGATGCAATCTCGCAACATTATTAAAAAAATTTGAAACTCTATTGGCATCATTAATTTTCTTACATGCAATGAAAAAAACCATCTAAAAAAACCTATCTACAACAAAAGAAATTGAATCATTACCTCTCTGTGTGTTTGTTAATCTCAACACAAAATATATACTCGAATATATCCATGGTTCACTTGGAATTGGTAATGTCATGTACAACCCTATATTCTATGCATGACCTTTAGCCAATTGACATATACTACACCTTGAAACATTTTTGGTCACATATCTTTTCATCTTTGGACAAAAGTACTTCTCCTCCAACAAATCAATTGCATTAGCTTTACCAAAATGTCTAGTCAAACCACCACTATGCATTTCTCTTATAATATTGTCTCTCAGAGACCCAACTAGAAAACATAGTTATTTCCCCTTGAAGAGATAACCATAATATATAAGATATTCATCCTAAATAGTACCTATATATTATATTAATGGATTCCTACACTACACAACTATCTTTCCAAAATTTGGATTAGTATCATATAATTACTTAACAACTTCAAATCCTACTACTTCACTCACTATAGTAGTCAACAAAACCACTCTTCTGCTTAAATCATCAACCACCTGATTTATGCTTCAACACAAAAGTATATCTCTAACAGAAAGACACCCACTTTACATGCTTAATTTTTATTTTCTTTTGAGTATTCACATACTTCAAAGCCTCGTGATATATAAATAGGATAAACTCCATAGGCACCAACTAACTCTTTCAATGTCTCAATACTTGTACAATGACATAAAACTCAACATTACATGTATACTATTTGTTTATTACCTCATTCAAATTTTCATTGAAATATGTTATTGGAATTCAATCTTGACTCAACACAACACCAATTCCTACATGTGAAGCAACACAGTCCACTTCAAACACTTTATTAAAATTTGGTAATGCTAAAATAGGCTTTATTATATTTTTCATTTTCATCAACTCAACACTTTCTGTTGTTGACCTTATGCACACAAATTCTTGTCCTTTAATATAATCCATTATTGGTGGAATAATACTAATAAAATTCTTAATAAAATTTATGTATAATTTTTCTAAACCATAGAAAATTTTTACCTTTATGATGCTTTTTGGAATAGGCCACTCAATAATTGCATTCATATTTTCTTCGTCCATTCTTACACCAAGTGCTGAAACTACAAATCCAAAAAATACCAAACCATTTTGCATAAACCTACACTTCTTTAAATTTGCATATAGTTTCTCTTTTATTAACAATTCTAACAACATTCTCAAATGCCTTAAGTGCTCTTCTTTAGTCTTACTGAATATCAAAATATCATTAAAATAAACCACAACAAAATTACCAATTTGAATGATTAAGAAGTGATTAAGGATGAGGGAGGGATGATGAACAAGATAAATTAACACAAAGTGGTTATGTGATGTGTGCAGGTCATCAATGTGACATACACTACCCTAATCACACAACTTTGGATCAAGTTCAAAGTAAATAGTTTTCCAAATTCAATTTTGACAAACTTAAGACTCTTATAAATGCTAGGAATCATTTTGGAAGGTATAAAGACCTAAAAATGACTATATGTTTATAAAAAATGGATATCAAATTAAAAAGTTATGTATTGAAATCCCTAGGTTTATTACTCAGACCCTGAAAATGCCTAAGTATGGACTAGATTATATTTTGAAAAACTATTTTCCATATTGTAAGGCATGCAACTATGAGAACAACTCTATTAGATGTAAAGTGGCCCTAATTTATTATATTTACTAAAATAAATTTAAAAAATAAGTGTACAATTGTATTATTACATTTATTTCCTTATAGTTGACATTTTAAATAGTAAATATAAGCTTTGGGTCAATATTGGCTTCATGTGCATCTCCACTTGATTTTATGTGCAAAAGAACATTAATGCAGTCACAATACTGATTTTATAGTAACATGGTCATGTTATCTAATAATGTGATCATGTTACTAATATGATTATGCTATTTGAATTTAAATTCAAACACTACATATTTTGGCTTGGTAATGGCTTGGATTCCCATGCCAAAGGATTGGACCTATCAATCTATAGTCGAGTCCAAGAGTTATGACAAAAAAACAAAAAAAATTAGATTTGATCACAAATACACTATGAATTTTAATGGTAAAATTCAAAAACATAATACCATCATGATGAGCACGCTCTCATGTTTCTAAAAATATAATTTTTATAATGTTTTAACTAATTTAAGGTTTCAAACCATGTTTATTTTAACTATACCTTTTTTATGTCACTACATGCCACAAATATACATGCCTATACATGTTTACGTAATTTTATTGTCATCAATCAAAGTGCAAAAAATGTTATATGGTCACAAACTAGGCCTAATTCTACACACATTCAAAAAAAAATGATGATCATTTTTTGAGGTAGTTAGGTACACCACACAGATGGCTATCCATGTTTTTATCAGTATTTTGAATCTATTTATTTGAAAAAGTCATAAAAAATGTATTTATTGAAAAAATATAAAAATATATAGGTCACAAACTAGAATATATTATATAAATGTTCTTCAAAGGGTCTCAAGGAATATCAAAAGCTGCTAAAAAAAATGGTGCACCACACAACCATCTATCTACTCTATTTTCTTAAAAAAAGAGAGTTTATTTTCAAATTTTAGATGGTTTACCTAGTTATACTTAACCATTTTAAAAAATAATTAGTGTTTTTAAAACTAGACATGAAATGCTACTTTTCATGTTCTTACACCATCTTCAAATTTGGAGTGTTGATATCTCAAATTATTTATAGAAGTTTAAATTTTTAAATTTTTAGAAAAATCATGTCCATAGATATTCCCCTTTTTGTCTTGTAACTTTTTGCCCTTACCCTAGGGTATTCTAGATGTGACATCGGCACCCCATGTGTTGAACATTGTATACATACCAATACATTGAGGAGGGATCAAGCACAATGTAGTTATCCCACGTAATTGCTTGGTGTAAGTGCAAGTGAATGTTAGTATGAGTAACAATTTGAATGATTTGAGTGTGAATTGAGACTATAAATCTAGGTATTCTAAATTTTGGCCTGATATAAATGGTTATATATAGAAATAGTGCATAATAGGGATTGATAACCTTGATTTTCACAATTGTTTCTAGGTTTGTTTAAGAATATTTGCATCTGATTTCCATCTAGTGGATAAGTTAGTGAAAGTTTTATATATATAGCATTCTAGTGTTTGTAAATATGTGAAATAGGTCTAAGATGACTCTAAATTACATTAAGTAATGGAAAGATATCTGTTGGAAGAGTAAGGAGAAAAAGGACACTATCATGCTTCCTACATCTCTAGCATTTTGCGCTAGTGTCCAAAGGGCCACACAACTATCCAAGTGGTAGGATATGGTTAGTATAGGGCCTATATGTCTAATAGGTGGCTTAATGTTGATTTTGGTAAGTCTAAGAGTGGGTTAGATCTATACAAAAGTTGGAATAAGATGAAAAGAGGCCCTAAGATAGGCAAGTTGGTCTCAAGTGACATTCATTCCACTAAAATGACATTTTAGATGACTAAAACATTATATGTGTGTGTGTGTGTGTGTGTGTGTGTGTGTGTGTGTGTGTCTTCAACATGGATTATTCACAAGATTCATCCATCATATCAAATTGGGAGGGGTATCGAGAACAGATGGGGAGGAGGATCAGAAGGTAGGGAGAATACTTTGGGCTTCTTCCACATGCTCCGAATACACAAATTATCACATTGACTTAGATTGTTAAAATCATTAGGGAGACACAAATTATATGACTTAGATTGCATATATTATCATATTGACATGGAGTATACCAATTTAGACTTCACAAATTTAAGACTGACATAGATTATATGACTCAAATTCGTAAAACTTAAATGACTTGGATTACATTGATAATCATATTAACATAGGTTATAAGATTCAAATTGCACATATTATTAGATTGACATAGATTTTAAGATTAACATTACACATATTATCATATTTATCCAAAATGTAGGATTGAGATTACTAAATATTTATATATTGGTGCATATTCAAGGCATATGTGATATATCTTATAGGTTCATTACAAATAGTTCATAAATACTATAATACTTTTACATAGGTTATATGACTCAAATTGCACAATTAGTCAAAATGGGAAATTTAAAGTTATATATTGTCATTTCATTACTTAAACTTACTTAGATACTGAAATATATTCAAATAATAAAAACTAATCTAAATATATCTACATCAGTTGATTTAAATTACTCATGTATACTCATCTACTAAGATTAAACATATTTACATATGAACTTGGTATAGGGTTCCACATCTATACATTTTGCTTGAAATATTTTTTAATTATTTAGAAATAAGAGAAGATTAAAGCCACCTTATCCATATGCACTAGGTCATTTATATCCATGGCATCTCTACTTTAGATAGCATGTGTGACATAAGACATCATACTCACATTCCTAGTCATTCTTTGATTGTCTTGATTTTTCATTATGACTATACTACTTTTATTAGAGTAGTAATGCAGCTGATTGTGAACATATTTTCTCATAGGTACACATAGCCTTTATGAATAATTGGATAAATAGAAAATAATAATAAAAAATTGACAAAGCAAATTCCCATTCTATTTATCCCTTTAGACCAACATTTTGTTCATTACATTTAGTTTATAAATTAAAGGGTGGGAATTTGTAGACACTAAATGTTCTAGAAGACTTGTTTGTACAATAATTTTTATGTGACTTTACATATTATAGACATGTAAAATTAACATTTAAGTTAACATCATGCACTTGTCACCAATCTTTTACGCACTTAGATCTATACATATCTTAGGGCCCCTTTTGATCACTTTCGACCACCTTACACACTCATCTAAGATGATATATGATCCCTAAATTAATTTAACACTATACTTATCAACCTTAGAAAGTTTTTAAGCCTTTCTAAACCTTCAACATGATAAAATGAACCATTGGATAGGAGCACCCTATGGGAGATGAGTGCACTTCTCTAGTGTCCTTTCTCCCTCTCATGTCTTCCCACCAAATAACAACTAATTTTCCAAATTTAAAACTATAGGAAGGTTGGCCTATGTCCATAATGAGGCTAATTAAAATTAATTTCAAATATATGAATATACAAATACTTTTCAAACCATATTTCATAGAATAGGATTACACATTCAAAAGCACAAGAATCACACTTGCACATTGAGAGTAGAATAATAATTTCTCCAAATCTGATTACATACAACCCTAGTAGCCTAGAGCTCAAGTTTGGATACATTTTATATATCAAATGTAAAAATTAAGGCACTTAACACATTATTATTACACCAAGATATAACATATTTCACCAGTTATTCACACACCACTTAACATGGGAGAACTACATGAAGTTTGATCCCTCTTCAAAGTATTAGTATCTAGGTAATGCTCAACACATGAGGTGTTAAGGTCTTACCCAACTTCAACCGATGAATCCATTATCCCAATTGATTTACATTGGTATTAAAATGTTAAGTAACTAGGGTTTTAAAATAAAATAAATTAGATAGTGGTTTTTACAAGTGATCATAAGCTCCCATGTCATATATAGGCTCTATAGATGAAGGCACAAAGAACCCAAAAATCCTAATTCATTCATTACAAGTGGATAAGAGTGCCATCGGTTGGAAATGAGTGCCACCCCTCTAGTGTCATATTTATAGTGATGTTTAGGCCTAGATCCAGTTCTAAATTCATGATACCAGTCACTAGACCACTTTACACAAGTTTCAGACCCTGATTCCTCATAGACATGTAGTTTCCAGTTAAGTCTTTGTTTATTACTTACACTTTGATATTTTTAGTAAGTTTATATAATACATTAGTTAAAAATTAGTGAATGGTATGATTATTATATTATTCTCTTGATTTTGCATAATAGTGTTGTCATCTAGGGTTTTAACATAAATCCCAAATTTGATAAAACATACTGATGAATCCACTTTTTGTAGAACATGGCAAGCCCTATTTTCTCCTAGGGTTTCCTTATAAAATGTTATCCTCTTAGGGTTTCAAATTTAGTTCTTATTTTATTATCATAGTGGAGGCTTTATAGCATTCTTATGTCATTATTTTCTTATTATCATTTTATTATTTAGAAAACTTAATACAATTAACAAAGAAGCTCCTCGTAACCCTCAAGGTTGTGATAGTTAATTTCCTTCTAACCAAATCCATGATATCATTATCCAATTGGTAAGGTTTCCCATCCTATAATTAAAAATGAAAGTAACCAACCTATTCTTCATAAAACCCTTCCACCTCCCACATCTCCTCTTTAGGGTGTATGTATAAATGTTCAATTTGAAGCACCTAAGTCTTGTGCTTGTGAGGCTCTAAATGATCAAATAATTATTATGAAAAATTTAATATCAAAGTTAAAAAATCAGAATCATATTTTCAATATAAATATCACATTATAAGAACATCATATTACATGTTAAAAAAATCTAGAATATGCTAGTATTAATCATGTATGTGCATCTCCATCTACCATTATTGTACCTAAAAATATTTCATATCAAAATGAGAAACTACTAAAAATACATCTACACTAAGTGATTCAAATAGCATGTAAATGGATAATAAAAGTTCAAGTGAGATTCTAAAGGCATTGTTTAGAAATAAGTTTATCAAACTACCTCATCTACATCCTCTAAGGAGATCAAAAAATTATTGTGCATATCAAAGAATGCATGGGAATCATATAGATCATTATTTGTCTTTAAAGTAGAAATTAAAAAATATAATTGACAATGGTGATCCTATTGTTGATACATCACTTAAGAAACCCACACACTTTATGAGTGCATCTCCTAAATCACAAGTGACAAAATGGTTACCAGAGGACAATTTAGAGCAAGAAAAGGTACAACTAGAATAATAAAAGATTAAACAGAATAAGTTAGAGAGAGCAAGAGTAAAAAAGGAACGAGATAGAAAAGAGAAATTATAAAGGAAACATTTTGCAAAGCAAAGGTTATAGTAAGGAAAAGTGGCATTACAAAATGAAAAGTTGTCAAATCAAATTTAGGGTAAAAGAATAACATTCTTAAAATTTGGTTTGTAACAAAATAGTATACAAAACATGAAAAAATATGAAAGATAAAGTTTCAAGTGTGGTTCCAAAGGAGTTGACTAACACAATATATATAAAAAATAAATAAAATATATATAAAATCAATAAAATATATGTAAACATACCAAAATTAGGGCCTATGCATGCTCATATGTACTTGTCATACATCAACTTAGTTGTGCACAATATCCTATATATGTTTTAGCTGATTTTATATCACACATGCTTCACCAATGTACATGAGTGACTATAGATTACACATGACATCATTTCTAGTAAGGGTTATAGGTGATTTTACTATTACACACTTAGAAATTATATGTAAATAGGACCCTTGTGGAGGACATGAGAGTAGTGATCTAGTCTTCCTCACCCTAATCTTATCTCAGTGAGCTCAGACTATCACTACTCAGTTCTAAACTTCACACAGGTTTCCTACAACATAGACATTCATCAGCTAGCTCACTAGGGCATAGTAAACATAAGTTTTATCCTTCTTTCCCACCATATATCAATCACATGCTCAGTAATTTACATTATATTACATCTTATGACATTACTCATTCACTAACATTGTGATATATTATTACTTATTGCAATTACTTAATATTGCTTAGATTATAACTTAACTCTTATGATCAAAATACATAATCATGAATATTTTTTTATTGCTTTTCCCAACTTTGCATCTTATATGCACTTCTATGTTCATTTTGAGGACATTTGAATATGTCATTTAAATTTTGAGTAATATGACACTTTCACATTATTTTAATTTTATATTAGTTTTCTTAAAGTTTTCCAAATTATACTACTTTTTTTTAATTCTATATTTTAAAATAAAAATATATATTTATAATATTTCAGGATTCATTGCATAGATTTGAGTCAATACTCTTTGACCCAATTTTATGAGGTGGTCAATAAGTTTTGACCAATTACTCATGTGAATAGTCTACATTAGCACTCATTGCATCTAGGTGATGCTCATAGGGGTGAAGGACCAGGATTTCTCGGTAGGTCAGCCATCCCAGTACTACTTTGGCTGAAGCATGCTTAACTATGGAATTTCTTCCATAGTTAAACATACTTAGCTTGCTACCTCATTTGCAAAACCTTCAACAAGTACTGTGCCTTTGTGAACCATCCAATATGAAGCATCCTTTAGGCTCATTCACAAAAAACATTTAAAGATGTGGGATTTCTATAATTTTTTATAAATATAATTAAATTGTAAAACATTCTCATACATTGAAAACAAAATCATTAATTTATATCCAACAAACATTCTACTATCCTTCTATATTATTGAAATATTGTAGAATAATTGTTATTAAAACTCTTCTATATTATGGTGAATGATAAACTCACATGATTGCAATAGCCATGCAATGTTAACCCTCAAACTTTAAGACTATAGTTATTTATAGAGAGAGGTGAAGATACCATAAGTATGTTAATGTTGTCTATGTTATTTTTTGTATGAGGGGATGATTAAAGATATCACCCCCTTACCTAGTGTCTACGCTAAGAAAGTAATTACAAGCCTTCAAAGTGAGAAAGAGTTATTGCAACTAGTGTGTTAATGCGATCAAAGCCATGGGAACCTGTATTGACATTGTTTGAAGGTTATTTTTGTCATGACCAAGCTAGGACATTCGAGTTCGTAATAGGTTGAATATCTGCCTATGTGAGGAGCATAGAGGGCAGTCAGTTCTGACCAAGGAAAGTGGAATCCTTACATCGTGTATCTTTCTTCAGCACCAATGTGGTGGTTGTTGGAACACAATGAGATAAAAACCTCCGGGGAGTTAGGAAGTACTTTTGAGACATTGGGTTTAGAAGCATCATAAAGGTTCAATGAAATTAGTGCGAGCTATGTGTGCACAATGGTGTGTGTTAGGAATAGAGAGTTGTTGCACAACTGGAAATGAGAACCATCATTGTATTGACTATAGCATTTTCGATTGTGCCCAACTCCATATTAAGTTAGGTTGTGAATCTCGCCTTGTAATTTACTTTGTGAAGCATTACATCAATACATAAGTGCATCGTCTTCTTTCTAGTTCTTGTGTTCTAAGTGAATGTTTGCCTTTTGTATGTGATTATTGTTTCCTTTCAAATATTAATTACATTATGTATGTATACTAACTCTGCAGGTTAGTGCATAAAGGCGTAGTCCATAACGTTTTCAGCAACTCGGCGACATCGCCGAGCTCGATAGAGAAGCATTTTGGTGCTGCGCGGATAAGAGTAAACACTAACCCATGACAGCTCGTATCAGAGACACTATTTGTCACTTGCATGAGGTACGTGTTGGAAAACACCGAATGCAAGCTTTAGAGCTTGAAGCCTTCATTGAAGCCATGTCTGTCTGGAAGATTCAACCTGGGTCTGATGGAGAAAGTGAATATGGTAGAGAACGGCAAGTGA
Organism: Torreya grandis; assembly: GCA_037957365.1. Taxonomy (NCBI): domain Eukaryota; kingdom Viridiplantae; phylum Streptophyta; class Pinopsida; order Cupressales; family Taxaceae; genus Torreya; species Torreya grandis. Next base: position 514,185 of record JARHVA010003846.1, read on the forward strand.
GGAACCCTCTTAGAGAGAGGATCCGTCACTGAGGGAGGAGCCATTACGGGCTACGTATAAAGAACTCATGCGTGGCATGATGCCAGACTCAATTTGTCGGAGGATGCATCCCTTGACCATAGAATCACTGCATTGGAGACAATGGGTCCTGACTTAAGAATCAGTACGCAAGCACTGAAGAGGCTAGGGATCAGCTCAATGACTCCATCATTAGTCAAAACAATCTTATTGATGTTCTTGCCTTGGTAAAAAGTCTCCTTGCCGGGGGAGGCAGGAGTACCAAAGCAAAACATAAGGTTAGGGAGCCAGAACCTTATGATGGCCAAAGAGATGACAAGATCCTGGAGAACTATTTCTGGGATATGGATGAATACTTTTTGGGCCTGAACAATGCCGCAAAAATCTGGACAACAACAAATTTCGTCACTGGGAGTGGGAAGCTTTGGTGGAGGAACCGTGTCGAGGACTGGAAGGCTGGACGACCTGTTGTTCAGATCAATGACTTCGAGGAGATGAAATCGGTACTAGGAGACCAGTTCCATCCAGGGATGGCCCGTATGAAGCTCATGGAGCTGAAGCACACGGGCAAAGTGAGGGACTACATCAAGTCCTCCCAGGCACTCATGTTGGAAATTAATGATATGTCTGATGCAAATAGACTGTTCATGTTTCCGAGTTATAACGTCCAACAATGGGCACAAATAGAATTAAGACGACAGAATGTGCAAGATTTACCTGTCGAAATTACAACCGCTGATTGGTTGTTGGACTTTAAACCCACTGTGATTCTCGTACGGAATGGCCTATGCGAAACTGAATGCCGACATGAATAAAAAACAAATAGCTGAATTGGTAACCTTCCAACACGGTCTATCATGAAAAAGGTCAAGACGCTTCCCGGCAGGGTCCCACACGACGCAACCACCGTCTGCGCTCTTGCTATGTGAAAAATTTCATCCAATGGGTGGTTATATTCGTCTGATTTCTTCAACCAACCGACTGTTCTGTATATTTCTTTCTGAAACAAATTGATGCAGTAGAATGAAATGTCTAAGAAGAACCAGCAGGCCATGGTGCCCAGCAAGTGTCACCCGTGGCTTTTAACAAAATCCCAGGAAAACAATCCATAAGTTGGCTTACGCTTTTGGATCCTAGAAACAATGGATTTGTCTTCGGTAATATTTATGCCCAGAACTTTCGACATATCCTCTCCGGCTTGGTCGCCGTTTTTAGCGAATAACACCGTGAAGCGGGCAGTCCCCGGCACTTTCATTCGCCAGAAGTATGTGAAGCCTGCAGGAGCTGCTCCCCTGAGGATTATTCTCCATACGATGTCCTGCAGCTGGAATATTGGATATTTGTACTCGGCTTTAAAACAGGCGGTCACAGTCACAGCTACAGTACTTCCCGCAAGAATTCCCATGCCCTGCATGGCGAATACGGCCGCCATGAAACCTCCCCTGGTGTTTGTGTTTGAGTATTGGGCCATTATTGTTGCCGAAACGGGAAAGTCGCCACCGATGCCAACGCCTACCAAGAAACTGTAAAAACATATACTCGTTATTACAGATTCGCGCCACCTGCCGATTGAGAAGCCAAAGCCGATCGAACTCGCGATCTTCAAAGCGAGAGTAAATCCGTAGACCTTCCTTCGTCTCATCCTGTCGCTCAGCCAGCCGAAGATCAATTGGCCTACGAATGCTCCGCATAAAGCGATTCCATTAACTAGGGCTTTTACGTGAATGGGTAGCACATCGTCGTAATAGATACTTCCGAGGAGATTGGAAACAGGGGGGATGCAGAACAAGTCGTAAGCATCCGTGAAAAAGCCCATGCCTGAAATGATAAGTGCACTGACATGATACTATTGCGGTCGGGCTGTGTCCATTGTAGACAACACCTTCAGCTCCATTGTTGGTAAAACTCAAACTCTCACCCTAATCGAAATGAAACAGAGTGAAATGCTGGTTTTTTTTTTTGGGGGGGCTATTTCTTTGCAGCACGTAAAGCATATTGTGCCATATCTGACAAAAACCTTTGGCTTGATTACTAGCCTATTTATTTCAATCGCATGGAGCGCATGAAAGGGAATCGCAATTTTTTTTGATGCATTCGATGCACTGCGGGTTCTACAAAGCTAAAAGAGAATCACAGCTCATAATAAGTTTTTTAAAATATATTTCAGGTGTCTAAAATCTATTTTGTAAGGAGGAATATTTATTGTGTATTCATGGAAGCGACTCTCTATTATACTATGGGATTGTCTCGTATTTACAAAGTCAGCGCAATTACGACTAATGGGTGTCCAAAATTCTGGAATCATTCCATATATATCATTACAAAATATAATAACATTAAAGATTTTAGTGTAGGAAAGTTTGAATAAAGTCGTTGAGCCAGAGGATTTGTTTGAGTAAAGTTACTCTCAAATGATTTTGATGGATTGATTTTTTTTTAAAAAAAAAAATTAATAATTGTTTAGTTCAAAAAATATTTAAATTTAATTAAATATTTATTTATTAATTATATATTATATTTTTTAAGTTAGAGATTAATTTAATGAAGTTTTCGTTGTTTATGTTCGGTTTAGAATTATATTAATCTTTTTAGAATTAGATTTGTCTTCTTTAATTTAACTCACAATCATAAAGATAAGTTGTTTTTTTTTTTTTTTTTTGCGTGATTAAAATCAAAATTAAAAACTTTGAACTATTTTATTCTTTCTATCGATTTTAGCTTAACTCACATACCTGCATATTTTAATGTTTAATTTTTTTGTTGATTAAAATGTAAAAATGTTACCTATAAAATCCATACTTAGAAATCAAAATAGATGGAAACAACAAAATAGTTCAAAAGTTTTTTAAAAAAATCATATATTTCTAAAGAAGAGTGTGTTTGACATTGTAGTAATAATTTTATGAAATGTCTGATTTAAATTCATAGTTTTTTTAATGATTGAAGTTATATTTTATTATTTTTAGTTAAAAATAGATTCGATTATGTGTTTGTAGGTCTAGGTCTTAGGCTCAAGAATCCAAGCCATTTCCAAGCCAAAAGGAATTTTTTTTTGATTAATTATATACGTCAAATAATGTAAGCAATATAATGCATATGCATATGTGTTACTTTGACATACCATAAAAAATAAAATAGATCTATGCATGTGATTATGTTTATGTATCTGTCTATTCACATTTATAACTTTATATTTTATATTTTAAAGTGTAGTGAGTCAATATATACATTACCACATAAAATATATGATTGATATAGTGATGTAATTTTTGTGAGTTTGAGCCTATGAACCTAATTTTGACTATATAGTATGAGTTTGGGTTCAACAAGCCCCAATTTCATCACAAAATGCATGAAAGAGTCAATTATTTTAATGGTAGAGGAAATTAGACCTAATTTGAATCTATTGAACCTAATTGATATTATAGGATGTGATTTGGAACTAAATTAGCCTAGATTTCCTAACATGTTGAGCGAATGAGTGAATTGGTGCAATCAATGATGCGATTTGAGTGAAATTAAGTCTCATGAAACTAATTTTTATTACAAAGGTTTTAATATGAGAATATTGACCTAAATGTCACTAAAAATAAATCAAATAGTCTATTGGTTCAATCTAAACTAGGGTTAATTTGATCCCCTTCAACCTAATTATGATTATAAAATATGATTTAGGAATTAATCAACCCTAATTTCATTAGAGAATGAAGTAAAAAAATCATTTAGTTCAATTATAGATACACTTTTGACTGTATAAGATGTGATCTGGGCTTTAATAAACCCCAATGTCATCATATAATGAATGATATAGTCAATTTGTTCAATTTTGGAGGGAATTTTTGTCAATATGAGCCCTTTGAACCAAATTGTGACTATACAATGCAATTTGAATCTAAATTGACTTTCATTTCATCATAGATGGAGCCAACAAGTTAATTTGTATAATCAATGACATATTAATTTTAGAAAAAATAACCACGTGAACCTAGTTTTAATTATATCTGATGTGATTTGGAGAGAAATTGACCCTAGTATATTCATAGTTGATTCATTTAATTAAAGATTTAATCGAGGTCAATTTGAGCCCCTCTAGCCTAACTATAAGAAGGGGGCATGATTTAGGGTTAAATTAGCTTTGATTCCATCATCAATTGATATAATTAGTTAATTAATGTAATTAGAGACATGATTTAGGCCAAATTTAATCCCAAAATCCTAATTTGTGGCTCAATAGATTTTATAGGATGCAACATATGGCTTAAATTAATTTCATTTAATAAAAATACAAACATAGATGTAATTGGGGCTAATCTAAGCCCTTTGAACCTAATTGTAAGTATAATATGTGATTTGGGGATAACATAGATCACATTTACTAATATATTGAGGCATATAACAAATTAATACAATAAGTGATGCAAGTTGGATGAAATTGAATACTATAAACCTAATTATAAATAAATAGGATGTAATTTTGGGTTAAATTGACCCAAATATCATTAAAAAATATGCCAAATAGTCCACCAATTTAATCCCAAAGTAAATTGGGGCTAAATTGAGTCCCTTTAATTAAACTATAGGATAAAAACATGATTTAAGGCCAAATTAACTTTGATTCTATCATAAACTGATATAATTAGTCAATTAGTGTAATTAGAGATGTGATTTTAGACAAATCAATCCCCAAAAACCTAATTTATGGATCAATATATTGTATAAGATGCAACATATGGTTTAATCTAACTTAATTTGATCATAAATGCAATTATGGAGGTAATTAGGGATAATATAAACCCCTTGAACCTAACTACGAGTATAGGATGTGGTTTATTACTAAATTAGCTAATATATCCTGACATACTAAGCTAAATAGTCAATTAATATAATCGGTGATGTAATTTAGATGAAATTGAACCTCATGAACCTAATTTTGACTATATAGGATGTAATTTGGGGTTAATCGACCCTAATGTCATATCAACCTTAAAATATTTAGGGTTCAATCAATCTTAGTATCATATTAACCTTAAAAACAACTCACCAATTAAAATCATGTAGGAGATTGGGACTAAGTTGAGCCCCTTCAATGTAATTACAACTATAAAATGTGATTTAGGGCTCAATCAGTCCCAATTTTATCACAAATACAATCATAAAGGCAACTACGTGTAATTTGAACCCCTTAAACCTATTTGTGAGTATATGGTGTTCTTTGGGGATAATTGAACCATGTGTAAAATTAATTTAAATTATATATGATGTGATTTGGACATCAATCAACCCCAATTGCATCACGTAATATTCTACTAACATAGCAATATCATATATTACTATATAAATATATGCTTAAAAATTATAATATGTATGTGTTATAGAACATATGCTTTCCTTTCACAAAAGACACAACCATTTCTCTAATATTTTTTACCTTATTCATGATTTATGTCCCCAATTACATTCTTTGCATCATTTTTCACTCGAGATAGTTGAAGACAAAAGGTACCCAGTTGTATTTCTGTACCCCACCATAAAAATATATTAAATTTGTCTATTGATAGGTGATATATCTCATTAAAATAAGAGGAAAAAGTTAAGGGTAAAAAAATAGAGTAATTACAAGTGCTGAGAGAAAAACAAAAGGTACAAATGCAAACATTTCACTCAAGACAAGGTACATATAGTATCCCTAATGAACCAAATATCGTATACAATGATGAAATGGATAATGATGATGGATGTTTACCAAAAATTACAAATTATGTTACACATCCAAAATCAAAGTATGAAGTTTCTAATTTTATTGATGATTGATCTATGCATGATGATTACCCCCTAGCAATGAATAAAATTACATGGAAACATAAAATGTTTAAACCAATAATGAAAAAAAATCAATAGATCACTCAATAGTGAAAGTAACAACAAAGTATACTGTATGACAACATTATATGAAGAAATCAGTAGTGAACATAATGACATGGAAAAACCAACTCAACAAATTCCACTATTAAAAACATCTACAGATATTTTATGTGGAAAAGATAAGTACTTAATTGAAATTGATGATTTTTTTTGAAATAAATGGATAATAAAATGTCTGGTCAACATTCAAGAATAATAGATACAATAATTTGGAATAATTTATTTACAAAAATAAAATTTAATATTAAAAATATGTCAATTATTTGTGTGATTGATTAAATTAATTAAGATGAGATCTACATTGTATGCCCTAGGACTAAGAATGTCTAATATGAATGGTGAAAAAACTAATTTATTTAAAGAATTACGTGATGCATATCATACTATAGGTGTTAAAAGACACAACAAAGATAATAATGCTACCTAGCACATAATTACAACATGTGTAGTAAGTGGTCAAATAGGGAAAATGCTTGATGTAAAAAACTATTCGAGTACTAAACATAGATATAAAAATAATAATGAAAGTAATTGGGATACATAAAAGACTCAATGTTGTTAATACCAATGAACTATAGACATTATCTATTAGACTTCCATGAAAATACAAGGCTATAATCGATGTTCTCAAATATTTACTTGCATAATTTTGGAAAGATAATAAAAGAGTTTCATCCCGTATAAGAGATGTAGTGAAAAAAAGAGTTGGTTCTCATTTTTGTAAATTGCATCTAAAACATTTCTTTGATATGACCCAACACAATTATACTCTGGGTTTTTACATAAACATACATTTTTTAACATTTTAGGTCCTGGATGAATGTAAATCCTATGTTGTTGAAGAGCTGAGTATAGTAAATTAGGGTAGAAATATGAAATAAATATAACCACTAATTTTTTATAGAAATTACTAAATTTACACTTCTTAATAATAACAATAAATAATTTAAATGAGAACTTATCTAGAAAATGAATGAGACAGATGATCTGGAAGTTGAAAATTGAGGCAAAAGATAGTTTGAGTGTTAAAAATAAGATCCAAGTGTTAAAACCACTCCTGGAGAAAAGGACCCTAGTTAGACAGTAGCACCATGTGGTGATAGTGTCCTTATTTTAATGATAACATCCTCTGTGCAAGACTATTCCAAACTTTTAGGTGTACCTATGTGTATGTTTGTCAAGCCTGTTCCTGTATGCATAAATTTTGGAACCCTTTAGATGACCAATTTTGATTGATTTTGCAAGTAAACCCTTATCTTCCATGTTTCTAGGACATCAAATTGATACAATTAGAAAATGTGTTCATTAGTGGGGTAGACTAGAAATCTGTAACACCCCACTATGATGAGAGTTGTCTACATACCAATACTCTAAAGAGGGATCAAACCCAATGTAGTTCTTCCCACCTAAGTGTTGGTGCAAGTTGTTGGGTATAAAGCCACTATTCATGAGTAGTATTCATGGGCATTATTCACAGATCACTATTCATAGATGAAGTAGAAATGGTGACTCAATAGCTAAGGTGGATCCCAAGTGATGTGGCATGTAGGTTTGGTATGTAGGTGATGTGGTAGGAAGGTGATGTGGTAATGGGGCCCATAGTGGATCCTATTTGTGATCATGAGGATGTGATAATTTTGGGGCATATCACTCCACTTGAGGACATGGGTCTTATCCTTGGTGTGCCACATGAGATTGTATTAGAGCTATGATTGTAAGGTCATGGTGTGGGATACCACGTTTGGTGGTCCCATGAGTGACATGTGTGAAAAAGTCAAAAAGGAGATTGGATTCCATTTTGTGCACATGGGAAGGAGACAAGATGACTCCTTTGGTTTATCTCCCTCACATGGGTGAATGGGGCACATTTATATGAGTCACATGGAGTGACTTGATCTTGTCAAAAGTAGTAGACCTACATTTTTAAAATTGGATATGGAGACAATCATCTTTACAATTAGATCACATGACACCCCCACTAACTGTGATGCATCACTTGGAGTACACATGGAGTTCACTTGGTAGTGGTCAAGTCTTGACTTGCCCATGAGTAGGACAAGTATCCCTATTTCCAAATGGTGATCCCCACCAAAATGTGGTGCAACAGTTTATCTCTCCTCTCTTTCTCTTATTTATAAAATGCTATAAAGCATTACGTTCTCCTCTTTTTTGTTTATCCATTTAGTGGATCACTGGGATCCTTTAAAATTTGAACTTGCATGATACGATGTAAGAGTTAGAGAGGATTATATGCCTAAATGACCTAAATGCTTAGGTTGTATGTGTCACATGTAGGTTGAAGGTTATATCCTTTGAAGGATGTTGTTATTGACTCACCTTGGTGCATGGCTTGGATCCATGGAGATGGAGTTTAGAGGTTTGATAGCTCAGACCATGGAGATATAGGTATATATTGTTGGATCTCCCTTAGATACTATAGTTATTAGTATTGTAATAGATGCATGTTTCATCTTGGAGGTTAGAGTATCGAAAGCTTGGTTGTAAGATTTGATCACCTGAGTGTTTGGTGTTAGAACTAAAACGAGTTGCGAAGAATAGCTATGTAAAATAGAGTGTTGCTGATAAAATATGAAGTTTGGGTGCTACGTTTCCCAAATGGATTTTTCCCTTACCATTCATGAAAGGGTTTTCCATGTATATCTTGTGTAGTAGTTTATTCTCTCCTATTTTATGTTTTGTATTGTGTAGCTTGATATTCCACAATTTGATTTACTTGTACATGTAGGAATATTTTTTTCCTAACAAGTATTATTAGAGCCTCATTTAACTAATTTTGTGAAAGTGGGAGCTATAGCTAGAGAAAACAAGATATAAAATAAAATAAAAATGTTTGCATGGTACGTATTTCTCTTTACAAAAGATGGAGGAATGGAGGAGAAGCTAAAGAAGCTTTACTAGATGGATCAACACCAATAATGTTCTTCATGAAGAATCAACTTTACAGCTTATGGTGGAGTAAGATGGACTCCATTGGTATAGATAGAGTTTCCTGGCTAGAGATGAGGATATGAGTTATGGGATTCTACTACAAGGTGTTGGCTGAGATGATGTAAAGAAATTCCATGTAGATGAGGAGATAAAATAAACTTGAATTTACACCTATTATAGAAGTGGATAGAGAAGAATAGATATGATATGAGGTTTAGTGGAAGGAGAAGGTCATGTGTTTGACATGTGATAGAGAAGGATGTAGCTTGACTGTATCTTTGACGGTCAAAAAAATGATAAGTGCATTGATGCACTGAGTAGTGTGATGCATTCCTAAGAATAGTGGATGGGTACAATGTTGATCATGATGGATAGAAGTATGTTATATATGGATGAGTCATGTGATTGACTTCTATTGTTTTTCTCTCATGTTGATAAGTAATATCAAGTGTGTGGTGTGCACTTGTTGTTATTGGAGTAGTTGGATGTGAAAGGATCACCTACATGGTGATCTCATGATGAGATGAAGTAGCTAGGAGGATATGAGGATGAGACAAAGAGTTGTTGGTTTATAGAATTGAATACTATGTGGGTTCCAATATGCATGATAATGTGGTATAAGAATACCTTCATAGAGAGCCAAGGTTTATCATAGGTTATTTCTATATTAGATGGCATGTTAGTTATAGTCCCTAACATGATCATTGGTGTGATGTCTCAGGGGAAATGAAGGAGTAAACCAAGGATAGAGATGCATAGTGGACATGAAAGCAAGAAAATCAAGTATCCTACTTCTTGAAATATTTTGAGTGGTCTTCTAGAGTGTCCTGAAACAAAGCAAGAGAAGACATGAATCTTCTATGTATTGTATTCATCAAGACTAGGAAAGCCTCAAGAAAGCCATGGTATGTGATAGACCAAATACTTTCAAGTAGTGGGAGTAGTGAGCAGTTTATCGAAGAATCTTGAAGAAGGATGGGTCTGTGTTGAAGTGGGAGTCTCTTCAAGATACGATGGATAAGCAGATGTTGACAAAGATAGTCAAGGTAGAGAAGTTTTAGCAGTGGGCATTGGCATTAATTTTAGATGGATGGTAGCTAGTTGGCAAAGACACAGGTGTGCTAAAGTACTATGTATATAAATTTAATGGGATATTGTTGGGTATAAATTTACTATTCATAGGTCACTATTCATGAGTACTATTCATAGATCACTATTCACATGTCACTATTCATAAATGAAGTGACAATGGTGAATGGGTAGGTGAGGTGGATCCCAAGTGACATGGCATGTGGGTGATATGGTAGGAAGGTGATGTGGTGTTGGGGCCCATGGTGAGTCCCAAGTGTGATCGTGAGGATGTGATAAGTGTGGGGCATAACACTCCACTTGAGGACATGTGTCTTGTCCTTGGTGTGTCACTTGGGCTTGTCTTGGAGTTATGATTGCAAATTTATGGTGTGGGATGCCCTGTTTGGTGGTCTTATGAGTCACATGTGTGGAAAAGTCAAAAAAGAGATTAAATTCCCTCTTATGAACATGGGAAGGAGACAAGACTATTCCTTTGGTTGATTTACCTCACATGGGTGAGTGGGGCACATTTTTATGAGTCACATGGAGTGACTTGATCTTGTATAAATTAGTGGACCTACTTTCTTGACATTACACATGGAGATAAACATATTTACTATTAGATCAAATGACACCCCCACTAAGTGAGAGGTAGCACTTGGAGTGCACATGGAGTTCACATGGGGGTGGTCAAGTGGTCATCATAAGATGCCATTCAAAGTCTTGACTTGACCATGAGGGGGACAAGTATCCCTATTTCCAAATAGTGTTCCCCAACAAAACATGGTGTAACATTTTATCTCTGCTTTCTTTCTCTTATTTGTAAAATACTAAAAAGCATTATATTCTCCTCTTTGTTGTTTATCCATTTAGTGGATCACTTGGATCTTTGTAATTTTGAACTTGCATGATAGGAGATTAGAGTTAGAAAGGATTATATGCCTAACTCACCTAGATGCTTGGGTTGTAAGAATCACATGTAGGTTAAAGGTTAAAGCCTTTGAATCTTGTAGTGCTTAGCTCACCTAGGTGAATGGATTGGATCCTTGGAGATGGAGATTGAAGGTTTGATAGCTCAGCTCATGGAGATAGAGGTAGATGTTTTCAGAGCTACCTTGGATGCTATGGTTAGTGGAATTATAAGAGCTAGATGTTGCAGCTTGGAGGTTAGAGCATGGAAGGTTTGGTTGTAAGCTTTGCTCACCTGAGTGCTTAGTCTTAGCACTAAAAAGAGTTGCTAAGAGGATCTATGTAAGAGAGAGTATTGCTGATGAAATATGAAGTCTAGATGCTACCTTTGCCCCATGGTTTTTTCCCTTGATATTTGTGTAAGGGTTTTTCATGTATATCTTGTGTAGTGGTTTATTCTCTCCAATTTTATGTTTTTTATTTTTAGCTTATTATTCTATATTTTGACTTACTTGCACATGTAGGGAGGTTTTTTTTTCCTAACATAAGTGTAATTAAAGCTACTATGATTGTAGACCTGATTGCTTTGAATGTGCATGAGTCTACAAATTTGAGCAATATTAGCTTAGGAATTATGTAGATGGTAATATGTAGAAGTAAGGCATAATAGGAATTGATAATTGATTTAACTTATTCTGGGAATAATGGAGTTTTATTCTTATTTTAGTTAAGGGTTTGGATTAATAAATCAATATAGAATATAACAATAACTATAGTCCTGATTTGTGTAATTGTTTATCTTTTTCACCTTTCTAAAAATAACAATAAATAGGAAGAAATATAACTTAGCTAAAAATAGACTGAGATGATAGATACAAAGGCTAAAAATGTATATGCAGGACTGGGACAGTGTCATCAACTCGAATCTCGATTTCATTCAATGAAAGGATAGGAGCAATGAAAATAGTACACTTTAGTGTCCAATGTTATTGTTTTTTCCTACCAATATGAGCTTGCTTATGAAAAATTAGGTTTTGATTGTTGAGAAAACTCACTATAAAGCTATTTTTTTCTTCAAACCATAACTCTTCATTATGCTTGATGAAACAATATTTGTATCACTTAAGAAAGAGGGGGTTTAGTGTGTAAGATGCACTAAACATGTAATCCACATCCCTTGTGTCGGTCTGCTACCTACATACTAATACTCTGAAGAGGGATCAAGCCATATGTAGTTCTCCCACCTAATGTGTTTTGTGAAATAGTGTTATGTGAATGCAAAAATGCTAAATTAAGAGTTCTTGAGGTGGCTATGTATTGGTATGAGGGTTTGAGTGTGTTTATAGCTATGTTGGGTGACTCTATGCAGAGAAAAAAGAAGTTTGCCTTAGTGCTTTATTTGTATTCTTACTTGCTTTGTAAGATTTATCACCTCCCTTTGTGAATGAGCTTTGGATGGGATTTTTATAGGGATAAATTGGTCATGGGTGAGATGTATTCACACTAGGCCAACACAATTAAGGATAGGGATCAGATGAAAATAACCATTGGGGCTCAAAGTGTAAATGGACATGAGTGCTAAAAATAGGACACCCTAGGGTTTGGGGCTATAGTCCAAATATGGTGCTCCTGTCATATAGGATCGAGACCTGGGGAAAAAGATTGACCTAGGAAATATAGTCTGGCTATCATTATTTAGAAGGCTTTAGATGACTAATAATAAGAAAAATGATGTCTAGATGGGTCACAAGATCATGTAAAAAGGAACTATGGATAGGGTGTCAGATGCCACACTGAAACTACCAACTTGGACATTTTATATGACTACATTTCCGCCCCCCACCCCCGCTTTATTTTAGTGGTGTAGAAAAGAAAAATACTAAGATAGAAAAAATAGAAAGTGCACCTAAACTTACCTGAAAGGGTAAAGCCCATGAAGATATGTGATGCTAAGTGTGCATAGAGAGAGCACAATGTGAAGCATAAATTTGCAAGAGAAAACAAGGAGTAGATCAATTCTTAATAGACATGCAATGTCTTAAATAAGAATTTACAAGGGCTAGGTAAAAATGGAGAGGAAGAGAAATGAGTGAATACACATCATCAGGTACTAAACCAACATAAAACCTACTATGATGTTGAGTGATGTTAGGTATGTGTTGTACTAAGAGTAATATCAGAAATGGAGTCGAGTGCTAAATTCCCTGAGGGTAGATGAATAATACAAAGACTGGCCTTTTGGCTCCATTATTTCCCACTGAGTGAAGCTATGTGACTATGCATGTGTTAATCAATATTTGGATTGTGTGTCTGATTCCTCTAAGTAGGTAGCTCAAGAATATAAATTCTAGCTAGTCCTTTGGCTCCATCATTTCCCACTATGTAGTAAACTATGAATTGATATTGGTATGAATATGTGTTTTATGAGATGGTTCACGAAGCCCATGAATTCTTTGTAATCTGATAATGTGGCATAGATAGCTGAATGTGTATTGAGAACTAGGCTAATCTTGACCACTCTGAAAGGTGGAGATTAGGATTTTATAAAAGCCACTCCAAAACGAAGAACTACGCTTATATAAAAGGCACACTTAAATGATGCCAACCACCTATAGATGGAATAAGGCATGCAACTATTGAGAATCTCTGGGTAATACAATGAATTGGAAAGAAAAGAAGTCAAATGTGCCGTGTAATTTTCCCCCAATCACTAGTGTCTGAAATATGGATTTTGATTTGGAAGTTGTACCAATTGCCTAATTTGAAATTGGAAGTGAAAGCCATCATGCCATGCATGATGTCCCCTATATCTAGATAATCTAAGTAAAACTATATTGAAACTGCTTAATTTGAACTAAACTATATCTAACAAAACAATAACTTAACTTACCTTTCTGTCAATTTCTATAAATTTTGGGTTTTTGGCTGTTTGGATAGGATAACCAAAAAGAAGACACTTTATTATATGATGTTGTAGTCCAAATGTCTCTATTGTCTGTTACTATTTTTTATGACTATTTTGTATTCATCACTATTTTTTTGGTTTATTCTACTTGTTTTGGGTTCTGATTATTGTTTTGAGTCTTTTGAAAATTGATTTTTTGACCGGTAGAGGGTTTTGATCTCTATGGCAAAACCACTATTTGTTGCCCCCTCTTTTGAGGGTAGGAATGAAGACCTTGTAATGACTACCCTCAAGAGAAATATACCTACAAGTGTTCATGTTTCCGAGTTATAACGTCCAACAATGGGCACAAATAGACTGTTCATGTTTCCGAGTTATAACGTCCAACAATGGGCACAAATAGAATTAAGACGACAGAATGTGCAAGATTTACCTGTCGAAATTACAACCGCTGATTGGTTGTTGGACTTTAAACCCACTGTGATTCTCGTACGGAATGGCCTATGCGAAACTGAATGCCGACATGAATAAAAAACAAATAGCTGAATTGGTAACCTTCCAACACGGTCTATCATGAAAAAGGTAAAGACGCTTCCCGGCAGGGTCCCACACGACGCAACCACCGTCTGCGCTCTTGCTATGTGAAAAATTTCATCCAATGGGTGGTTATATTCGTCTGATTTCTTCAACCAACCGACTGTTCTGTATATTTCTTTCTGAAACAAATTGCTGCAGTAGAATGAAATGTCTAAGAAGAACCAGCAGGCCATGGTGCCCAGCAAGTGTCACCCGTGGCTTTTAAGAAAATCCCAGGAAAACAATCCATAAGTTGGCTTACGCTTTTGGATCCTAGAAACAATGGATTTGTCTTCGGTAATATTTATGCCCAGAACTTTCGACATATCCTCTCCGGCTTGGTCTCCGTTTTTAGCGAATAACACCGTGAAGCGGGCAGTCCCCGGCACTTTCATTCGCCAGAAGTATGTGAAGCCTGCAGGAGCTGCTCCCCTGAGGATTATTCTCCGTACGATGTGCTGCAGCTGGAATATTGGATTTTTGTACTCGGCTTTAAAACAGGTGGTCACAGTCACAGCTACAGTACTTCCCGTAAGAATTCCCACGCCCTGCATGGCGAATACGGCCGCCATGAAACCTCCCCTGGTGTTTGTGTTTGAGTATTCGGCCATTATTGTTGCCGAAACGGGAAAGTCGCCACCGATGCCAACGCCTACCAAGGAACTGGAAAAACATAGACTCGTTATTACAGATTCGCGCCACCTGCCGATTGAGAAGCCAGAGCCGATCGAACTCGCGATCTTCAAAGCGAGAGTAAATCCGTAGACCTTCCTTCGTCTCATCCTGTCGCCCAGCCAGCCGAAGATCAATTGGCCTGCGAATGCTCCGCATAAAGCGATTTCATTAACTAGGGCTTTTACGTGAATGGGTAGCACATCGTCGTAATAGATACTTCCGAGGAGATTGGAAACAGGGGGGATGCAGAACAAGTCGTAAGCATCCGTGAAAAAGCCCATGCCTGAAATGATAAGTGCACTGGCATGATACTATTGCGGTCGGACTGTGTCCATTGTAGACAACACCTTCAGCTCCATTGTTGGTAAAACTCAAACTCTTACCCTAATCGGAATGAAACATTCCATTGGCTCACAGAATGAAATGCTTTTTATTTTTTTTTTTTTTTTGGGGCTATTTCTTTGCAGCGGGTAAAGCATATTGTGCCATATCTGACAAAAACCTTTGGCTTGATTACTAACCTATTTATTTCAATCGCATGGAGCGCATGAAAGGGAATCGCAAATTTTTTTGATGCATTCGATGCACTGCGGGTTCTACAAAGCTAAAAGAGAATCACAGCTCATAATAAGTTTTTGTAAATATATTTCAGGTGTCTAAAATCTATTAGGGAATGTGGAATATTTATTGTGTATTCATGGAAGCGACTCTCGATTATACTATGGGATTGTCTCGTATTTACAAAGTCAGCGCAATAACGACAAATGGGTGTCCAAAATTCTGGAATCATTCCATATATATCTTTACAAAATATAATAGCATTAAAGATTTTGGTGTAGGAAAGTTTGAATAAAGTCGTTGACCGAGAGGATTTGTTTGAGTAAAGTTTGTCTCTCAAATGATTTTGATGGATTGATTTTTTTTTAAGTAATAATTGTTTAGTTCAAAAAATATTTAAATTTAATTAAATATTTATTTATTAATTATATATTATATTTTTAAAGCTAGAGATTAATTTAATGAAGTTTTCGTTGTTTATGTTCGGTTAGAAGTATATTATTCTTTTTAGAATTAGATTTGTTTTCTTTAACTTAACTCACAGCCATAAAGATACGCAATTTTTTTTTTTTTTTTTTTTGTTGATTAAAATCAAAATTAAGAACTTTGAAATATTTTATTCTTTCCATTGATTTTAGCTTAACTCACATACTTACATATTTTAATGTTTAATTTTTTTGTTGATTAAAATGTAAAAATATTACCTATAAAATGTATACTTAGAAATCAAAATAGATGGAAACAACAAAATAGTTCAAATGTTTTTTAAAAAAATCATATATTTCTAAAGAAGAGTGTTTTTGACATCGTAGTAATAATTTTATGAAATGTCTGATTTAAATTCATAGTATTTTTTATGATTGAAGTTATATTTTATTATTTTTAGTTAAAAATAGATTCGATTATGTGTTTGTAGGTCTAGGTCTTAGGCTCAAGAATCCAAGCCATTTCCGAGCCAAAAGGAATATTTTTTTGATTAATTATATATGTCAAATAATGTAAGCAATATAATGCATATGCATATGTGTTACTTTGACATACCATAAAAAATAAAATGGATCTATGCATGTGATTATGTTTATGTATCTGTCTATTCACATTTATAACTTTATATTTTATATTTTAAAGTGGAGTGAGTCAATATATACATTACCACATAAAATATATAATTGATATAGTGATTTTATTTTTGTGAGTTTGAGCCTATGAACCAAATTTTGACTATATAGTATGAGTTTGGGTTCAACAAGCTCCAATTTCATCACAAAATGCATGAAAGAGTCAATTATTTTAATGATAGAGGAAATTAGACCTAATTTGAATCTATTGAACCTAATTGATATTATAGGATGTGATTTGGAACTAAATTAGCCTAGATTTCCCAACATGTTGAGCGAATGAGTGAAATTAAGTCTCATGAAACTAATTTTTATTACAAAGGTTTTAATATGAGAATATTGACCTAAATGTCACTAAAAATAAATCAAATACTCTATTGGTTCAATCTAAACTAGGGTTGATTTGATCCCCTTCAACTTAATTATGATTATAAAATATGATTTAGGAATTAATCAACCCTAATTTCATTAGAGAATGAAGTAAAAAAATCATTTAGTTCAATTATAGATATACTTTTGACTGTATAAGATGTGATTTGGGCTTTGATAAACCCCAATGTCATCATATAATGAATGAAATAGTCAATTTGTTCAATTTTGGAGGAAATTTTGGTCAATATGAGCCCTTTGAACCTAATTATGACTATACAATGCAATTTGAGTCTAAATTGACTTTTATTTCATCATAGATGGAGCTAACTAGTTAATTTGTATAATCAATGACATAATAATTCTAGAAAAAATAGCCACGTGAACCTAGTTTCAATTATATCTGATGTGATTTGGAGTGAAATTGACCCTAGTATAATCATAGTTGATTCATTTAATTAAGGATTTAATCGAGGTCAATTTGAGCCCCTCTAGCCTAACTATAAGAAGGGGGCATGATTTAGGGTTAAATTAGCTTTGATTCCATCATCAATTGATATAATTAGTTAATTAATATAATTAGAGACATGATTTAGGCCAAATTAAACCCCAAAATCCTATGTTGTGGCTCAATAAATTTTATAGGATGCAACATATGGATTAAATTAATTTCATTTAATAAAAATACAAACATAGATGTAATTGGGGCTAATCTAAGCCCCTTGAACCTAATTGTAAGTATAATATGTGATTTGGGGATAACATAGATCACAATTCATAATATATTGAGGCATATAACAAATTAATACAATAAGTGATGCAAGTTGGATGAAATTGAACACTATAAACCTAATTTTGACTATATAGGATGTAATTTTGGGTTAAATTGACACAAATATAATAAAAAAAAATGCCAAATAGTCCACCAATTTAATCCCAAAGGAAATTGGGGCTAAATTGAGTCCCTTCAACTAAACTATAGGATAAAGACATGATTTAAGGCCAAATTAGCTCTGATTCTATCATAAATTGATATTACTAGTCAATTAGTGTAATTAGAGATGTGATTTTAGACAAATCAATCCTCATAAACCTAATTTATGGATCAATCTATTGTATAAGATGCAACATATGGTTTAATCTAACTTAATTTGATCATAAATGCAATTATGGAGGTAATTAGGGATAATATAAACCCCTTGAACCTAACTACGAGTATAGGATGTGGTTTATTACTAAATTAGCTAATATATTCTGACATACTAAGCTAAATAGTCAATTACTATAATCGGTGATGTAATTTAGATGAAATTGAACCTAATGAACCTAATTTTGACTATATAGGATGTAATTTGGGGTTAATCGACCCTAATGTCATATCAACCTTAAAATATTTAGGGTTCAATCGATCTTAGTATCATATCAACCTTACAAACAACTCACCAATTAAAATCATGTAGGAGATTGGGACTAAGTTGAGCCCCTTCAATCTAATTACAACTATAAAATGTGATTTAGGGCTCAATTAGCCCCAATTTTATCACAAATACAATCACAAAGGCAACTACGTGTAATTTGAACCCCTTAAACCTATTTGTGAGTATATGGTGTTATTTGGGGATAATTGAACCATGTGTAAAATTAATTTAAATTATATAGGATGTGATTTGGACATCAATCAATGCCAATTGCATCACCTAATATTCTACTAACATAGCTATATCATATATTACTATATAAATATATGCCTACAAATTATAATATGTATGTGTTATAGAACATATGCTTTCCTTTCACAAAAGACACAACCATTTCTCTAATATTTTTTACCTCATTCATGATTTATGTCCCTAATTACATTCTTTGCATCATTCTGCACTCGAGATAGTTGAGGACAAAAGGTACCCAGTTGTTTTTTTATACCCCAGCATAAAAATATATTAAATTTGTCTATTAATAGGTGATATATCTCATTATAATAAGAGGAAAAAGTTAAAGTGTATAAAAATAGAGTAATTACAAGTGTTGAGAGAAAAACAAAAGGTACAAATGCAAACATTTCACTCAAGACAAGGTACATATAGTATCCCTAATGAACCAAATATTGTATACAATGATGAAATGGATAATGATGATGAATGTTTACCAAAAATTAAAAATTATGTTACACATCCAAAATCAAAGTATGAAGTTTCCAATTTTATTGATGATCGATCTATGCGTGATGATTACCCACTAACAATGAATAAAATTACTTGGAAACATAAAATGTTTAAACCAATAATGAAAAAAAATCAATAGATCACTCAATAGTGAAAGTAACAAAAAAGTATACTGCATGACAACATTAAATGAAGAAACCAGTAGTGAACATAATGACATGGAAAAACCAACTCAACAAATTCCACCATTAAAAACATCTACAGATATTTTATGTGGAAAAGATAATTACTTAATTTGAATTTTCTTTTTGAAATAAATGGCTAATAAAATGTCTGGTCACCATTCAAGAATAATAGATACAATAATTTGGAATAATTTATTTACAAAAATAAAATTTAATATTAAAAATATGTCAATTGTTTGTCATTGATTAAATTAATTAAGATGAGATCTACATTGTATGCCCTAGGTCTAAGAACGTCTAATATGAATGGTGAGAAAAATTAATTTATTTAAAGAATTACGTGATGCATATCATACTATAGGTGTTAAAAGACACAACAAAGATAATAATGCTACCTAGCACATAATTACAACATGTGTAGTAAGTGGTCAAATAGGGATAATGCTTGATGTAAAAAACTAGTCGAGTACTAAACATAGATATAAAAATAATAATGAAAGTAATTGGGATACATAAAAGACTCAATGTTGTTAATACCAATGAACTATAGACATTATCTATTAGACTTCCACGAAAATACAAGGCTATAATCGATGTTCTCAAATATTTACTTGCATAATTTTGGAAAGATAATAAAAGAGTTTCATCCCATACAAGAGATGTAGTGAAAAAAAGAGTTGGTTCTCATTTATGTAAATTTCATCTAAAACATTTCTTTGATATGACCCAAACACAATTATACTCTAGGTTTTTACATAAATATACATTTTTTAACCTTTTAGGTCCTAGATGAATGTAAATCCTATGTTGTTGAAGAGCTGAGTATAGTAAATCAGGGTAGAAATATGAAATAAATATAACCACTGATTTGTTATAGGAATTAATAAATTTACACTTCTTAAAAAAAAAAAAATTTAAATGAGAAATTAGCTAGAAAATGAATGAGACGGATCATCTGGAGGTTAAAAATTGAGGCAAAAGATAGTTTGAGTGTTAAAAATAAGATCCAAGTGTTAAAACCACTCCTGGAGAGTAGGACCATAGTTAAACAGTAGCACCATGTGGTGCTAGTGTCCTTATTTTAATGATAACAGCCTCTATGCAAGACTATTCTAAACTTCTAGGTGTACCTTTGTCTATGTTTGTCAAGCCTGTTCCTGTATGCATAAATTTTGGAACCCTTTAGATGACCAATTTTGATTGATTTTGCTAGTAAACCCTTATCTTCCATGTTTCTAGGGCATCAAATTGATACAAGTAGAAAAATGTGTTTGTTAGTGGGGTAGACTAGAAATCTGTAACACCCCACTATGATGAGAGTTGTCTACATACCAATACTCTGAAGATGGATCAAACTCAATGTAGTTCTCCCCACCTAAGTGTTGGTGCAAGTTGTTGGGTGTGAAGCCACTATTCATGAGTAGTATTCATGGGCATTATTCACATATCACTATTCATAGATGAAGTAGAAATGGTGACTCAATAGCTGAGGTGGATCCCGAGTGATGTGGCATGTAGGTTTGGTATGCAGGTGATGTGGTAGGAAGGTGATGTGGTAATGGGGCCCATAGTGGATCCTATTTGTGATCATGAGGATGTGATAATTTTGGGGCTTATCACTCCACTTGAGGACATGGGTCTTAACCTTGGCGTGCCACATGAGATTGTATTAGAGCTATGATTGTAAGGTCATGGTGTGGGATACCATGTTTGGTGGTCCCATGAGTCACATGTGTGAAGAAGTCAAAAAGGAGATTGAATTTCATTTTGTGCACATGGGAAGGAGACAAGATGACTCCATTGGTTTATCTCCCTCACATGGGTGAAAGGGGCACATTTATATGAGTCACATGGAGTGACTTGATCTTGTCAAAAGTAGTAGACCTACATTTTTTGCCTTGGATATGGAGACAATCATCTTTACAATTAGATCACATGACATCCCCACTAACTGTGATGCATCACTTGGAGTACACATGGAGTTCACTTGGTAGTGGTCAAGTGGGCATCATGAGATACCATTCAAAGTCTTGTCTTGCCCATGAGTAGGACAAGTATCCCTATTTCCAAATAGTGCTCCCCACCAAAATGTTGTGCAACATTTTATCTCTCCTCTCTTTCTCTTATTTATAAAATGCTATAAAGCATTACGTTCTCCTCTTTGTTGTTTATCCATTTAGTGGATCACTTGGATCCTTTCAAATTTGAACTTGCATGATACAATGTAAGATTTAGAGAGGATTATATGCCTAAATAACCTAAATGATTAGGTTGTATGTGTCACATGTAGGTTGAAGATTATATCCTTTGAAGGATGTTGTTATTGACTCACCTTGGTGCATGGATTGGATCCAGGGCTATGGAGTTTGGAGGTTTGAGAGCTCAGACCATGGAGATATAGGTATATATTGTTGGATCTCCCTTAGATACTATAGTTATTAGTATTGTAATATATGTATGTTTCATCTTGGAGGTTAGAGTATCGAAAGCTTGGTTGTAAGCTTTGCTCCCATGAGTGTTTGGTGTTAGAACTAAAAAGAGTTGTGAAGAATAACTATGTAAGAGAGAGTGTTGCTAATAAAATATGAAGTTTGGGTGCTACGTTTCCCACATGGATTTTTTCCTTACCATTCATGAAAGGGTTTTCCATGTATATCTTGTGTAGTAGTTTATTCTCTCCTATTTTATGTTTTGTATTTTGTAGCGTGATATTCCACAATCTGATTTACTTGTACATGTAGGAATATTTTTTTCCTAACAAGTATTATAAGAGCCTCGTTTAACTATTTTTGTGAAAGTGGGAGCTATAGGTAGAGAAACCAAGATATAAAATAAAATAAAAATGTTTACATGGTAGGTATTTCTCTCTATAGATGATGGAGGAATGGAGGAGAAGCTAAAGAAGCTTTACTAGATGGATCAACACCAATAATGATCTTGATGAAGAATAAACTTTACAGCTTATGGTGGAGTAAGATGGACTCTATTGGTATAGATAGAGTTTCTTGGATAGAGATGAGGATATTTTTTATGGGATCCTACTACGACAAGGTGTTGGCTGAGATGATGTAAAGAAATTCCATGTAGAGGAGGAGGTACAATAAACTTGAATTTATACCTATTATAGCAGTGGATAGGGAAGAACAAATATGATATGAGGTTTAGTGGAAGGAGTAGGTCATGTGTTTGACATGTGATAGAGAAGGATGTAGCTTGACTTTATCTTTGAGGGTCAAAAACTTGATAAGTGGATTGATGCACCGAGTAGTGTGATGACTTCCCAAGAATAGTGGATGGGTACCATGTTGATCATGATGGGTATAAGTATGTTATATATGGATGAGTCAAGTGATTGACTTCTATTGTTTTTCTCTCATGTTGATAAGTAATATCAAGTGTGTGGTTTGCACTTGTTGCTATTGGAGTAGTTGGATGTGAAAGGATCATTCCTACATGGTGATCTCATGATGAGGTGGAGTAGTTAGGAGGATATGAGTATGAGACAAAGAGTTGTTGGTTTATAAAATTGAAGACTATATGGGTTCCAATAGGTATGCTAATGTGGTACAAGAATACCTTCAGAGAGAGCCAGGGTTTATCATAGGTTGTTTCTATATTTAGATGGCATGTTAGTTACAATCCCTAACATGATCATTGGTGTGATGTCTCAGGGGAAATGAAGGAGTAAACCAAGGATAGAGATGCATAGTGGACATGAAAGTAAGAAAGTCAAGTATCCCACTTCTTGGAATATTTTGAGTGGTTTTCTAGAGTGTCCTAAAACAAAGCAGGAGAAGACATGAATCTTCTATGTATTGTATTCATCAAGAGTAGGAAAGCCTCAAGAAATCCATGGTATGTGATAAACCAAATACTTTCAAGTAGTGGGAGTAGTGAACAGTTTATGGAAGAATCTTGAAGAAGGATGGGTCTGTGGTGAAGTGGGAGTCTCTTCAAGATACTGTAAATATACTATGGATAAGCAGATGTTGACAAAGCCAGTTAAGGTAGAGAAGTATTAGAAGTGGGCATTGGCATTAATTTTAGATGGATGGTAGCGAGTTAGCGAAGACACAGGTGTGCTAAAGTACTATGTATATAAATTTAATGGGATATTGTTGGGTGTAAATTTAATTTTCATAGGTCACTATTCATGAGTACTATTCATAGATCACTATTCACATATCACTATTCATAAATGAGGTGATAGTGGTGAATGGGTAGGTGAGGTGGATCCCAAGTGACATGGCATGTGGGTGATATGGTAGGAAGGTGATGTGGTGTTGGGGCCCATGGTGAGTCCCAAGTGTGATCGTGAGGATGTGATAAGTGTGGGGCATAACACTCCACTTGAGGACATGTGTCTTGTCCTTGGTGTGTCACTTGGGCTTGTCTTGGAGTTATGATTGCAAAGTTAGGGTGTGGGATGCCATGTTTGGTGGTCTTATGATTCACATGTGCGAAAAAGTCAAAAAGGAGATTAAATTCCCTCTTATGAACATGGGAAGGAGACAAGATGTTTCCTTTGGTTGATTTCCCTCACATGGGTGAGTGGGGTGCATTTTTATGAGTCACATGGAGTGACTTGATCTTGTATAAATTAGTGGACCTACTTTGTTGACATTACACATGGAGATAAACATATTTACTATTAGATCAAATGACACCCCCACTAAGTGAGAGGTAGCACTTGGAGTGCACATGGAGTTCACATGGGGGTGGTCAGGTTGTCATCATAAGATGTCATTCAAATTCTTGACTTGACCATGAGGGGGACAAGTATCCCTATTTCTAAATAGTGTTCCCCAACAAAACATGGTGTAACATTTTATCTCTGCTCTCTTTTTCTTATTTGTAAAATACTAAAAAGCATTATATTCTCCTCTTTGTGATTTATCCATTTAGTGGATCACTTGGATCTTTGTAAGTTTGAACTTGCATGATAGGAGATTAGAGTTAGAAAGGATTATATGCCTAACTCACCTAGACGCTTGGGTTGTAAGAATCACATGCAAGGTAAAGGTTAAAGCATTTGAATCTTGTAGTGCTTAGCTCACCTAGGTGAATGGATTGGATCCTTGGAGATGGAGATTGAAGGTTTGATAGCTCAGCTCATGGAGATAGAGGTAGATGTTGTCAGATCTACCATGGATGCTATGGTTAGTGGAATTGTAAGAGCTAGATGTTGCAACTTGGAGGTTAGAGCATGGAAGGTTTGGTTGTAAGCTTTGCCACCTGAGTGCTTAGTCTTATCACTAAAAAGAGTTGCTAAGAGGAGCTATGTAAAAGAGAGTGTTGCTGATGAAATATGAAGTCTAGATGCTACCTTTTCCCCATGGTTTTTTCCCTTGATATTTTTGTAAGGGTTTTTCATGTATATCTTGTGTAGTGGTTTATTCTCTCCAATTTTATGTTTTTTTATTTTTCAGCTTATTATTCTATATTTTGACTTACTTGCACATGTAAGGAGGGTTTTTTTCCTAACATAAGTGTAATTGAAGCTACTATGATTGTAGACCTGATTGCTTTGAATGTGCTTGAGTCTAGAAATTTGAGCAATATGAGCTTAGGAATTATGTAGATGGTAATATGCAGAAGTAAGGCATAATAGGAGTTGATAATTGATTTAATTTTTTTGGGAATAATAAAGTTTTATTCTTATTTTAGTTAAGGATTTGGATTAATAAATCAATTTAGAATATAACAATAATTATAGTCCTGATTTGTGTAATTTTTTATGTTTTTCACCTTTCTAAAAATAACAATAAATAAAAAGAAATATAACTTAGCTAATAATAGACTGAGATGATTGATACAAAGGCTAAAAATGTATATGCAGGATTGGGACAGTGTCATCAACCTGAATCTAGATTTCATTCAATGAAAGGATAGGAGCAATGAAAATAGTACACTTTAGTGTCCAATGTTATTGTTTGTTCCTACCATTATTGTCTAAACTAATCACAAAGACCTGAAACTTTTTGGGTATTTACACTATGGCTATATGAGATTGCCTATTAAAAATCAAGTGTTGATTTTTGAGAAAACTAACTATAAAGCTAATTTTTTATTCAAACCATAACTCTTCATTATGCTTGATGAAACAATATTTGAATCACTTAAGAAAGAGGGGGTTTAGTGTGTAAGATGCACTAAACATGTAATCCACATCCCTTGTGTGGGTTCGCTACCTACATACTAATACTTTGAAGAGGGATCAAGCCATATGTAGTTCTCCCACCTAATGTGTTTTGTGAAATAGTGTTGTGTGAATGCAAAAATGCTAAATTAAGAGTGCTTGAGGTGGCTAGGTATTGGTATGAGGGTTTGAGTGTGTTTATAGCTATGTTGGGTGACTCTATGCAGAGAAAAAGTAAGTTTGCCTTAGTGCTTTATCTGTATTCTTACTTGCTTTGTAAGATTTATCACCTCCCTTTGTGAATGAGCTTTGGATGGGATTTTTTAGGGAGAAATTGGTCATGGGTTAGATGTATTCACACTAGGCCAACACAATTAAGGATAGGGATCAGATGAAAATAACCATTGGGGCTCAAAGTTTAAATTGACAAGAGTGCTAAAAATAGGACACCCTAGGGTTTGGGGCTATAGTCCAAATATGGTGCTCCTATCATATAGGATCGAGATCTGGGGGAACAAGATTGACCTAGGAAATATAGTCTTGCTATCATTATTTAGAAGGTTTTGGATGACCAATAATGAGAAAAATGATGTCTAGATGGGTCGCAAGAGCATGTAAAAAGGAACTATGGATAGGGTGTCAAATGCCACACTCAAACTACCAACTTGGACATTTTATATGACTACATTTCCCTCCCCCCACCCCTGCTTTATTTTAGTGGTGTAGAAAATAAAAATACTAAGATAGAAAAAATAGAAAGCGCACCTGAAATTATCTGCAAGTGTAAAGGCCATGAAGATATGTGATGCTAAGTGTGCATAGAGAGAGCACAAAGTGAAGCATAAATTTACAAGAGAAAACAAGGAGTAGATCAGTTCTTAATAGACACACTATGTCTTAAATAAGAATTTACAGGGGCTAGGTAAAAATAGAGAGGAAGAGAAATGAGTGAATACACATCATCAGTTACTAAACCAATATAAAACCTACTATGATGTTGAGTGATGTTAGGTATGTGTTGTACTAAGAGTAATATCAAAAATGGAGCTAAGTGCTAAATTCCCTGAGGGTGGATGAATAATACAAAGACTGGCCCTTTGGCTCCATTATTTCCCACTGAGTGAAGCTATGTGATCATGCATGTGTTAATCAATATTTGGATTGTGTGTCTGATCCCTCTAAGTAGGTGGCTCAAGAATATAAATTCTAGCTAGTCCTTTGGCTCCATCATTTCCCACTATGTAGTAAACTATGAATTGATATTGGTATGAATATGTGTTTTATGAGATGGTTCATGAAGCCCATAAATTCTTTGTAATCTGATAATGTGGCATAGATAGCTGAATGTGTATTGAGAACTAGGTAAATCTTGAACACAATGAAAGGTGGAGATTAGGATTTTATAAAAGCCACTCAAAACGAAGAACTAGGCTTATATAAAAGGCACTCTTAAATGATGCCAACCACCTAAAGATGGAATAAGGCTTAAAAGTATTGAGAATCTCTAGGTAATACAATGAATTGGAAAGAAAAGAAGTCAAATGTGCCGTGTAATTTTCCCCCAATCACTAGTATCTGTAATATGGATTTTGATTTGGAAGTTGTAACAATTGCCTAATTTGAAATTGGAAGTGAAAGCCATCATGCCATGCATGATGTCCCCTATATCTAGATAATCTAAGTAAAACTATATTAAAACTGCTTAATTTGAACTAAACTATATCTAAAAAAATAATAACTTAACTTGCCTTTCTGTCTATTTCTATAAATTCTGGGTTTTTGGCTGTTTGGATAGGATAACCAAAAACAAGACACTTTATTATCTGATGCTATAGTCCAAATATGTCTCTCTTGTCTGTTACTATTTTTGATGACTGTTTTGTATTCATCACTATTTTTTTAGTCTATTCTACTTGTTTTGGGTTCTGATTATTGTTTTGAGTGTTTTGAAAATTTATTTTTTGACCAGTAGAGGGTTTTAATCTCTATGGCAAAACCATTATTTGTTTCCCCCTCTTTTGAGGATAGGAATGAAGACCTTGTAATGACTACCCTTAGGAGAAATATCCCTACAAGTGTGTTATGCTATGAAATACATGATATAACAATGATCATCAAAAATATGTCTCAATATACAACATATTTTGTATTGAAGATTGTTAGATTAGGAGGGGTATGCCTAGATAGATGTGACAATATAATAACATGTGCAATAAACTGAACTAAAATTGGAAATCTGGTTAATTGGTAGGTGTTATTTTTCAAGGAGGTATGGAGTATGATTTCCATCATGGCATCCAATAAATCAAGATAATGCATGATATGGATCATGGCATTGCAAACATTTGAGAAAAAAACAAGCACACAAAGCAAGAAGAAAGAAGCATACAAAAGTGGCCAAGTGCCCAATCAAACAAGGGACATGGGTACATGTCACTAAAAATTGGAAATCGATCATTCAAGGCATGTCCAAATTCCACTTACACATATAATTTAAAATAAGTAAGGTTTGCATGAGGGCCATAAGCACATAAAAGAGTAAAAACAAAGGACATTAGCAAATGTCCCAAGGCACACACAAGTAATAAAATAGGAACTAAGAAATGCAATTACATCTAGCTATTCAAATCAAGAAAATAATGCATGTAAATGTTAGAGATACTATCACATCTAACTGATCAAAGTAAGAAGTGAAAGCATGTAAAACATGTAGTACAAGACTAGGTAGATGTTAAGACATACATAATTGTTCTATACTAGTGAGTGTTGATAGCATAATTTTATGTAAGCTAGTAATTAATTTACATAAAATTGATAACTAGAGTGTGTGGTGTAGGAATGACATAACCTAGATGGTTTAGTCATGTAGAAGATGCCCCCAGTGGGTAAACATGTTGATGTATGTCTCGAATGTAGAAGTAGGATGCCCCCTCAATGGGTATAGTGAAGCAATCAAGGATCTAGGTGTCACTACACACACTCAAAGATGATCAAGTGAAGCATGGTAATGTAGATAAATCAACAAACAATAGCATAAAACAACAAAATGTAAGTTTAGCATGATAGTAGAAATGTAAAGCATGGATAATGCACATGCTTAAATTTTTTGGGTGTTTTGAGTTATTTAAATGTTTTTGTATTTTGACATGTTATATTGTTTTTTATATTTTGAAATATTTCTATGTACAAGTAATCACAAGGAAACTATGTACAAGAAAGAAAAAACAAACTATGTAAAAGTAAGTGAAAAGAAACTATGTAAAAGTAAGCTGAGAAGAAATGATACTAACTGATGAGTCTCATAAGAAACTCCATATCATGGTTTCTTGTATCAAGGAGAGGGATCATGCATGATGTGAATCATGATGGAAGGGCTAAGACTGTGAATCTAAAAGTTGTGTATGTTATAAGTGTTTTGAAATCTCTATAGTGGAAGTCAACTATGGGGTCCCCTTATGAATCTAAGAAGTGGATGCAACTATGGGGATCTTGAGGACCCATCTAGTAGTATAATAATCTCTCTAAAAATATGATCTATGTGTAGAGTTATGAGACCTCAATGATACAACCTTAGGTGTGAATACTATAGTTGGATATTATCTAGAGTCCTAAAACTATTACTGATGTAGTGGTTGCTATAAGAGAGGCCTCTATAAAAGTATATTAACTCATTTTGCTGGTGAGGGAGGCCTCAACTGTGTCTAAGTCTCAATTTAAGGAAAAAATCTAACTAGTGGAGGAGCTAAAACTAGATACTTTAGAGTAATAGATGGATTTGAAGTGGGGAGTGGCAACTCATAGGAAACTCCACCAACTATAACAACCTAATTAATGTGAATGAATTTCATGCATTTATGAACTGTATATGGTACTCTATGAAGTTTATGGATCCATGGTCATCCAACCAACATATCAAAGAATCCTACACTGGGAATAATAGTAAATGGTGTGGCCACATGTGTTGGGCCAACCTATAGAGGAAGTATGATCTCACCCAATGAACTCTGTATGTATCTACTGAATCCACTAATAACTATGTCTATTAAGGTAATATCTTGCTCTAAATAAAATAAATACTAAAGTAATGTCATAGCGCACATGTTCACACTGGATCCATTATTTATGAAAACACTAAGAATGCAATGGTGATCAATGTAGGCTCTGATAAAGAGTGCATAGTAATCTCAATCATCCTCAACCATCTCCAAGTCTGAAAAGGAGATCAGATGTCTAGATAGAACTCTAGATTTATACACACCAATCATGTTACTCAAAGGATGTCACTCATTTGAAGGTTCCTGGTATGTAGCTAGTAGAGGGTGTGAATGATATGTATGGTGAATTCCTGATGTGCCCTTTATCTCTTTTTTAGAATGTTTTGGTAAAAGATCTCAAAAAAATTTAGATCCTTGTCTTGTGTTTGCTTTTCCTGAGGAGGCTCAATTGGAGTGCTAATATGAATGAGGTTGCCATCTATCAAGTCTTGTATCTTGTGTCACAAATTGATGTATCTATTACTTGTGTGGCTTGGTTCCCTATGAAAATTTCAAAATGCATTATGATCATATCCATGTGGAAGAGGCTTTATTATATCAACTTCCCATTAAGGAGGCAGAGATATGACATTGCATTCCAATAAGTTCTATAAGACTATGGCTAGAGATACTGGTATATTAGTGACGGCTCACCAAGGAGGTGATGATAAACCACTTGCTGAGGGGACTCTAAAGTCACATTAATTGTAGGTTGATTTTGACTTTTGCTATCATTAATCTTTACTTTGTATGGGACTTTATTGTTACTCTTGTTCATTATTTTTGATATGCTTGTGTACTTGAGTTTGCCTATTGAAATTAATTTGACATCCTTTTTCTTTAGTATATGACATAACTTAGTGAAGGAAGAAAACCTTTTGAACATTATTGACTCATATAAAGCTGGTAGAAGACTCTGTTTGAAGAGATCCTGTAATTCTTGATCGACCATGGGGCTAGTCATTTTAGCCATAATAGTCTTATTCTAATAACATAATTTGTGAGATGCTCATTTGACTTTTGTTTATATTTTGAAACTTGGGCATAAGAAACCTTATCACACATGTTAAATCTAAAATGATCTAGGAGCATATTGGCTAAAGGATTGAATGCTTTGGTAGAGGAACTATGTCGAGGACTAGAAGGCGGGATGACCTGTTGTTCAAATCAGTGACTTTGAGGAGATGAAATTGGCACTAGGAGACCAGTTCCATCTAGGGATGGCCCATATGAAGCTCATGGAGCTAAAGCACACGAGCAAAGTGAGGGACTACATCAAGTCCTCCCAAGCACTCATGTTGGAAATTAATGATATGTCTGATGCAAATAGACTATTCATGTTTCTGAGTTATAATGTCCAACAATGGGCACAAATAGAATTAAGATGATAGAATGTGCAAGATTTACCTATCAAATTTACAATTTTTGATTGTTTGTTGGACTTTAAACCCAATGTGATTCTCGTACAGAATGGCCTATGCGAAACTGAATGCCGATATGAATAAAAAATGAATAGCTGAATTGGTAACCTTCCAACACTATCTATCATGAAAAAGGTAAAGATGCTTCCCGACAAGGTCCCACACGATGCAACCACCATCTATGCTCTTGCTATGTGAAAAATTTCATCCAATGGGTGGTTATATTTGTCTTATTCTTTCAACCAATTGATTGTTCTGTTTATTTCTTTCTGAAACAAATTGCTGTAGTAGAATGAAATGTCTAAGAAGAACTAACAGGCCATGGTGCCCAGCAAGTGTCACCCATGGCTTTTAACAAAATCCCAAGAAAATAATCATAAGTTGGCTTATTGAATCTCTCCAATTTCTTCAAGAAGTTTTCTAAGCCATAATGCTTGTGTACCTGCTAAAGTGATTGCAACATACTCTGCTTATATAGAAGAAAGGGCAACTATACTTTGTTTCTTTGAGCTCCAAGTAATCAAACCAGAACCAAAAGAAAAACAATTCCCAGATGTTGACTTTCGGTCATCCAAACTACCTCCCCAATTAGAATCACTAAAACCAACAAGATTGAACCTTTTAGAAGTGTAGTAATGAATACCAAAATCTAGAGTGCCTTTCACATACCTCAAAATTCTCTTGGCTACCTTCATATGTATTTCTGATGGCTCTGTCATGTACCTTGAAATGAGTGAAACTGAATAAGCAATATCAGGTCTTGTATGAGTTAGAAACATTAAGCTTCCAACAATACTTCTATAAGTTGTCTCATCAACTCTTTCAGCACCATCATCTCTGCACAACACAACCCTTTGAGCAACTGGAGTGGAGACTAGTTTACAATCAGCCATATCAAATTTCTTCAACATATCTTTAGCATACCTTGTTTGACAAATAAAAAATTTATTCTCCCTTTGATAAACCTCCATTCCTAAAAGATATTTCATAAGTGTTGATGCAAGAGATTGCACCCAGGGCAAGGAGGTCGAACTCCTGCCTTCTCCTTGTAACATGGAAACTCCCCTCTCACCTGTGGGACTGGTGAAGCTGGAGGGGAGAGTCTCTAGATAAGGGCTAGCTCCCTTTGATGTATCATGTTTGTTTCAGCAAGTGCAAATATATATATATATATATATAATGGGGGGGATGAAAGGGAAGAAAGATACAGGAAAAACAAACTACTCTAAGGAGGTGATACACCAAAATAAGTCGACCTTCCCACATCCACACTCAGGGTCAAACAAAAACAACATACATACACTCAGACTTGGTAGAAAGACCAGACCACAAGAAAATGGAAGGGAGGTTCTTATGAAAAAACAGGAATAGGGACTCACCAAGATGCTGTGAAATACATACTATAAATGACTTCCTCTGTTTCTACACCCCAAATGGAACTCTTCTTCTATCAGCTACATATGGTGCCTTGTAGATAGCTGGTGTGTTGGTGTTTGAACCTATGAGAGAATTAAAAGACAATGACTGAACACAAATCAAACACTCAGGACATACACAGAATATCCATCCAAGAAGAGGTAAAATCTACTTTTATTTGATTCAGGCAAAAAATTTAGCAGGGCTGCACCTTGTAAAATTCATGGAAAGATGATTACAAATGACCAAGTTCGCAATGTTATATGGAAAAACAACCAAAAGGCTCATTGGCACTCCAATTTGCAAGTGGGCATGTCGCATCCTTCATTGGGAAGAAGAAAACAATGCTGTTGATGTCATCCTTCTACTGGAACCATGCTGTCACTTTATTTTTTCTTCATTTTGTCTTATCTAGTTCATTCAACCCCTGGGGTAAACTTCCTAGCTTATCGCTTCATTTTGGGCTCCCTTTCATGCACTCTTAATTGAAAACAAATAGTTACTTTCTTTGGTCAAACTTGACGTCCTCTGGGTCGTGATCAGTCTTGTCTGAAGTCTTCTACGACATGCTTGATGTATTAGCACCCTCCCGAGCAGCTCCTCTACCTTGTATACACTTTGGTGGGTCCTTGTCTACCCTTGGATGGTCTGTCGAGCCTTTGAATGTTTCCAAGGACTTTTGAATGTTCCACGGACTTTTGCTGGGCTCCCGCAGGCTTTGTGTCCGCAGACAATTTCCCCGCAAACTTTTGTCTGCAGATGTTTTCTCATGGATAAAAAGTCTATGAAAATCCTATCCACGCTTTGCCTTGCCTTTGCCTTTGTGTTAAGCCATGCCTGCCCTTTGATTGAAACTTTTGATATATGCGGGACTTAGTCAATTTTAAACCAAATGAACTTTGAACTGAACCTGATTTTTCCTTTGCAAATGTTGAAGTGCCTACCCTTTGAAAGGTAATTTGAACTTTGAAGACTGTCCTTCAGCCAAGGACATACCCTTGAATCGAGTATTGAACCAGGTCCATTGAACCAAGCTGTTGAACCAAGAATGGTTCAACAATTCAATTGGTTCAACCAAGCGCGCCATTGAGCTATCGAACCGAAGCTGATGAACCTTTGAACCAACAAACCAAGCCGCTTTGAACCAAGAGATCGAACCAAGCCATTGAGCCAAAGGCTGTTGAACCAAGTGAATTGAACCAAAGAGTTGAACTAAGAGATTGAACCATCTGCTAGACCTAAAGCCGTTGAACCAAGTCTGTTGAACCAAAATTGGTTCAACGGTTCAATGCTTGGTAATGTTGAACTTGAAGATGGCCCCATTGAACCAGAGGTCACTGAACCACTTGAACCAGGCCATGAATCAAACTCATTGAACTTGCTGAACCCAAAATGAATTGGCCTTAAATAGCAGGGGAGAAGTTGACAGAAATTTTGCCTGTGGGCAAAATTGGTCAATAGATTGGCGACTCATAGGGGAAGCATGCCTGCTATGCTTATAATCCAGTTTCCTTGCATTCCATTGGGCATAGAGTCAGATGAAACTTTGACAAAATTTAGCAACAACCCCAAAAGATTTGAGAATCAAACATGAATCCTTTACCCCACACACAAAGGGAAACACACAAGGCTAAAAATGCTACTTGTGCAACTGCACTTAGGGAAAACAGGGAAAGAAAATTGAAAGCAAACTACTATATACAACTAACCAGGTATTCTCACCTCCCTCTTGGATTGAAGGGAAAATTTCTTAAGTCCCCTTCCTAGTGAAAGGACTTATGGTGCCAGGCAAGTAGCTGACTGAAAAGGAGATTTGGTGACTCGCTCCTCTTTCCTGTCACCTGAGTTGGCTTGTATCTGAGTGGGTCAGAATCGAACATGTTTCTGACATATATGTACTCTATTTGTCCTTGAAATCTTGTTGAATATTGGTCCTTCATATTGGTGCTCTTCACCAAGAAATCAATGGCTACTAGCTCATCACCATAAGCCCTTTGGTCTGCACATTCCTTCTGCAATGTATCATGGTCTGACTTGTTTTATTCTGCCTCATTGAAAATATTATCAGATTTGTCCTCTGCTCCCTCTTGGCCTTCTTGAAGAAGTGTGACTATGGTGATGTCTAAAATGGAATCACAAACTGATTGTTGATCCCACAGAACATCGCCTCTTTCTTCAAAGCTCTCTTCTTCAAGGCGTTCCTCCAAGAAGACAGATCTCTCCTTTTCCTCCTCCAACTCAAGCTCTTCAGCATAGTCATACTCATCATCAAAAAAACAAGGAATTTCATCAAACAGAGGGGAAGATATCTCATCATGTGTTTGTTCCTCCTTGTATTGCTGGAACATCTGCATATATGCAAGACCTACATCCTCTCCACTGCTGATAAGGTCTTCACAAGGAGCATCAATGATGATTTCTTCTTTGTTGTCACCCATGACAACCTCTTGAAGGACTGTAGATTAGATATTTTGCTCCTCACCTACCTCTTGCAAAATAGGTTCTTCCTTGAGAAGGGGCAAAGTGGAGAAAACATGTGGAAGAGGAGGCATGCCTTGAGCTAGAATCGAATGATTCTCCTCCTTCCATTTGATCAGCACTTCATCAATATCAAGTATGGCCTGATATTTCTCTTGGAAGTGTGTAGATGGGGTGTGCTCAGACATG
Source organism: Torreya grandis (assembly GCA_037957365.1). Lineage (NCBI taxonomy): Eukaryota > Viridiplantae > Streptophyta > Pinopsida > Cupressales > Taxaceae > Torreya > Torreya grandis. The sequence goes on from JARHVA010003846.1 coordinate 549,279, forward strand.
GAATGTGCTATTTGGTTTGAGCCATCCATCACACATTGGCTGAGGAATTTCTCTCTGGATTCCAACTCCACAATTCTCCTAGCTAGATCCTCTTGGAAGAGCTTCTCCTGGAGGTCATCAACATAATCATCAATAGGAGCAGCCTTAGCTTCTTCAAGGTTTTGAGAAAAACCTTTCTTTTCCTCCTCCATGTCCCATGATTTTACAATTTTCTCCCAATTCAGGAACTCAAAATTGGAATTTTGCTCATGTGAACAGGCAGCAACTTTGTTTTCTCCAAGGTCCTGGGGCTCCCTTACAAGGTCTGGAAGTTTTGTCTCTCTTTCAAGAAGCAGCTTCATCATAGCCTCTAAATCTTCAATTTTCTTGTCTAGGTTATCTTAAAAGAGTATTTCTTGGAGGTCATCGGCATCATCCTCTTCAAAGCTCTGAGCTGGTCTCTGGCATTCCTTCCTCCAACTTAGAATTTGCACATTATGCTGAAGGACTTGGGGATGCTGAAGAATGCAAGGAAGAGACTGTAGAAGAGGGACGTGCTGGTTGGTGGTGCTATTCTCAATGGGAGATTCACAATATAAGGAATTTGGAAGGTTCATCTCCATGGGAGGTTGTTTTGATGCCATTTGGTGTTGGAAAGCCAGGTGCACGGGATTGAAACTGAAATCATTTGATGAGCTGGAGTGGGCCAGTGCTATCTGATAGAAAAGATTTGGTGCAAAAGAGGGGTCTTTTTTAAAATTAAGAGGGGGCATGCAAGGCTGACTGCCTTGAATAGATGGATTTCTCCATTTTGTTACCTCCTCCTCCATGGATTGCAAGGCCTGTGCTTGCCCAAACAAACACTCTTCTTTATACATCAGCTCCTGCTGATACCCGTACTACTCTTCCAGTCTATCCATTTCCATTTTCTGCCTCTCAAAATCTAGCACCACCTCCCTTATCATTGCAGGGCAACTAGAAGAGCCACTTGAGGGGATTGCATGAATATCTTGAGTCTGATCATAAATATATGAAGGAAAACAAGACCCATGATTTTGTGCAAAAGGATTATACATACAAAAATGATTTTTGAATGGCACCAGGCTGCACTTAACCAACAGATTTAAGTCAGAGTCGCCAGATGCTGAAAATACTCGATTTACTGTAATTGGACTAGTATCAATCCTGATACCTTACTGTGTTGTCAAACTATGTGTCCCACCAGGCATGCCAAAATTGTTGACGCAAGAGATTGCACCTAAGGCAAGGAGGTCGAACTCCTGCCTTCTCCTCGCAACATGAAAACTCCCCTCTCACCTGTGGGACTGGTGAAGCTGGAGAGGAGAGTCTCTAGATAAGGGATAGCTCCCTTTGATGTATCATGTTTGTTTCAAAGAGTGCAAATATATACACACACACACACACACACACACACACATAACTATATAATGGGGGGGATGAAAAGGGAAGAAAGATATAGGAAAAACAAACTACTCTAAGGAGGTGATACACCAAAATAAGTCGACCTTCCCACATCCACACTCAGGGTCAGACAAAAACAACATACATAAACTCAGACTTGGTAGAAAGACCAGACCACAAGAAGATGGCAGGGAGGTTCTTATGAAAACACAGGAATAGGGACTCACCAAGATGCTGTGAAATACATACTGTAAATGACTTCCTCTATTTCTGCACCCCAAATGGAACTCTTCTCCTGTCAGCTGCAGATGGCACTTTGTAGATAGCTAGTGTGTTGGTGTTTGAACCTATGAGAGCATTAAAAGACAATGACTGAACACAAATCAAACACTCAGGACATACATAGAATATCCATACAAGAAGAGGTAAAATTTGCTTTTATTTGATTCAGGTAGAGATTTTAGCAGGGCTGCGCGTTGTAAAATTCATGGAAAGATGATTACAAATGACCAAGTTTGCAATGTTATATGGAAAAAAACCGAAAGGCTCATTGGCGCTTCAATTTTCAAGTGGGCATGTCACGTCCCTCATTGGGAAGAAGAAAACACTGCAGTTGACATCATCCTTCTGTTGAAACCATGCTGTTACTTTGTCTTTTCTTCATTTTGTCTTATCTGGTTCATTCGGCCCCTAGGGCAAACTTTCTGGCCGGTCGCTTCATTTTGGGCTCCCTTTCATGTGCTCTTAATTGAAAACAAATAGTTAATTTCTTTGTTCAAGCTTGACGTCCTCTGGGTCATCATCAGTCTTTTTTGAAGTCTTTTGCAGCTTGTTTGATGTCTTAGCACCCTCCCGAGCACCTCCTCTACCTTGTATACACTTTGGCAGGTCCTTGTCTACCTTCGGACGGTTTGCCAGGCCTTTGAATGTTTCCACAGACTTTTGAATGTTCCACAGACTTTTTCCAGGCTCCCGTGGGCTTTGTGTCTGCGGACAATTTCCCTGCGGACTTTTGTCTACGGATGTTTTCCCGTAGACAAAAAGTTTGTGGAAATTCTATCTGCACTTTGCCTTGCCTTTTCTTTTGTGTTAAGCCGTGCCTACCCTTTGATTGAAACTTTTGATATATGCGGGACTTAGTCAATTTTAAACCAAATGAACTTTGAACTGAACCCAATTTTTCCTTTGCAAATGTTGAAGTGCCTGCCCTTTGAAAGGGCATTTGAACTTTGAAGACTGTCCTTCGGCCAAGGACATACCCTTGAACCGAGCATTGAACCAGGTCTGTTGAACCAAGAATAGTTCAATAGTTCAATTGGTTCAATAGTTCAATTGGTTCAACCAAGCGCACCAATGAACTATCGAATCGAAGCCGATGAACCTTTGAACCAATGAACCAAGCTGTTTTGAACCAAGAGATTGAACCAAGCCATTCAACCAAAGGCTATTGAACCAAGTGCGTTGAACCAAAGTGTTGAATTGAAGGATTGAACCATCCGCTAGACCTAAAGCCGTTGAACCAAAATTGGTTCAATGGTTCAACGGTTCAATGGTTCAATGCTTGGTAATGTTGAACTTGAAGATGGACCTGTTGAACTAGAGGTCGCTGAACCACTTGAACCAGGCCATGAATCAAACTCATTGAACCCGAAATGAATTGGCCTTAAATAGTAGGGGAGAAGTTGATCGAAATTTTGCCTGTGGGCAAAATTGGTCAACAATAAGGCCTAAATATTTCATCTCAAATTCATTCATCATGAAAACTTTGAATTCATCCTTCATCATAGAACTGCTACCCATATACAACAAGTCATCAACATACAAACTTACAATTAGAATATCATTACCTTCTTGTTTGTAGTAAAGGGTAGGTTCACTCTTACTTCTTTGAAAGTCATTCTCTTGAAAATATCCATCAATCCTAGCATACCATGCTCTTGGTGCTTGTTTGAGGCCATACAAAGCCTTCTTTAACTTGTAGACATGATTTTCTTTTCCTTGCACTTAAAAACCTTGTGGCTATTCCACATATACTTCTTCTTCTAAGTACCCATTCAAAAAGGCACTTTTCACATCCATATGATGGATGCTCCAATTATTTTGAGTTGCTAATGAATCAGCATTCTAATGGTCTCTTGTCTTGCTACTGGTGCAAATGTTTCTTCATAATCAATGCCATACTTTTGTGTGAAGCCTTTAGCAACTAATCTTGCCTTATGTCTTTCAACACTTCCATCACTGTTACACTTAGTCTTGCAGACCCATTGGGTGCCAATCTTCTTCTTGTGATGTGGAAGCTTGATAAGCTCCCAAGTGTCATTCTTGTGAATAGAATCCATCTCTTCTTTCATTGCTTGCATCCAAACCTCATTAGTGTATGCATCTTCAAAACATGATGGTTCAAAATTAGCCTTGGTAAGTAAAGCAAAATTTAGTGTCTCACCTCTTGGATTTTCTTCATGTGCTTGATTTGAAATCCTTTGATAAATGTCACTCAATCTTCTTACCTTCCTTGCAAAACTAGGACTTGAATCTGGACTTACACTTGGAATTGAACAACTAGATGAGGGGTTACTTGGTGGATTTGTAGCACTTGGAACAGAAATATTAGTGGGCTGCCCATGATCAATATCATTCATAATAAATTCATTTAAAACAGATTTTGACTTTTTCATATGGCCTTTTTGATGACCATAAACTCCCCTTCATCAAAAATCACATCTCTTGACACAATAAGCTTATTAGTGAGAGGATTATATAACCTATAAGCCTTACTTTCCTCACTATATCCAACAAAAATACATGACTCACTTTTGGGATCTAACTTTTGCCTCTTTGGATCAGGGACATGAACATAGGCTAAGCAACCAAAAAACTTTGAAATAATTAACATTTGGCTTTTTCTCATACCAGGCTTCATACGGAGTCATCCTGGCAAGTGCACTAGTGGGACTCCGATTGAGAATATATACCACTACAGCAACTGCATCTCCCCAAAAAGAATTACTTAATCCCTTTGTTTGTAGCATACTTCGTGCCATCTCCACCACTGTATGATTCTTCCTTTCAGCTACACCATTTTGTTGAGGTGTGTATGCAGTGGTGAGTTGTCTTCTAATGCCATGCATATCACAATAACCTTGAAAGGCTTTTGAACAAAATTCTCCTCCATGATCAGTCCTTAAGCATTTAATTTTGCACCCTTTGTCATTTTCTACAAAGGCTCTAAACCTCTTGAATCTCTCAAGAGCTTCACCTTTGGTCTTCAAAAAATAAACCCAACACTGTCATGAGTAATCATCAATAATAGTAATGAAATATGATGACTTACCCAAACTCTTTGTCTGCATAGGACCACAAATGTCTGAATGACCTAACTGGACTGGATAATGGGCCCTCCATGCATTGCCTTTTTGGAAATTTCTCTCTTGCATGTTTTCCTTTAGCACATCGTTCACAAACTTTCTTGTGCTCTTCAACCTTAGGCAAACTAGAAACTAATGCTTTTGATGTTAGAATTTTCAAACTATGAAAATTTAAATGCCCATACCTGAGATACCACAACCAACTTGTATCCTCATATGCCATATTGACAAGGTTCTTGTTATGTTCACCAAACTTCAATGGAAACATCCTATTCTTTGTCATAGACACAACTGTTACCACCCTGTTTCCTTGATTCTTATCATAAATTATACATTGTTGATTTTCAAATACAACTTTATAATTCTTTTCACATAATTGTCCAACACTCAAAAAATTATTCTTTAACTTTGGAGTGTAATAAATGTCTTTAACACTCTTCATACCTTCTTTTGTATGGACTTCCATAGCTCCTTTTGCAGCAACCTCCAATGATTTGTCATCACCAAGTTTGATCTTGGATTTAAAACTTTCATCCATTATAGAAAAAAGTTTTTCATTCCCTAACATGTGGTTAGAACATCCCGAATCTAAATACCAAACATCTGTAGAAATATTTTCAGCTTTGTCATAAGATAAAAATAAATTATCTAGAGGATTCTCATCACCTTGAGCATAATGAACACTTTTATCATTATTACCTTCTTTTAATCTACACTCATAATTAAAGTGGCCATACCTGTTACAATGATAACACTGAACATTTCTTTTATCAAATCGGCCTCTACCTCTTCCTCGGAAACCACCTCTGCCTCTATTTCCTCTTGAGTAATTCTGATTTTGACCTCTACCTTGGCCTTGATTACTTTTGATACTACTATTGGCATCTTCATTCTTTGTGATTTGTAATTTGAAGGAAAAAGCTTTCTCTTCACTTTCTCCAAATGAATCTCTCAATCTTTCTTCATGAGACATGAAAGATCCAACTAGATGATCAAATTGAAGAGTAGACAAATTCTTGCTTTCTTCTATGATTATGGCAACATCGTTCCCCCTTGGTGTGAGAGACCTTAACACCTTTTTTATCACAACCTCATTGTTCACAATTTCACCAAGTGTAGCCATTTTATTGACCACATCTTTTACTCTGACACAATAGGTACTCACACTTTCAGCTTCTTGCATCTTTAAATTCTCAAATTCTCTCTTCAATGTTTGTAACTTGACAACTTTGACTTGATCACTACCTTGGTAAGCTTCCTTTAGAGTCTTCTAAGCATCCTCTGTTGTCTTTGCTCCTGCAATTCGCGGAAATAAGCTCTTATCTAGTGCTATTTGAATATGAAATAAGGCTTGAGCATTCTTCTTCTAAGCCTCCTTCTTAGCTGTTTTATCATTTGCTATGAGGGCATTCCAATCAGCTGGGTCTGCATACCCTGATTCAATAATCTCCCACAAATCTTTTCCTATCAAAAAAGTCATCATTTTGATACACCAATAATCATACTCATTTCCATCAAATTTCTAGAATGGGCAAGGAGTTAGAATTTGACATGATAAATTTTTGGCAAAATTCCAACGACTAAATATTTAACCCAAAAGAAAAAATACCTACTCTGATACCAAATGTAGAATCTGAAAAACTAAACCAAATCTGGAAAAACTAAACCAAATTTATAGACCCACAGATTATGAGATAACATCAGAAAAAACAGAGTATAAAACTCAAAAGAAAAATACAGAGCACTCAGAAAAATCTTTATTTGCAGGGTGAAAATAACAGTCTCTAATGATGTATATATAAAAGAATTACATTGCTGCCCAGATCACAACATTCAGAAAAAACAAATTGAAACTTAGGGAAAGCCTATGCATGCAACAAGCATGCATTATTCGTTGAATTTAGAGACAGTCAGTTAACTTTTACAAACTATAATTAATCCCACTAAAAATATGGCGCATGGATCAAACGATCATCATGCAGATTATTCTACAAAATAAAAAACTAAAAACAAAATCTGTGTACGAAACACAGCGATGGATGCACTGAACATGCAGCATCAGTTTTCAACAAAAAATTTCATCCAATGGGTGGTTATATTCGTCTGATTTCCTCAACCAACCGACTGTTCTGTATATTTCTTTCTGAAACAAATTGCTGCAGTAGAATGAAATGTCTAAGAAGAACCAGCAGGCCATGGTGCCCAGCAAGTGTCACCCGTGGCTTTTAACAAAATCCCAGGAAAACAATCCATAAGTTGGCTTACGCTTTTGGATCCTAGAAACAGTGGATTTGTCTTCGGTAATATTTATGCCCAGAACTTTCGACATATCCTCTCCCGCTTGGTCGCCGTTTTTAGCGAATAACACCGTGAAGCGGGCAGTCCCCGGCACTTTCATTCGCCAGAAGTATGTGAAGCCTGCAGGAGCTGCTCCCCTGAGGATTATTCTCCATACGATGTCCTGCAGCTGGAATATTGGATTTTTGTACTCGGCTTTAAAACAGGCGGTCACAGTCACAGCTACAGTACTTCCCGCAAGAATTCCCACGCCCTGCATGGCGAATACGGCCGCCATGAAACCTCCCCTGGTGTTTGTGTTTGAGTATTCGGCCATTATTGTTGCCGAAACGGGAAAGTCGCCACCGATGCCAACGCCTACCAAGAAACTGGAAAAACATAGACTCGTTATTACAGATTCGCGCCACCTGCCGATTGAGAAGCCAGAGCCGATCGAACTCGCGATCATCTAAGCGAGAGTAAATCCGTAGACCTTCCTTCGTCTCATCCTGTCGACCAGCCAGCCGAAGATCAATTGGCCTGCGAATGCTTCGACTAAAGCGATTCCATTAACTAGGGCTTTTACGTGAATGGGTAGCACATCGTCGTAATAGATACTTCCGAGGAGATTGGAAACAGGGGGGATGCAGAACAAGTCGTAAGCATCCGTGAAAAAGCCCATGCCTGAAATGATAAGTGCACTGACATGATACTATTACGGTCGGGCTGTGTCCATTGTAGACAACACCTTCAGCTCCATTGTTGGTAAAACTCAAACTCTTGCCCTAATCGGAATGAAACATTTCATTGGCTCACAGAGTGAAATGCTGTTTTTTTGTTTTTGGGCTATTTCTTTGCAGCACGTAAAGCATATCGTGCCATATCTGACAAAAACCTTTGGCTTGATTACTAACCTATTTATTTCAATCGCATGGAGCGCATGAAAGGGAATCGCAAATTTTTTTGATGCATTCGATGCACTGCGGGTTCTACAAAGCTAAAAGAGAATCACAGCTCATAATAAGTTTTTGTAAATATATTTCAGGTGTCTAAAATCTATTTTGGAAGGAGGAATATTTATTGTGTATTCATGGAAGCGACTCTCGATTATACTATGGGATTGTCTCGTATTTACAAAGTCAGCGCAATAACGACAAATGGGTGTTCAAAATTCTGGAATCATTCTATATATATCATTACAAAATATAATAACATTAAAGATTTTGGTGTAGGAAAGTTTGAATAAAGTCGTTGAGCCAGAGGATTTGTTTGAGTAAAGTTTGTCTCTCAAATGATTTTGATGGATTGATATTTTAAAAAAAAAAATTAATAATTGTCTTGTTAAAAAAATATTTAAATTTAATTAAATATTTATTTATTAATTATATATTATATTTTTAAAGTTAGAGATTAATTTAATGAAGTTTTTGTTGTTTATGTTCGGTTAGAATTATATTATTCTTCTTAGAATTAGATTTGTTTTTTTTAACTTAACTTACAGTCATAAAGATAAGCTGTTTTTTTTTTTTTTTTTGGGTGATTAAAATCAAAATTAAAAAATTTGAATTATTTTATTCTTTCCATCGATTTTAGCTTAACTCACATACTTACATATTTTAATGTTTAGCTTTTTTGTTAATTAAAATGTAAAAATATTACCTATAAAATCCATACTTAGAAATCAAAATAGATGGAAACAACAAAATAGTTCAAAAGTTTTTAAAAGAAATCATATATTTCTAAACAAGAGTGTGTTTGACATCATAGTAATAATTTTATGAAATGTTTGATTTAAATTCATAGTATTTTTTATGATTGAAGTTATATTTTATTATGTTTAGTTAAAAATAGATTTGATTATGTGTTTGTAGGTCTAGGTCTTAGGCTCAAGAATCCAAGCCATTTCCAAGCCAAAAGGAATATTTTTTTGATTAATTATATACGTCAAATAATGTAAGCAATATAATGCATATGCATACATGTTACTTTGACATACCATAAAAAATAAAATGGATCTATGCATGTGATTATGTTTATGTATCTGTCTATTCACATTTATAACTTTATATTTTATATTTTAAAGTGGAGTGAGTCAATATATACATTACCACATAAAATATATAATTTATATAGTGATGTAATTTTTGTGAGTTTGAGCCTATGAACCTAATTTTGACTATATAGTATGAGTTTGGGTTCAACAAGCCCCAATTTCATCACAAAATGCATGAAAGAGTCAATTATTTTAATGGTAGAGGAAATTACACCTAATTTGAATCTATTGAACTTAATTGATATTATAAGATGTGATTTGGAACTAAATTAGCCTAAATTTCCTAACATGTTGAGCAAATGAGTGAATTGGTGCAATCAATGATGCGATTTGAGTGAAATTAAGTCTCATGAAACTAATTTTTATTACAAAGGTTTTAATATGAGAATATTGACCTAAATGTCACTAAAAATAAATCAAATACTCTATTGGTTCAATCTAAACTAGGGTTAATTTGATCCCCTTCAACCTAATTATGATTATAAAATATGATTTAGGAATTAATCAACCCTAATTTCATTAGAGAATGAAGTAAAAAAATCATTTAGTTCAATTATAGATACACTTTTGACTACATAAGATGTGATTTGGGCTTTAATAAACCCCAATGTCATCATATAATGAATGACATAGTCAATTTGTTCAATTTTGGAGGGAATTTTGGTTAATATGAGCCCTTTGAACCTAATTGTGACTATATAATGCAATTTGAGTCTAAATTGACTTTTATTTCATCATAGATGGAGCCAACTAGTTAATTTGTATAATCAATGATTATATCTAATGTGATTTGGAGCGAAATTGACCCTAGTATAACCATAGTTGATTAATTTAATTAAGGATTTAATCGAGGTCAATTTGAGCCCCTCTAGCCTAACTATAAGAAGGGGGCATGATTTAGGGTTAAATTAGCTTTGATTCCATCATCAATTGATATAATTAGTTAATTAATGTAATTAGAGACATGATTTAGGCCAAATTAAACCCCAAAATCCTAATTTGTGGCTCAATAAATTTTATAGGATGAAACATATGGCTTAAATTAATTTCATTTAATAAAAATACAAACATAGATGTAATTGGGGCTAATCTAAGCCCCTTGAACCTAATTGTAAGTATAATATGTGATTTGGGGACAACATAGATCACATTTCCTAATATATTGAGGCATATAACAAATTAATACAATAAGTGATGCAAGTTGGATGAAATTGAACACTATAAACCTAAATATGACTATATATGATGCAATTTTGGGTTAAATTGACCCAAATATCATAAAAAAATATGCCAAATAGTCCACCAATTTAATCCCAAAGGAAATTGGGGCTAAGTTGAGTCCCTTCAACTAAACTATAGGATAAAGACATGATTTAAAGCCAAATCATCTCCAATTCTATCATAAACTGATATAATTAGTCAATTAGTGTAATTAGAGATGTGATTTTAGACAAATCAATCCCCATAAACCTAATTTATGGATCAATTTATTGTATAAGATGCAATATATGGTTTAATCTAACTTAATTTGATCATAAATACAATTATGGAGGTAATTAGGGATATTATAAACCCCTTGATCTTAACTACGAGTATAGGATGTGGTTTATTACTAAATTAGCTAATATATCCTGACATACTAAGCTAAATAGTCAATTACTATAATCGGTGATGTAATTTAGATGAAATTGAACCTCATGAACCTAATTTTGACTATATAGGATGTAATTTGGGGTTAATCGACCCTAATGTCATATCAACCTTAAAATATTTAGGGTTCAATCGATCTTAGTATCATATCAACCTTAAAAACAACTCACCAATTAAAGTCATGTAGGAGATTGGGACTAAGTTGAGCCCCTTCAATCTAATTACAACTATAAAATGTGATTTAGGGCTCAATCAACCCCAATTTTATCACAAATACAATCACAAAGGCAACTACGTGTAATTTGAACCCCTTAAACCTATTTGTGAGTATATGGTGTTATTTGGGGATAATTAAACCATGTGTAAAATTAATTTAAATTATATAGGATGTGATTTGGACATCAATCAACCCCAATTGCATCACGTAATATTCTACTAACATAGCTATATCATATATTACAATATAAATATATGCCTACAAATTATAATATGTATGTGTTATAGAATAAATGCTTTCCTTTCACAAAAGACACAACCCTTTCTCTAATATTTTTTTACCTCATTCATGATTTATGTCCCCAATTACATTCTTTGCATCATTCTGCACTCAAGATAGTTGAAGACAAAAGGTACCCACTTGTTTTTTTTACCCTAGCATAAAAATATATTAAATTTGTCTATTAATAGGTGATATATCTCATTAAAATAAGAGGAAAAATTTAAAGTGTAAAAAAATAGAGTAATTACAAGTGTTGAGAGAAAAACAAAAGGTACAAATGCAAACATTTCACTCAAGACAAGGTACATATAGTATCCCTAAAGAACCAAATATCATATACAATGATGAAATGGATAATGATGATGGATGTTTACCAAAAATTACAAATTATGTTACACATCCAAAATCAAAGTATGAAGTTTCTAATTTTATTGATGATCGATCTATGCGTGATGATTACCCCCTAGCAATGAATAAAATTACATGGAAACATAAAATGTTTAAACCAATAATGAAAAAAAATCAATAGCTCACTCAATAGTGAAAGTAAAAACAAAGTATACTACATGACAACATTAAATGAAGAAACCAGTAGTGAACATAATGACATGGAAAAATCAACTCAACAAATTCCACCATTAAAAACATCTACAGATATTGTATGTGGAAAAGATAAGTACTTAATTTGATTTTTTTTTGAAATCAATGGATAATAAAATGTCTGGTCACCATTCAAGAATAATAGATACAATTATTTAGGATAATTTATTTACAAAAATAAAATTTTATATTAAAAATATGTGAATTGTTTTTGTGATTGATTAAATTAATTAAGATGAGATCTACATTGTATGCCCTAGGACTAAGAACGTCTAATATGAATGGTGAAAAAAAACTAATTTATTTAAAGAATTACATGATTCATATAATACTATAGGTGTTAAAAGACACAACAAAGATAATAATGCTACCTAGCACATAATTACAACATGTGTAGTAAGTGGTCAAATAGGGAAAATGCTTGATGTAAAAAACTAGTTGACTATTGAATATAGATATAAAAATAATAATGAAAGTAATTGGGATACATAAAAGACTCAATGTTGTTAATACCAATGAACTATAAACATTATCTATTAGACTTCCATGAAAATACAAGGCTATAATCGATGTTCTCAAATATTTACTTGCATAATTTTGGAAAGATAATGAAAGAGTTTCATCCCATACAAGAGATGTAGTGAAAAAAAGAGTTGGTTCTCATTTTTGTAAATTTCATCTAACACATTTCTTTGATATGACCCAAACACAATTATACTCTAGGTTTTTACATAAACATACATTTTTTAACCTTTTAGGTCCTAGATGAATGTAAATCCGATGTTGTTGAAGAGGTGAGTATAGTAAATTAGGGTAGAAATATGAAATAAATATAACCACTATTTTTTTATAGAAATTAATAAATTTACACTTCTTAAAAATAACAATAAATAATTTAAATGAGAACTTAGCTAGAAAATGAATGAGACGGATGATCTAGAGGTTGAAAATTGAGGCAAAAGATAGTTTGAGTGTTAAAAATAAGATCCAAGTGTTAAAACTACTCCTAGAGAGTAGGACCATAGTTAGACAGTAGCACCTTGTGGTGTTAGTGTCCTTATTTTAATGATAACATCCTCTGTGCAAGACTATTCCAAACTTCTAGGTGTACCTGTGTCTATGTTTGTCAAGTCTGTTCCTGTATGCATAAATTTTTGAACCCTTTAGATGACCAATTTTGATTGATTTTGATAATAAACCCTTATCTTCCATGTTTCTAGGGCATCAAATTGATACAAGTATAAAAATGTGTTCGTTAGCGGGGTAGACTAGAAATATGTAACACCCCATTATGATGAGAGTTGTCTACATACCAATACTTTGAAGAGGGATCAAACTCAATTTAGTTCTCGCCACCTAAGTGTTGGTGCAATTTGTTGGGTGTGAAGCCACTATTCATGAGTAGTATTCATGGGCATTATTCACAGATCACTATTCATAGATGAAGTAGAAATGGTGACTCAATAGCTGAGGTGGATCCCAAGTGATGTGGCATGTAGGTTTGGTAGGAAGGTGATGTGGTAGGAAGGTGATGTGGTAATGGGGCCCATAGTGGATCCTATTTGTGATCATGAGTATGTGACAATTTTGGGGCATAACACTCCACTTGAGGACATGGATCTTATCCTTAGTGTGCCACATGAGATTGTATTAGAGCTATGATTGTAAGGTCATGGTGTGGGATACCATGTTTGGTGGTCCCATGAGTCACATGTGTGAAGAAGTCAAAAAGGAGATTGGATTCCATTTTGTGCACATGGGAAGGAGACAAGATGACTCCTTTGGTTTATCTCCCTCACATGGGTGAATGGGGCACATTTATATGAGTCACATGGAGTGATTTGATCTTGTCAAAAGTAGTAGACCTATATTTTTTACCTTGGATATGGAGACAATCATCTTTACAATTAGATCACATGACACCCCCACTAACTGTGATGCATCACTTGGAGGACACATGGAGTTCACTTGGTATTGGTCAAGTGGGCATCATGAATACCATTCAAAGTCTTGACTTGCCCATGAGTAGGATAAGTATCCCTATTTCCAAATAGTGCTCCCCACAAAAATATGGTGCAACATTTTATCTCTCCTCTCTTTATCTTATTTATAAAATGCTATAAAGCATTACGTTCTCCTATTTGTTGTTTATCCATTTAGTGGATCACTTGGATCCTTTCAAATTTGAACTTTCATGATACGATGTAAGAGCTAGAGAGGATTATATGTCTAAATGAGCTAAATGATTAGGTTGTATGTGTCACATGTAGGTTTAAGGTTATATCCTTTGAAGGATGTTGTTATTGACTCACCTTGGTGCATGGATTGGATCCACAGAGATGGCGTTTGGAAGTTTGATAGCTCAGACCATGGAGATATAGGTATATATTGTTGGATCTCCCTTAGATACTATAGTTGTTAGTATTGTAATATATGCATGTTTCATCTTGGAGGTTAGAGTATCGAAAGCTTAGTTGTAAGCTTTGCTCACCTGAGTGTTTGGTGTTAGAACTAAAAAGAGTTGCGAAGAATAGCTATGTAAGAGAGAGTGTTGCTGATAAAATATGAAGTTTGGGTGCTACGTTTCCCACATGGATTTTTTCCTTACCATTCATGAAAGGGTTTTCCATGTATATCTTGTGTAGTATTTTATTCTCTCCTATTTTATGTTTTGTATTTTGTAGCGTGATATTCCACAATTTGATTTACTTGTACATGTAGGAATATTTTTTTCCTCACAACTATTATTAGATCCTGGTTTAACTATTTTTGTGAAAGTGGGAGATATAGGTAGAGAAAACAAGATATAAAATAAAATAAAAATGTTTGCATGGTAGGTACTTCTCTCTACAGAAGATGGAGGAATGGAGGAGAAGCTAAAGAAGCTTTACTAGATGGATCAACACCAATAATGTTCTTGATGAAGAATCAACTTTACAGCTTCTGGTGGAGTAAGATGGACTCCATTGGTATAGATAGAGTTTCTTTGCTAGAGATGAGGATATGAGTTATGGGATCCTACTACGACAAGGTGTTGGCTGAGATGATGTAAAGAAATTCCATGTAGAGGAGGAGGTATAATAAACTTGAATTTACACCTATTATATCAGTGGATAGAGAAGAACAAATATGATATGAGGTTTAGTGGAAGGAGAAGGTCATGTGTTTGACATGTGATAGAGAAGGATGTAGCTTGACTGTATCTTTGAGGGTCAAAAAATTGATAAGTGCATTGATGCACTGAGTAGTGTGATGACTTCCCAAGAATAGTGGATGGGTACCATGTTGAGCATGATGGGTAGAAGTATGTTATATATGGACGAGTCATGTGATTGACTTCTATTATTTTTCTCTCATGTTGATAAGTAATATCAAGTGTGTGGTGTGCACTTGTTGCTATTGGAGTAGTTGGATGTGAAAGGATCATTCCTACATGGTGATCTCATGATGAGATGGAGTAGCTAGGAGGATATGAGGATGAGACAAAGAGTTGTTGGTTTATAGAATTGAAGACTATATGGGTTCCAACAGGCATGTTAATGTGGTACAAGAATACCTTCATAGAGAGCCAAGGTTTATCATAGGTTGTTTCTATATTTAGATGGCATGTTAGTTACATTCCCTAAAATGATCATTGGTGTGATGTCTTAGGGGAAATGAAGGAGTAAACCAAGGATAGAGATGTATAGTGGACATGAAAACAAGAAAGTCAAGTATCCCACTTCTTGAAATATTTTGAGTGGTCTTCTAGAGTGTCATGAAACAAATCAGGAGAAGACATGAATCTTCTATGTATTGTATTTATCAAGAGTAGGAAAGCCTCAAGAAAGCCATGGTATGTGATAGACCAAATACTTTCAAGTAGTGGGAGTAGTGAGTAGTTTATGGAATAATCTTGAAGAAGGATGGGTTTGTGGTGAAGTGGGAGTCTCTTAAAGATACTGGATAAGCAGATGTTGACAAAGCCAGTCAAGGTAGAGAAGTTTTAGCAGTGGGCATTGGCATTAATTTTAGATGGATGGTAGCCAATTGGCAAAGACACAAGTGTGCTAAAGTACTATGTATATAAATTTAATGGGAATTGTTGGGTGTAAATTTACTATTCATAGGTCATTATTCATGAGTACTATTCATAGATCACTATTCACATGTCACTATTCATAAATGAGGTGACAATGGAGAATGGGTAGTGTTGATGCTGGAGATTGCACCCGATGGCAGGAAAACAGGTTCCTGCCTTCTCCTCGCAACATGGAAACTCTCCTCTCGCCTGTGGGACCAGCGAAGCTAGAGGAGACAGTCTCTAGATAAGGGCTAGCTCCATTTGATGCATCATGTTTTTTCCAAAAAGTGCTAACATACAGATATAAATAAAAAAGGGGGGATGAAAAGGGAGAGAGATGTAGGAAAAACAAACCTACTCTAAAAGAGGTGATGCACCAAAAAATAGGGTCGACCTTCACACATCCACTCTCAAAATCATACAAATACATACATTACACTACACACTTGGTAGAAGGGCCAGGCTGCAAAAGACTGGCAGGGAGGCTTACATGAAAACACAAAAGATAGAAAATCACTGAGGTGCTATGAAATGCACATTGTAAGTAAATTTATCTATTCTGGCCTTCTAAAATGTTCGCTCTTCTCCTTTCAACTGCAGAGATGGCACCTTGTAGATGACAGGTCTGCTGGTGTTAAACCTGTGAGAGCATCAAGACAACAACTAGACACAAGCAACATTCAATGCATACTCTGAAACACCTATCCAAATGGAGGTAAAACTGCATTTTATTTGATTTAGGTGAAATTTTTCCAGGGCTGCACCTTTGCAAAAGTGGAAGAACCTCTTTCTCAAAAATGAGTAGTTACAATATATAGAAGAAAAGAGAAAGAAACTTGGCACTTTTTTGATAAGTTGGCCTGTCGCGTCCCATTCGCAAGAGGAGACACTGTTGTGTTGTCATCATCCTAAAAGAAGCCTACTAGAACCATGCTGTATGATTGCTAAATTTGACTTTGGCATTCAAGCTTTAATGTAGAAGCGTGGATCACGCCTCTTTTCTACCAACAAACTAAAATTTTTCCCCTTTTAAAAATGTGTGGGTCATGTTGCTTGTTGTTTGTGCCATTTGGGGACTGTCAGGCAATAAATCACCTGCACTTTGCCACTTGGGCTGCCTTGTCACTTCTACATCATGTCATTCTCCTTCTCTGTCACTTTGTTTTTGTCTTTTCTTAGTTTTGGCTCCTTGGGCAAACATTCTGGCAGGTCACTGCGTTTTGAGCTCCTTCTTGGCTAGCATTTTCTTTTCTTTGAAAGCAAATGGCTAATTTATTCTTTTAATATTGATGGCCTCTAGGATGTCATCGGGTCCATTGCTGACTCAGCTGGGTCCAATGCCACATGGCATCCAAGCACTAGTCGGGCACTTCTCCATGTCAGTCAGGCATCTTCCTTCGTTATTTTTCCCTTCAGCACATTGACTGTGGCTTTGCTTTGTTTTTGGGGACAAAAGGTTCACAAGAATTCTCTCGCCCAGTGTTTGCTTTGATTAGAAGCATGCTCGAATCATTGAAATGACAAAGTGTCCACCCTCCAAAGAGTACTTTGACCTTTGACTACCCTTTGGCTTGGGGCATGCCTTTGAACCGAGCCGTTGAACCAAACGGTTCAATGGTTTAAAGGTTCAACCAAGCGCGCTGATGAACCAAAGAAAGCTAATGAACTATTCATTGAACCAGACCCATTGAACCTGTTGAACTAGAAGCTGCCGAAACACTTGAACCAAGGCATGAAATGAACTCTCTGAACTCGCTGAACCTGAAAATGATTGGCATTTAACAATAGGTGAAGAAGGTGACCGACATTTTGCCTGCGGGTAAAATGGGTCAACAATTGGCGACTCACAGGGGAAGCATGCCTGCTATGCTTAGAATCTAGTTGCCTTAAAAATCCATTGGGCACAGAGTCAGGTGTAGCCGTAAAAGAATTAACAATAGCCTGAAAGATCAAGAATCAAACATGAAGCTTTTACCCCCAAGCAAAGGGAAACACACAAGGCTAAAAACACTACCTGTGCAACTGCACTTTAGGTGACATGGAGGAGCATAGACAATACCTTGTTCATGCTTTGAATGATTTGTTTGAGGTCATCGGGGCAGGCTACATTATTCTTCAAGGAGGCTATGAGCTGAATAAGAGCAAAGAAGACAGCATTAGGGTTCTAACAAGCATGCAAGGAGGTTGCGATCTTTCAAATTTATCCCTCTGGAAGGTTGGTGAATTTGAAGATATCTTCTTTGAAATCATCAAGGAAGATGGCCATACCATGGAACCCAAGCATGAGGCAGAGGAGAGCAAGTCAGTCAAGGGTGCATATCAAGGAGTTTATGGTGATGAGCCGACAGCAATCATTTTCTTGATGGGAAACACCAGCTTAAAGAACCAACAGGAGGCAAGCTTCGAAGAACAAACAGAGTATGTATACATTGGGAGCATGTTTGAATATCCACTCGATTTCTAGCCAACTCGGGTGACAGGCAGGAAGAGCAAGTCGCCATTTCTCTTTTCCATTCAGCTACTTGCCTGGTGCCATAAGTCTTCTTACCAGGAAGGGGACTTAAGAAGTTTTCCATTTGATCCAGGAGGGAATTAAGCATTCTTGGTTAGCTGTATATAATAGTTTACTTTCAGTTGTTTTTCTTGTTTCTCCTTAGTGCAGTTGCATAGGTAGTGTTTTAGCCTTGTGTTTCCCTTCGCTTGGGGGTAAAAGCTTTGTGTTTGATTCTCGAATATTTCGGGCTGTTGATAATTCTTTCATGGCTACACTTGACTCCGCGCCCAATGGATTTTAAGGCAACTAGATTCTAAGCATAGCAGGCATGCTTCCCCTGTGAGTCACCAATTTGTTGACCAATTTTGCCCATAGGCAAAATTTTGGTCACCTTCCTCACCTGTTGTTCAAATGCCAGTCATTTTCGAGTTCAACGAGTTCAGAGAGTTCATTCCATGCCATGGTTTAGTGGTTCAACCACCCTTGGTTCAAAAGGTTCACCGCTCAATTCAAGCACCTCAGTTCATATGCATTAAACTTTCGTACCGTTGAACCGTTGAACCAATTTTTTGGTTCAACGAGCTTGGTTCAACATACTTAGTTCAATGGGTTCGGTTCATGGAGGTTCAACATCCTTAGTTCATTGGCGCCCATGGATTAACACAAAGGCTCGGATTTTAATAAAGGAAAGGATCCAAGCGCGGCTCAAATCAATGGCTTAATGCATTACTAAGCAAAGAGCCAGGTCGCTTATGACAAGCAGGCCCGATGATGTCCTACATGGATGTCAAGTTTACAAAAAGGAGATAGCCGTTTATTTTTAAAAAGGTAAAGAAAGCGCTAGCCAAGAAGGATCTCAAAACACAGTGACCCACCAGTATGTTCGCCCAAGGGGGCCGATGATACAGAATTAAGACAAAATTGACAAAGTGACACACAAAGAACGAGTAAGCAGTCAGTCCAAGTGGCAAGAAGTGGCACCAATTTGAGAAGTGACTCCAGCAAGTGAAATAGTTCCTTCGAATTGATCATGAGAAGATGCAACAGCTAAGTAATGTAACCGGTTTCTTCATTTTACATTTAATGGGTGGACAAACCACATTTTGACATTAAAAATGTGGACTTCGAGTAGACAAAATGAACATCTCATTAATATTTTGAGCGACTTGTTCTTTTCATGAAGGGACACGTATGCCACTTGTAAAAGAGGGAGTGCCAAATGGGCCTCCTTGCTCCTCATATATATTCATAACTTGGTCATTTTGTAATCATCTTTTCATGGTTTTAGCCAGGGGCAACCCTGCTAAAATTTTTGCCTGAATCAAATAAAATTCAGTTTTTATCTCCATTTGGATAGATGTTTCAGAGTATGCATTGAATGCTTGCTTGTGTCCAGTCATTGTCGTTTGATGCTCTCACATTTTTAACACCAACAGACCTGCTGTCTACAAGGTGCCATTGTTGCAGCTGACAGGAGAAGAGCAGTATTTGGGAGTGAAAGAACAGAAGAAATTACTTCATAAGTGTGTGTTTTACAGCACCTTGGGTGATCTTTGTTCTGGAGTTTCCATTGAAGCCTCCCTGCTAGTTTCTTGCAGCCTGGTCCTTCTGCCAAGTGCGTAGTGTATGTATGCATTTGTCTGATTCTGAGAGTGGATGTGTGAAGGTCAACCTTTCATTTTGGTGCATCGCCTCTTTTAGAGTAGGTTGTTTGTTTTCTGCATTTTTTCTCCCTTTTCATTCCCCCCTTTATTATATCTATATATACTTGTATTTTACACTGCCTGAAACAAACATGATGCATCAAAGGGAGCTAGCCCTTATCTAGAGACTCTCCTCTCTTGCTTCATCATCCCACAAGCGAGAGAGGAGTTTCCATGTTGCGAGGAGAAGGCAGGAGATAGGCCTCCTTGCCCCGAGACCAATCTCCAGTGTCAACAGGTAGGTGAGGTGGATCCCAAGTGACATGGCATGTGGGTGATATGGTAGGAAGGTGATGTGGTGTTGGGGCCCATGGTGAGTCCCAAGTGTGATCCCAAGGATGTGATAAGTGTGGGGCATAACACTCCACTTGAGGACATGGGTCTTGTCCTTGGTGTGTCACTTGGGCTTGTCTTGGAGTTATGATTGCAAATTTATGGTGTGGGATGCCATGCTTGGTGGTCCTATGAGTCACATGTGTGAAAAAGTCAAAAAGGAGATTAAATTCCCTCTTATGAACATGGGAAGCAGACAAGATGATTCTTTTGGTTGATTTCCCTCGCATGGGTGAGTGGGGTGCATTTTTATGAGTCATATGGAGTGACTTGATCTTGTATAAATTAGTGGATCTACTTTGTTGACATTACACATAGAGATAAACATATTTACTATTAGATCAAATGACACCCCCACTAAGCGAGAGGTAGCACTTGGAGTGCACATGGAGTTCACATGGGGGTGGTCAAGTGGTCATCATAAGATGCCATTCAAAGTCTTGACTTGACCATGAGGGGGACAAGTATCCCTATTTCCAAATAGTGTTCCCCAACAAAACATGGTGTAACATTTTATGTCTGCTCTCTTTCTCTTATTTGTAAAATGCTAAAAAGCATTATATTCTCCTCTTTGTTGTTTATCCATTTAGTGGATCACTTGGATCTTTGTAAGTTTGAACTTACATGATAGGAGATTAGAGTTAGAAAGGATTATATGCCTAACTCACCTAGATGCTTGGGTTGTAAGTAGTTAAAGGTTAAAGCCTTTGAATCTTGTAGTGCTTAGCTCACCTAGGTGAATGGATTGGATCCTTGGAGATGGAGATTGAAGGTTTGATAGCTCAGCTCATCGAGATAGAGGTACATGTTGTCAGAGCTAACTTGGATGCTATGGTTAGTGGAATTGTAAGAGCTAGATGTTGTAGCTTGGAGGTTAGAGCATGGAAGGTTTGGTTGTAAGCTTTGCTCACCTGAGTGCTTAGTCTTAGCACTAAAAAGAGTTGCTAAGAGGAGCTATGTAAGGGAGAGTGTTGTTGATGAAATATGAAGTCTAGATGCTACCTTTGCCCCATGGTTTTTTCCCTTGATATTTGTTTAAGGGTTTTTCATGTATATCTTTTGTAGTGGTTTATTCTCTCCAATTTTATGTTTTTTATTTTTTAGCTTATTATTCTATATTTTGACTTACTTACACATGTAGGGAGGTTTTTTTTCCCTAACATAAGTTTAATTGAAGCTACTATGATTGTAGACCTGATTGCTTTGAATGTGCTTGAATCTAGAAATTTGAGCAATATTAGCTTAGGAATTATGTATATGGTAATATGCAGAAGTAAGGCATAATAGGAATTGATAATTGATTTAACTTATTTTGGGAATAATGGAGTTTTATTCTGATTTTAGTTAAGGGTTTGGATTAACAAATCAATATAGAATATAACAATAATTATAGTCCTGATTTGTGTAATTGTTTATCTTTTTCACCTTTTTAAAAATAGCAATAAATAGGAAGAAATATAACTTAGCTAAAAATAGACTGAGATGATTGATACAAAGGATAAAAATGTATATGTAGGATTGTGACAGTGTCATCAACCTGAATCTGGATGTCATTCAATGAAAGGATAGGAGCAATGAAAATAGTACACTTTAGTGTCCAATGTTATTGTTTGTTCCTACCATTATTGTCCAAACTAATCACAAAGCCCTGAAACTTTTTGGGTATTTACACTATGGCTATAGGAGCTTGGCTATGAAAAATCAAGTGTTGATTGTTGAGAAAACTCACTATAAAGCTAATTTTTTCTTCAAACCATAACTCTTCATTATGCTTGATGAAACAATATTTGAATCACTTAAGAAAGAGGGGGTTTAGTGTGTAAGATGCACTAAACATATAATCCACATCCCTTGTGTGGGTCTACTACCTACATACTAATACTCTGAAGAGGGATCAAGCCATATGTAGTTCTCCCACATAATGTGTTTTGTGAAATAGTATTATGTGAATGCAAAAATGCTAAATTAGGAGTGCTTGAGGTGGCTAGGTATTGGTATGAGGGTTTGAGTGTGTTTATAGCTATGTTGGGTGACTCTATGCAGAGAAAAAAGATGTTTGCCTTAGTTCTTTATTTGTATTCTTAATTGCTTTGTAAGATTTATCACCTTCCTTTGTGAATGAGCTTTGGATGGGATTTTATAGGGAGAAATTGGTCGTGGGTTAGATGTATTCACACTAGGCCAACACAATTAAGGATAGGAATCAGATGAAAATAACAATTGGGGCTCAAAGTGTAAATGGACATGAGTTCTAAAAATAAGACACCCTAGGGTTTGGGGCTATAGTCCAAATATGGTGCTCCTGTCATATAGGATCGAGACATAGGGGAACAAGATTGACATAGGAAATATAGTCTGGCTATCTTTATTAAGAAAGTTTTGGATGACCAATAATGATAAAAATGATGTCTAGATGGGTTACAAGATCATGTAAAAAGGAACTATGGATAGGGTGTTAGATGCCACACTCAAACTACCAACTTGAACATTTTATATGACTACATTTCCCCCCTTGCCACCCCCGCTTTATTTTAGTGGTGTAGAAAAGAAAAATACTAAGATAGAAAAAATAGAAAGCGCACCTGAACTTACCTGCAAGGGTAAAGGCCATGAAGATATGTGATGCTAAGTGTGCATAGAGAGAGCACAATGTGAAGCATAAATTTGCAAGAGAAAACAAGGAGTAGATCAGTTCTTAAGAGACACGCTATGTCTTAAATAAGAATTTACAAGGGCTAGGTAAAAATAGAGAGGAAGAGAAATGAGTGAATACACATCATCAGGTACTAAACCAATATAAAACCTACTGTGATGTTGAGTGATGTTAGGTATGTGTTGTACTAAGAGTAATATCAGAAATGGAGCTGAGTGCTAAATTCCCTGAGGGCGGATGAATAATACAAAGACTAGCCCTTTGGCTCCATTATTTCCCACTGAGTGAAGCTATGTGATCATGCATGTGTTAATCAATATTTGGATTGTGTGTCTGATTCCTCTAAGTAGGTGGCTCAAGAATATAAATTATGTCTAGTCCTTTGGCTCCATCATTTCCCACTATGTAGTAAACTATGAATTGATATTGGTATGAATATGTGTTTTATGAGATGGTTCATGAAGCCCATGAATTCTTTGTAATCTGATAATGTGGCATAGATAGCTGAATGTGTATTGAGAACTAGGCTAATCTTGACCACTCTAAAAGGTGGAGATTAGGATTTTATAAAAGCCACTCCAAAATGAAGAACTAGGCTTATATAAAAGGCACTCTTAAATGATGCCAACCACCTATAAATGGAAAAAGGCATGCAACTATTGAGAATCTCTGGGTAATAGAATGAATTAGAAAGAAAAGAAGTCAAATGTGATGTGTAATTTTCCCCCAATCACTACTGTTTGAAATATGGATTTTGATTTGGAAGTTGTACCAATTGCCTAATTTGAAATTGGAAGTGAAAGCCATCATGCCATGCATGATGTCCCCTATATCTAGATAATCTATGTAAAACTATATTGAAACTACTTAATTTGAACTAAACAATATCTAACAAAACAATAACTTAACTTACCTTTTTGTCTATTTCTATAAATTCTGGGTTTTTCACTGTTTGGATAGGATAACCAAAAAGAAGACACTTTATTATATGATGTTGTAGTCCAAATATGTCTCTCTTGTCTATTACTATTTTTGATGACTCTTTTGTATTCATCACTATTTTTTTGGTCTATTCTACTTGTTTTGGGTTTTGATTATTGTTCTGAGTGTTTTGAAAATTGATTTTTTGACCAGTAGAGTGTTTTGATCTCCATGGCAAAACCACTATTTGCTGCCCCCTCTTTTGAGGGTAGGAATGAAGACCTTGTAATGATTACC
Source organism: Torreya grandis (assembly GCA_037957365.1). NCBI lineage: Eukaryota > Viridiplantae > Streptophyta > Pinopsida > Cupressales > Taxaceae > Torreya > Torreya grandis. The sequence continues at coordinate 573,588 of JARHVA010003846.1, forward strand.
CTCAGGAGAAATATAACTACAAGTGTGTTATGCTATGAAATACATGATATAACAATGATCATCAAAAATATGTCTCAATATACAACATAGTTTGTATTGGAGATTGTTAGATTAGCAGGGGTATGCCTAGATAGACATGACAATGTAATAACATGTGCAATATACTGATATAAAATTGGAAATCTTGTTAATTTTTAGGTGTTAGTTGTCAAGGAGGTATGGAGTATGATTTCCATCATGGCATCCAATAAATCAAGATAATGCATGATATGGATCATGGCATTGCAAACATTTGAGAGAAAAACAAACACACAAGGCAAGAAGAAAGAAGCATACAAAAGTAGCCAAGTGCCCAATCAAACAAGGGACATTTGTACATGTCACTAAAAATTGGAAATCAATCATTCAAGGCATGTCCAAATTCCACATACACATATAATTTAAAATAAGTAAGGTTTGCACAAGGGCCATAAGCACATAAAAGAGTAAAAACAAAGGACATTAGCAAATGTCCCAAGGCACACACAAGTAATAAAATAGGAACTAAGAAATGCAATTACATCTAGCTATTCAAATCAAGAAAATAAAGCATGTAAATGTTAAAGATGCTATCACATCGAACTGATCAAAGTAAGAAGTGAAAGCATGTAAAACATGTAGTACAAGACTAGGTAGATGCTAAGACATACACAAGTGTTATATACTAGTGAGTGTTGATAGCATAATTTTATGTAAGCTAGTAATTAATTTACATAAAATTGATAACTAGAGTGTGTGATGTAGGAATGACATAACCTAGATGGTTTAGTCATGTAGAAGATGCCCCCGGTGGGTAAACATGTTGATGTATGTCTCAAATGTAGAAGAAGGATGCCCCCTCAATGGGTATAGTGAAGCAATCAAGGATCTAGGTGTCATTACACACACTCAAAGATGATCAAGTGAAGCATGGTAATGTAGATAAATCAACAAACAATAGCATAAAACAACAAAATGTAAGTCTAGCATGATAGTAGAAATTTAAAACATGGATAATGCATACACTTAAATTTTTTGGGTGTTTTGAGTTATTTAAATGTTTTTGTATTTTGACATGTTATATTGTGTTTTGTATTTTGAAATATTTCTATGTACAAGTAATCACAAGGAAACTATGTACAAGAAAGCAAAAACAAACTATGTAAAAGTAAGTGAAAACAAACTATGTAAAGTAAGCTGAGAAGAAATGATACTAATGGATGAGTCTCATAAGAGACTCCATAACATGGTTTCTTGTATCAAGGAGAGGGATCATGCATGATTGCGAATCATGATGGAAGGGCTAAGACTGTGAATCTAAAAGTTGTGTATGCTATAAGTGTTTTGAAATCTCTATAGTGGAAGTCGACTATGGGGTCCCCTTATGAATTTAAGAAGTGGATGCAACTATGGGGATCTTGAGGACCCATCTGGTAGTAGAATAATCTCTCAAAAAATATGATCTATGTGTAGAGTTATGAGACCTCAATGATACTACCTTAGGTTTGAATACTGTAGCTGGAAACTATCTAGAGTCCTAAAACTATTACTGATGTAGTGGTTGTTATAAGAGAGGCCTCTGTAGAAGTATATTAACTCATTTTGCTAGTGAGGGAGGCCTCGACTATGTCTAAGTCTCAATTGAAGGAAAAACTATAACTAGTGGAGGAGCTAAAACTGGATACTTTAGAGTAATAGATGGATTTGAAGTGGGGAGTGGTAACTCATAGGAAACTCCACCAACTATAATAGCCTGATTAATGTGAATGAATTTCATGCATTTATGAACTGTATATGGTACTCCATGAAGTCTATGGATCCATGGTCATCCAAGCAACATATCAAAGACTCCTACACTGGGAATAATAGTAAATGGTGTGGCCACATGTGTTGGACCAACCTATAGAGGAAGTATGATCTCACCCAATGAACTCTGTATGTATTTACTGAATCCACTAATAACTATGTCTATTAAGGTAATATGTTGCTCTAAATAACACAAATACTAAAGTAATGTCATAGTGCACATGTTCACATTGGATTCATTATTTATGAAAACACTACGAATCCAATGGTGATCAATGTAGGCTCTGATAAAGAGTGCATAGTAATCTCAATCATCCTCAATTATCTCCTACTCTGAAAAGGAGATCAGAGGTCTAGCTAGAACTCTAGATTTATACACACCAATCATGTTACTCAAAGGATGTCACTCATTTGAAGGTTCCTGGTATGTAGCTAGTAGAGGGTGTGAATGATATGCATGGTGAATTCCTAATGTGCCCTTTATCTCTTTTTTAGAATGTTGTGGTAAAAGATCTCAAAAAAAATTTAGATCCTTGTCTTGTGTTTGCTTTTCCTGAGGAGGCTCAACTGGAGTGCCAATATGAATGAGGTTGCCATCTATCAAGTCTTGTATCTTGTATCACAAACTGATGCATCTATTCCTTGTGTGGCCTAGATCCCTATGAAAATTTCTAAATGCATTATGATCACATCCATGTGGAAGAGGCTTTATTATATTGACTTCCCATAAAGGAGGCAGAGATATGACATTGCATTCCAATAAGTTCTATAAGACTATGGCTAGAGATATTGGTATATTAGTGAGGGCTCACCAAGGAGGTGATGATAAACCACTTGCTGAGGGGACTCTAAAGTCACATTAATTGTAGGTTGATTTTGACTTTTGCTATCATTAATCTTTACTTTGTATGGGACTTTATTGTTACTCTTGTTCATTATTTTTGATATGCTTGTGTACTTGAGTTTGCCTATTGAAATTAATTTGACATCCTTTTTCTTTAGTATATGAAATAACTTAGTGAAGGAAGAAAACCTTTTGAACATTATTGACTCATATAAAGCTGGTAGAAGACTCTGTTTGAAGAGACCCTGTAATTCTTGATCGACCATGGGGCTAGTCATTTTAGCCATAATAATCTTATTCTAATAACATAATTTGTGAGATGCTCATTTGACATTTGTTTCTATTGTGAAACTTGGGCATAAGAAACCTTATCACACATGTTAAATCTAAAATGATTTAGGAGCATATCGGCTAAAGGATTGAATGCTTTGGTGGAGGAACCGTGTCGAGGACTAGAAGGCAGGACGACCTGTTGTTCAGATCAATGACTTCGAGGAGATGAAATCGGCACTACGAGACCAGTTCCATCCAGGTATGGCCCGTATGAAGCTCATGGAGCTGAAGCACACGGGCAAAGTGAGGGACTACATCAAGTCCTCCCAGGCACTGATGTTGGAAATTAATGATATGTCTGATGCAAATAGACTGTTCATGTTTCCGAGTTATGACGTCCAACAATGGGCACAAATAGAATTAAGACGACAGAATGTGCAAGATTTACCTGTCGAAATTTCAACCGCTAATTGGTTGTTGGACTTTAAACCCACTGTGATTCTCGTACGGAATGGCCTATGCGAAACTGAATGCCGACATGAATAAAAAACGAATAGTTGAATTGGTAACCTTCTAACACGGTCTATCATGAAAAAGGTAAAGACGCTTCCCGGCAGGGTCCCACACGACGCAACCACCGTCTGCGCTCTTGCTATGTGAAAAATTTCATCCAATGGGTGGTTATATTCGTCTGATTTCTTCAACCAACCGACTGTTCTGTATATTTCTTTCTGAAACAAATTGCTGCAGTAGAATGAAATGTCTAAGAAGAACCAGCAGGCCATGGTGCCCAGCAAGTGTCACCAGTGGCTTTTAACAAAATCCCAGGAAAACAATCCATAAGTTGGCTTACGCTTTTGGATCCAAGAAACAATGGATTTGTCTTCGGTAATATTTATGCCCAGAACTTTCGACATATCCTCTCCGGCTTGGTCGCCGTTTTTAGCGAATAACACCGTGAAGCGGGCAGTCCCCGGCACTTTCATTCGCCAGAAGTATGTGAAGCCTGCAGGAGCTGCTCCCCTGAGGATTATTCTCCATACGATGTCCTGCAGCTGGAATATTGGATTTTTGTACTCGGCTTTAAAACAGGCGGTCACAGTCACAGCTGCAGTACTTCCCGCAAGAATTCCCACGCCCTACATGGCGAATACGGCAGCCATGAAACCTCCCGTGGTGTTTGTGTTTGGGTATTCGGCCATTATTGTTGCCGAAACGGGAAAGTCGCCACCGATGCCAACGCCTACCAAGAAACTGGAAAAACATAGACTCGTTATTACAGATTCGCGCCACCTGCCGATTGAGAAGCCAGAGCCGATCGAACTCGCGATCATCAAAGCGAGAGTAAATCCGTAGACCTTCCTTCGTCTCATCCTGTCGCCCAGCCAGCCGAAGATCAATTGGCCTACGAATGCTCGGCATAAAGCGATTCCATTAACTAGGGCTTTTACGTGAATGGGTAGCACATCGTCGTAATAGATACTTCCGAGGAGATTGGAAACAGGGGGGATGCAGAACAAGTCGGAAGCATCCGTGAAAAAGCCCATGCCTGAAATGATAAGTGCACTGACATGATACTATTGCGGTCGGGCTGTGTCCATTGTAGACAACACCTTCAGCTCCATTGTTGGTAAAACTCAAACTCTTACCCTAATCGAAATGAAACATTCCATTGGCTCACAGAGTGAAATGCTGTTTTTTTTTTTTGCATCACGTAAAGCATATTGTGCCATATCTGACAAAAACCTTTGGCTTGATTACTAACCTATTTATCTCAATCGCATGGAGCGCATGAAAGGGAATCGCGAATTTTTTTGATGCATTCGATGCACTGCGGGTTCTACAAAGCTAAAAGAGAATCACAGCTCATAATAAGTTTTTGTAAATATATTTCAGGTGTCTAAAATCTATTTTGGAAGGAGGAATATTTATTGTGTATTCATGGAAGCGACTCTCGATTATACTATGGGATTGTCTCGTATTTACAAAGTCAGCTCAATAACGACTAATGGGTGTCCAAAATTCTGGAATCATTCCATATATATCATTACAAAATATAATAGCATTAAAGATTTTGGTGTAGGAAAGTTTGAATAAAGTCGTTGACCGAGAGGATTTGTTTGAGTAAAGTTTGTCTCTCAAATGATTTTGATGGATTGATTTTTTTTAAAAAAAAAGTTAATAATTGTTTAGTTCAAAAAATATTTAAATTTAATTAAATATTTATTTATTAATTATATATTATATTTTTAAAGTTAGAGATTAATTTAATGAAGTTTTTGTTGTTTATATTCAGTTAGAATTATATTATTTTTCTTAAAATTAGATTTGTCTTTTTTAACTTAACTCACAGTCATATAGATAAGTTGTTTTTTTTCTTTTTCTTCTTCTAGTGATTAAAAAATTAAAATTAAAAACTTTGAGTTATTTTATTCTTTCCATCGATTTTAGCTTAACTCACATACCTACATATTTTAATGTTTAATTTTTTTGTTGATTAAAATGTAAAAATATTATCTATAAAATCCATACTTAGAAGTCAAAATAGATGGAAACAACAAAATAGTTCAAAAGTTTTTAAAAAAAATCATATATTTTTAAAGAAGAGTGTGTTTTACATCGTAGTAATAATTTTATGAAATATCTGATTTAAATTCATAGTATATTTTATGATATTTTATTATGTTTAGTTAAAAATAGATTCGATTATGTGTTTGTAGGTATAGGTCTTTGGCTCAAGAATCCAAGCCATTTCCATGCCAAAAGGAATATTTTTTGATTAATTATATACGTCAAATAATGTAAGCAATATAATGCATATGCATATGTGTTACTTTGACATACCATAAAAAATAAAATGGATCTATGCATGTGATTATGTTTATGTATCTGTCTATTCACATTTATAACTTTATATTTTATATTTTAAAGTGGAGTGAGTCAATATATACATTACCACATAAAATATATAATTGATATAGTGATGTAATTTTTGTGAGTTTGAGCCTATGAACCTAATTTTGACTATATAGTATGAGTTTGGGTTAAACAAGCCCCAATTTCATCACAAAATGCATGAAAGAGTCCATTACTTTAATGGTAGAGGAAATTACACCTAATTTGAATCTATTGAACCTAATTGATATTATAGGATTTGATTTGGAACTAAATTAGCCTAGATTTCCTAACATGTTGAGCGAATGAGTGAATTGGTGCAATCAATGATGCGATTTGAGTGAAATTAAGTCTCATGAAACTAATTTTTATTACAAAGGTTTTAATATGAGAATATTGACCTAACTGTCACTAAAAATAAATCAAATAGTCTATTGGTTCAATCTAAACTAAGGTTAATTTGATCCCCTTCAACCTAATTATGATTATAAAATATGATTTAGGAATTAATCAACCCTAATTTCATTAGAGAATGAAGTAAAAAAATCATTTAGTTCATTTCTAGATACACTTTTGACTATATAAGATGTGATTTGGGCTTTAATAAACCCCAATGTCATCATATAATGAATGTAATAGTCAATTTGATCAATTTTGGAGGGAATTTTGGTCAATATGAGCCCTTTGAACCTAATTGTGACTATAAAATACAATTTGAGTCTAAATTGACTTTTATTTCATCATAGATGGAGCTAAGTAGTTAATTTGTATAATCAATGACATAATAATTTTAGAAAAAATAGCCATGTGAACCTATTTTTAATTATATCTGATGTGATTTGGATTGAAATTGACCCTAGTATAATCATAGTTGATTCATTTAATTAAGGATTTAATCGAGGTTAATTTGACCCCCTCTAGCCTAACTATAAGAAGGGGGCATGATTTAGGGTTAAATTAGCTTTGATTCCATCATCAATTGATATAATTAGTTAATTAATGTAATTAGAGACATGATTTAGGCCAAATTAAACCCCAAAATCCTAATTTGTGGCTCAATAAATTTTATAGGATGCAACATCTGGCTTAAATTAATTTCATTTAATAAAAATACAAACATAGATGTAATTGGGGCTAATCTAAGCCCATTGAACCTAATTGTAAGTATAATATGTGATTTGGGGATAACATAGATCACATTTCCTAATATATTGAGGCATATAACAAATTAATACAAAGTGATGCAAGTTGGATGAAATTGAACACTATAAACCTAATTTTGACTATATAGGATGTAATTTTGGGTTAAATTGACCCAAATATCATAAAAAAATGCCAAATAGTCCACCAAATTAATCCCAAAGGAAATTGGGGCTAAATTGAGTCCCTTCAACTAAACTATACGATAAAGACATGATTTAAGGCCAAATTAGCTCCAATTCTATCATAAAATGATATAATTAGTCAATTAGTGTAATTAGAGATGTGATTTTAGACAAATCAATCCCCATAAACCTAATTTATGGATCAATCTATTGTATAAGATGCAACATATGGTTTAATCTAACTTAATTTGATCATAAATGCAATTATGGAGGTAATTAGGGATAATATAAACCACTTGAACCTAACTACGAGGATAGGATGTGGTTTATTACTAAATTAGCTAATATATGCTAACATACTAAACTAAATAATCAATTACTATAATCGGTGATGTAATTTAGATGAAGTTGAACCTCATGAACCTAAATTTGACTATATAGGATGTAGTTTGGGGTTAATCAACCCTAATGTCATATCAACCTTAAAATATTTAGGGTTCAATCGATCTTAGTATCATATCAACCTTAAAAACAACTCACCAATTAAAATCATTTAGGAGATTGGGACTAAGTTGAGCCCCTTCAATCTAATTACAACTATAAAATGTGATTTAGGGCTCAATCAACCCCAATTTTATCACAAATACAATCACAAAGGCAACTACGTGTAATTTGAACCCCTTAAACCTATTTGTGAGTATATGGTGTTATTTGGTTAGAATGTGATTTGGACATCAATCAACCCCAATTGCATCACGTAATATTCTACTAACATAGCTATATCATATATTACTATATAAATATATGCCTACAAATTATAATATGTATGTGTTATAGAACATATGCTTTCCTTTCACAAAAGACACAACCCTTTCTCTAATTTTTTTTACCTCATTCATGATTTATGTCCCTAATTACATTCTTTGCATCATTCTGCACTTGAGATAGCTGAAGACAAAAGGTACCCAGTTGTTTTTTGTACCCCACCATAAAAACATATTAAATTTATCTATTAATAGGTGATATATCTCATTAAAATAAGAGGAAAAAGTTAAAGTGTAAAAAATTGGTGAGAGCTCAAGCTTTGCAATGATGTTTAGAAGTCTTTCCTCATAATCTCAATCTCATTGACTAAAAATTATGTGAGCTCATTTATCTCTTGATGAGCTCTTTCATGTTTTAAAATGCATGAGTAATGATAAAGATTTAGGCATTGATGGGTTCCCATATGAATTTTATAATCTACTTAGGATTTTGTTGGGATTGATTTGCTAAAATTTAATAAATAAACTTTACAAAAAAATCTTTGGGCTCTCTTATTAATAAAGGAAGAATCACATTTATTCCCAAGTTTGATGACCTTGAGCTTCTCAGAAGTTGGTACCCCATCACCTTCCTTGACGTGTCATATAAAATATTTATTAAATCTCTTATTAATTTCCTTCATCTCATTCTACCTTTAGACACTAAAATTTAATCATTAAGTTCTTAACAACGTTTAATCTTGATATCCTTATCCTGTTTGGGTCTATTCACCATTATGTCAACTTGCAATTTCTATGATAGCATTCACTAATCTAAAAACTATATTATAACCACTAAAAAAATTATTTAGATGCCCCTATTATGCTCACAGACTCTTGTCAACCTATTTAAAAAAGTCTCTATCATTTTGGGACAAGACTATGCTAGGTCAGATAGGGTTGCTATATAGCCTTTTTCACTATTGTGACATTTTCCCTTGTGCTCTAATGGTAAATTTTTAAATTTAAGACCTTGCATATTATCCCTCCCACACTTTTAATAGGGTTAGTTAACATAAATATTCAAAAAAAATCTCTATATAAAAACATCAAGGTATCTCAAAACATCATGTAGAAATCACTTAGTAATTCTACTACACATTAAGCAAAAGGGCACCAATATTTCCAATTTGAATTCTAAATCATTCTAATAGTCATAGGCTAATTCTAAAGTTATTTTATTATAGGTTAATGACACTCATTATCAAGCATTCAATTGAATCTATCTAGTAGTATTCATATAGCAAATATGAAGATTCACACACTCACTTCAGGAGGGATAATTACATCAACATGAGGTCATTTTGGGTGATGGAGGTAACACTAAGATTATTTGAGGGTTTTTAAATATATCTCAACTATTTAATTTGCTCAATTACACACTTTATATTTGATTTAAATTAGGTTTTCTCATGACTAAAAACATTCACAATAAAAAAATACAAAAATACAAGTAAATTTATTTTGAGAATGTATAATTCACATCCTACATAGATGCAGTGCCTATTGGGTAGTCAACAACATGGCATGAGACACATAATGTTTTAAAAAAAACTCTAATACCTAAATGACATCGATCAAAATATGTAAGTGAGCTCATGGTCACTACATAAATATGTGGATCCCACTTGCTCTAAATGGCCTACAAGGTATCAACAAGCTTAAAACTCTCTAAGCTAACCTAACAAGCCCTAAAGTCCTAAAAAGCAATGTTTGATTAATGCGAGGTGGGTTTGATCAACCCTTGTCTTGAAATACACTATCTATCTCTTTTTGGTGCTCAAAAGTGTCTTCAAATAAATCCCACCAATCAAAGGGCTCAATTCACACTAAAGTCATAATCAAAACTCAATTCTTGACTTAAGCTAATGTTAAGGAAAGAGATAAATTAAAGATAATATAGATATCAAAAAGGGTATAAACTATCCTAAATAATTTTCTTGAGGATGAATCACTCGATCTCAACTATAGGATTGATTCAACTTTGACCCTAGAATCTGGTCAAAGGTGAAGAAACCCTAGAAATAATTATAGAAAGCAATAAAGGCTTTAAACTAGACATTAAGTCACAAATTCATATTTTTGAAGGAGGCAGAAGGTGTTGGAGGATTAATTTTCCATAGTCATCCCTTCTTTCCTTCCTTAGCTCTGAATTGCTGTCATTAATGGAGTCTCTAAGATTTTAGCCAAAACCAATATTTATCACGTTCAATTTTGAAACTCGATAGGAAGATGCATGCATGGTTTTTAAAGGTACCCATTTTGACATGAAACTCATAAGATGTCTTAGTATACTATGCTTTTCAAAGAGGGGTTGGGAGCTTCACGCTCCTTCATAGCCATTAATGGCCACCATAAAGTAAAATTTTAGAAATGTTTTAGTTTGAGATTTAAATTTTATCTTGAACTGAAGGGGATTCAAATAAAATAAGGGTCCCCTTTTGGGTCAACCTATTATGGAATTCTCAAGATCCCATGATAGCCAACAAATCCAAAAAAAGGCTGTATAGGTGTTTTATTTTTTTTAGAATATTGGAGTTATATTCCTAAATAATAAAGGGGATGAGCATTGTAAATCAATAAATAAATATGAAAGAATTAATCTGCTAATTTGTATAAATACATTGTACTTTTGCCTTTTCTAAATATAGTAAGAAGTAGGAGAGACTAGAACTTAGCTTATTATGGTTGATCTGGACTGAGACAAGGTCTAATACTGGAGGAAAATGATTGAAAAATAGTCAAAAATAGGCCTCTAAACTTCATTTCTTGATTGGATAGGAACATCAAAAATAATACACTTGTTATCTAGCATTGTAGTCCTATTCTAGTGCTATTGTCTTGAGGCTGAAAGCTTTTTGGGTTCTATTAATAATGATTGTGCTACCCTATCACTAAAATTTTAGGGTTTGGGACATTATAGAGCTCATTGTGTGCTTGTTTTAATCTTCAAAAACCTTAAGATCTCCTAGTGCTTGAACTTGAATGTAAACTTGGGAAAGACAGATAAGGGGTTAGTGTGTAAAAGATATGTTGAATGCACTGCACACCCTATGTGTGGGCATGATACCTACATACCAATACTCTGAAGAGGGATCAAGCTAATGTAATTTTCCCATTGAAGTGCTTGGTGCAATTTGTGTATGATCAAGGTAACTATAATGTGAAATTGGATGTGCTTCAGTTGGCTAAAGACTAGTGTAATGACTTGAGTAGGCTTGAAACAATGTTGGAAGGCTATGTGCAAAGAATGAGGAAGAGTGCTCGAGTGTACTCGATTGTATTCTTACGTCTCTCTTGTAAATGAGTGCCAATCCTTCTAAATGGAATTTGAATGGCCTTTTATATAGAAACTAATGATCATGGGTTAAATGAATTCACATGAGGTTGATAGGGAAAAATATAAGGATCCAGGAAAATATGACTATTTGAGGTAAAAATGAGCTTGGACAATAACGATGGAAACAAAACACCTTCAATTTTGGCAATCCTATCCTATTTGGCCACTATTGTTCTAAAGGGATGAGACTTTGGGGGATGGATCTGGGCCTGAGAGGGTTACAGAGGTCTCAAAAAGCTAAGTCTGGGAAGCTATAGATGACTGGGAATCAATGAAAGAAGTAGCCTAGGAGGGTTGTGTGAGCCCATAGGAGGACCTATGGATTAGGTGTCTTAGCCATACTTAAATCTGTAAAATTTCATATTTTACATGACTAAAATAGGACAAAAGAAGCACAAGTTAAAAACTAAGAACTTTCAGCTCCCAAAACACTTTTCATGTGGAAGGGGACACTTTTTTTAGGGGGGCATGGTCCCTTTTGGGTTCCCCCATCTAAGTCACCAAATCTTCACAATCACAGTTATACAAACTGATAACTAGGTCGTAAAAGAGGTCTAAGGCATCTTTAAGGAGAAAGATATCATATCTAGAAAAATATTTCATTCCAGGCCTCAAAATGTTTTTCATGAGGAAGAACATGAAAAATGGAGGGGGGTCCCTTTTTTGGTCATCCCACCTGTGGGTCTCCACATTTCCACAATTAGGAAAACAAAATAGGTATCCTTAGTTACAAATAGCTCAAGTTCTATTATTTTCAATTGCATGTTTAAACATTAAAAAATTAAAGCTGAATAAAATTTCATATTACTAAATTCAACGTAGTTTAGATGTAATGAAATTTAACTTAATAGAATTTAATTTTTCTAACTAACCATAATGGTTAGCAGTGTGGTCTTTCAATTTCCAATGTAGGCTCACCACATGGTGTGCAAGCCATTTTTTTCCTACTTAATTACTAAAAATGTGGTGGTCCACATTCAAACCAAGCCACCAAACCCAAAACTGCCAAGCCAATAAAATTATGATCAAACCACTTAAGTCCATATGTTATCCCCTTATGGTTCAAACAACTGACCACGTAGTCACATGGGTGACCACCAACTATAACAAAGGAGATGCCCTCCAAGGAGATCTTATTAATAAAAGAAACATCATATTTAGTCCCAAGCCTAATGACCTTGAGCTTATCACAAGTTGGCACCCCATCACCCTATTAAATGTGTCATATAAAATCCTCATTAAATCTCTGTCTAGTCATCTCTAACTCAATCTACTTGTAGACACTCAAATTTAATCATTAAGTGCTTAACAATGTTTAATCTTGACATCTTTATCATGCTTAGGTCCATTCACCATTATGTTAGCTTGTAATCTCTACATAAACATTCTCTAATCTAAAAACTATCATGCAACCACTAAAAACATCATTTAAACAACCTTATTATTCTTATAGACTCTTCTTTTCCTAGTTAAAAAAAATCTTGATCACTTTGGGATAAGGCTACATTAGGTCAAATAGGGATGCAATGCAACCTTGCCCACCATTGTGACCTTGTTCATCATGTTTCAATGGTAAATTTTTAAATTTGGGAAATTGCATATTACCCCTCCCACACTTTTAACAAGGTTATTTAACATAAATATTCAAAACTTTTCTTTATATAAACACATCAAGTCCTCTCAAATCATCATCTCATAATCACTTAGCAATTCTACTACACATTAAGCAAAAGGACACTAATCTTTTCAATTTCAATTTTGAAGCATTTTAACAATTATAAGTCAAGTATGAAGTTATTTTATTATAGGTCAAGGGCATTCATTGTCAATAATTCAAATTAATCTATCTAGTTGTATTTATATAGTAAAATATCAAGATTCACACACTCACTCTAGGATGAAGAAATAAATAAATGTGAGGCCCTTTTGGGCTATGGAGGTAGCACTAAAATTATTTGGAGTTATTTGAAGATATCTTGGCTATTTTTATTTCCCAATTCCCTACTTTGTATTTGATTTATTTTTTACATTATCATGCTTAAAACCTAACACAATGAAAACACAAAATAATAGTTCAATTTGTTTTGAGAATGTATAATGCACGTGATACATAGATGCATTAACTATTGGCTAGCCAACAACGTGGCATGAGACACACAATGCATTCAAACAAACTCACATGCCTAAATGACATCGATCATAATGCCCAAGTTGTCTCATGGTCACTAAGTAAATATACTAACCCTACTTGTTCTAAATGGCCTACAACCTATGAACAAACCTAAAAATCTCTAATATGCCTTAGTGAGTCCTAAAGTCCCCAAAAAAATGTTTGAACACTCCCTGGCTTGAACTACATTATCCAACTCTTTGCGGTGCTGAAAAGCATCTTTGAATGCTCCGTTTGCACTTAAGTCATAATTAAAAATCAATTTTTGACTTAAGTTAAAGTCAAGGAAAGAGCTCCATTAGAGATCGTATAGTCCCTATACAATCTCAAAAGGGGTCTAAACTATCCTAAATAAGCTCCTTAAGGATGGAGCACTCGATCTCAACTATTGGATTGATTTAACCTTGACCATCAAATTTGGGCAAAGGTGAGGAAGCCCTAAAACTAATTATGGAAGTCAAGAAAGGAAGTAAATTAGACATTAAGTTATAAATTTATATATTTGAAGGAGGGAGAAGGTGTTGGAGGATGAATTTTCCATATTCATCCCTCCTCTCCTTCCTCAGCCTTGGATGACTATCATTAATAGAGTCTTCGAGCTTTTAGATAGAACTAATATTTATCACTTTCAATTTTGAAACCCGATAGGGAGATGCGTACATGATTTTTACAATGACCTATTTTGACATGAAGCTCATAGGAGGTCTCAATCTCTTATGATTTTTGAACAAGGCTTGTGAGGTTCAAGCTCCTCTATAACCATTAATGGCCACCACAAGGTAAAATTTTAGAAATATTTTAGTTTCATATTTAAATTTTATTTCAAATTGAAGGGGAATCAAATAAAATAGTGGTCCCTTATTGGGTCAACCTGTTATGGGGTTCCTAGGTGCCCATGATAGCCAACAAGGCCCAAACAGAGCTCGATAGGGCAAAAGAAGCACACGTTGGAAATTAAGAAGTTTCGAGTCCCAAAACAATTCTCATGTGGAAGGGGAATTTTTTTAGCGGGGGGGGGGGGGGCGGGGCGGGGGGGTCCCTTTTGGATTCCTTCCTCCATTTTTCATGCTCTTCTTCATTAAAACATTTGGAGATTTGAAGTGAATTTTTTTTTTTCAAATATGATGTGTTTCTCCTCAAAGATGTTTTAGACCTCTTTTGTAACCTAATTATCTATTTTATATCTATAATTACGAAGATTCAGTGATTTGAAGGGGTCCCCTTTTAAGTCACATCACCTTTAAATTTTCACATTTCTCCAATCAAAAAAATAAAATAAGTATCCTTAATTACAAATAGTTCTGACTCTATTTGCAAATTTAAAATTTTAAAAAGTAAGGTTGAATAAAATTTCATATCATTAAATTCATTAAATTCAACGTAGTTTGGATTTAATGAAATTTAACTTAATAGAATTTAATTCTTTTGACTAATCATAACGGTTAGTTGGGTGGTCTTTCAAATTCCAATGTTGGATCAACCCCTGGAGTAGAAGCCACGTGGTTCCCACTTAATCACCAAAGATGTGGCAGTCCATGCTCATACCAAGCCACCAAACCCAAACCCACCAAGCCAATAAAATTGCGACCTAACCTAACGACTTAAGTCTATATGCTAGCAGTCACATGGGTGACAGCCAACTATATCAAAGGAGATGCCCCCCAAAAGGGTGCAGTGCTTTACGGAAGGACTTAAGCTTTATTAAAAACTATTCTGCGACCATTAAATTTTCAAAAGGGTGCAGCGCAATCGTGGTTGAAAGGAAGCCATGCACTTGGCATCGTTATAATTCGTCAATAGATAATGGCTCCTTATACACACGTCATTGTTTGATCAGGGTGATTTTTTTTAAGGAAAACAGGTTGTACCTACGATGGTGGTTACACGTGGCAGTCACTAATTTAATTATTATTTTATTATATTATTATATATATTAACATTATAAATATAATTTCATTTATGCTTCATAAATGATACAATTTTTATTTTCGAAAAGAGGGCTTTTGTAAAGTGAAGGAGTGGAAATCAATAGTTTTACCTTATTCAAAACCCATGATTGCTGATCCCATTTCACTTTTTATGTGTGAAGGATTAAGCAACAATAATTTTATATTTCTGGTAGAGATAATAGTGGAAAATGAAGTTGTATGTTTCTTCCTAAAACGTGACAATGTGTTGTGCAAAGAGGAGATGTTTTGCTTCACAATGAGCTTGAGCAATGGTAAAGTAGCGAGAAAGGACAAAGACATACATAACAAACAAATGGTGAGATTTTAAGATGATTTGAGTAGTGATGGTGAGCGATAATGAGAAGGTATTTCAGGGAATATCATATACCCAACCTAGATTTGAGACAACTAGTGGATTTACATGACTTGCACTCATTGCAAAGGGGTATATGACTTTCAAGTTATCGACATCTTTGATTGGTTGTTTCCTATTATCAAGGGTGGATGAGTAAATCATGAATGTTGATTTGATTGTGGCAAGGCTCCACATCCGATGTACATCTAAAATCATCACTGTAATACTACTAATATGAGGACAAGACATTAGTATTTCAAAATCTATATTTATATATATTAAAATTTATAAAAATAATATATTATAATAATATATCTAAAAAATAATTTTATTACATATTTATAATATACAAATATTATTATAATATATAAATTACTATTAATAATATATTTAAAAAAAAAATATAATAATAATAATAATAATAATAATAATAATAATAATAATAATAATAATAATAATAATAATAATAATAATACCCTCTCCCTCTTTAACCTTCTCAAACTTCTTGTCAAGAAAAAATACACAGCCTGTTATACCCTACAGTGGCAATTAAATTAAAACTTAATAAAATAAATAAAGGAAGAGGATACCGAGTAGAGGTGTTCCTTCCTCTGTATGTGACGATCATCGAAGAGTTAGTGCACAAAGTCTTTTTTAGAGATGATGTGATGCATAAATACATCGTGACATAATACATCATCTCCATTGAATCGCAGACCGCCTCTCTCCTCCCCCTCGCCCCTCTCCCCCAGCCGAGTTGCAAAATGAATTCTTCATTGAAGAAAGATGGAGAAAAACCAATTCTGTGACATATCTCTACTTATAAAATGAAGCTCCTATTCCACATCTCCATTCTCAGACTTTTTCATAGAATAGTATACTCCGAAATTTAAAGTGATACGGTGTGACATCAAACTTAATAATTACACTATTATACTTTTAATTTATTTAGATGACATTTTTTATCTCATAGAATATTTTAATTGATTTGTAAAGAGGTAGTGTCCAAAACTACATTAATTGCTCTATTTTTGTGGATGTTTTAAAAACTCCCAATTTCTTGTTAATTAACTTGAAATTGGCATAATAATTAAAATCAACATTCAAAACTAGTAATAAACCAAAAGCATGAGCCACAAAGATAATATGTAAACCTAGTGTTGATAACAAAGTTCGCTCGATCTAGGCTACGTCTATGGGTCCTGCTAAAAAATGGAACCGATCGATTATTAATACAAAAATAAAATTTGATTAGAAATTTGGAGTTCGTAGATTTGAAATCACGAGTCTGTAGATTTGAAATCACAAGTCCGTAGAAATCCCACATGAAGAGGGATTATTGTTTGGTAATATCATGCCCCGGCCACATGGGAGAAACCAGACACTTTACCGAGCCACATAGCTCATGATCCATCTGCCATGTCCCAGAAACGTGAGAATAGACATGCCAAGTCAAAGCTCAAAATTTAGTTATGGTAATGGTTTTAATTCAGAGTTTCAGTGGTGGCATACTTTAGAGCTCGTTGACAGCTTTTCCACGCATTTTTTGGAATGTAAATCCGAGTTCGAGAGCTCCTGTTATGGCCATTTGAAGATTTATCAAAAAATCTCTCTTGCAACATTTGGCACGTGTTTCGAGGTGGTTTTGACATTTGGACCTATCGGAGGTCGACACTTGGCAAATGCTAAAGGATTACAAAAAAATTGGTTCGATGACATATCACGTCATCAACATGACACATGGCAGCGTGAGATAAGCGTGTTGAGCAAAGTGGCGAGTTTGA
Organism: Torreya grandis; assembly: GCA_037957365.1. NCBI lineage: Eukaryota > Viridiplantae > Streptophyta > Pinopsida > Cupressales > Taxaceae > Torreya > Torreya grandis. The sequence continues at coordinate 591,150 of JARHVA010003846.1, forward strand.
AGGAAGAACCAAGTCCAACAGCACATGTTTGACATTTTGACCAATGTGCATGCTGACTAGGTGCCTTGAGTCCACCAAAGGGGGCGTTGACACATTCCAAGGAGGCGCATACCTATTTTAAGCCTATACTTATTCAAAAATCCGTGCATGTGGGACAAAAGACAAAGTCTAAATGCGCCAAAAAAGGAGGAAAAAGATTTCAAACCCAGTCAAAGCGCCTAAAAGAAAGGGCCGATAGTTTTGAACCCTTGACCTGCCGCCCAAAAGGGATAAGCCTTGACCGCTTGTGCTGCGGAGGTCTAAGTGCTATTAAAGGCACGAATTTCTACTTGAAGTTATCAAATTCTGGACTGTATTTTTTATTTTTAAGAGGTCGAGACATTGTAAAAGCTTGGGAAAGTTTATGTAATGGATTTTTATCCATCTTTCAGCGATTATACATAGTCTTAATACTCTATTTTATCCAATTTGCATATTGGAAGAGTATTTTTCAACCCATAGAGGAGATTTTTAGGACTTTTGAAGCAACTTTGTAGGGGTGAAGACTCACGGAATTCGAAGGTGTCAGGTTTGATTTCAGTCACGGTGAAGGTGAATTCTTGCATTGAGATATTAGCTTGCAGGAAAGTTGTTTATTATTTCCAAGTGTTTGAAATGCCCTTAATGGAAACGGTCCACTCCTTAGGAGAACCCAGAGATGTAGGCATCAATTGTTGAGCCGAACTCCATTATCACATTTCGTGTTTGGGTAATTGTCATTTTGATGCGTGATTTTGTTTCAATTTGCTGATTTGATTTAATTATTAAATAAACTCATGCAAGTAATCTACAATTCGACAATTATGACACAACATTATTAAAAACTAGTTTAATTGGTAAATGGAAGTAACAAGTCTTTTGACAATTTCAATCCAACTCAACAATTGAGAACATTTTTGCCAAAACATTTTGCAAGTTCTTTTGAGTTTTTCGTGAATTTGTTAAATTTTGAGAAATTTAGTATTCGTACTTGAAATTTCAATTTGAGTTTATTAGTGTAGTTTACAAATCAAGTTGGTACTAGAGTAGTTAAAAAGCTGGGTTAGCTTCTGATTGAGTTTTGACAGTTGCTTTTAGTTTATTGGTTATCCATATCACTTGATTAAATTGCAGTGTGTAATTTTGGAATCAATGTGTTTACAGGAAACTATGGGTAGTTGTCACATGAAGCCAAGATGGAAGAGCTTGAAAGCATCAATAGCCAAATTCAGGATGAGAATGCATTCCTAAGATGCAAGCTCTATTCCCTTGAAGAGCAAATTACAAGTTTAAAATCGGAGCTCGAATCAAAGGATGAGCTCTTGATTAGATTGCAATGTGGTGAGTGTGAAAAGGTAAAGCCTTCAACTTCAGATGTAGAGACTATGACTGAATGCACTGTAAGTTATTCATCATGTAATTCATCTACTTTTTCTTTTCATTCAGATTCAGATTCAAGTAATGATGCTTTTGGTAGTTTTGAACAACACACTAAGGGTATATGATCCAAATTGTTGAAGAAATGGGATTTAATGGAAGAGGTCTTGGTCGAGATGGCCAATGAATTACTAACCCAATACAAGTAGAGCATAGATCTCTTCATGCATGTTTGGGTTACACTAGTGAGCAGGTGGAAATTGGAGAAACTTCCTCCATGGCTAAAGGAAGACAAGCTTCTAATAGCAAAGAGCTGAGACCACTAGTAGAGCATATACGGTGTAAGAAGGAAGGTAGAAGAGGTATTGAGATTCCACCTCCTAGTTCCTACACTAGAGTTAGCACTAAATCTTTTGATCCACTTTTTATGATTAAAAAATTTGGATTTAACATTCAAAAGATAATGAAATCATTTCCTTGCACTTTTTGTGGGATGCATAACCACAGTGTTGCATTTTTTTGGAAGAGACATGCTTTGCTTAAGTAGATTGCAGGTGTTAAGAACCATTCTCGTCATGGCAAAGCGAGAAGAGGTAAAAGAGAGACATCACCTAAGAAGGTTGTTTGCACTCATTCCCATATGAGTGGACATCGGATTGATCATTATTCTAAACTTCAATCATCTTTTCATTCAAGTAATGGTAAAACTAAGATGATTTATCAACCTATTAATAATGTCAATGAAGTTAAATCAATCCATAATGGTGTTAAGGAATCCACTAAGACAATTAATTTCACTAGGAAGAAAGAAATGGTTAAGTGGAATATCACTACATTCTTTTTGCAAAGCATGGTACCTAAGGGAATGAATAAGCTTTGATAGATGTAGATTAGAGTTGGTGGGAACACTTAAAGATAGGTTTACCATGTGAAGTTTTAAAATTCTTACTTTTTGATAACTTTAATATTTTGATCTCCTATTTATGCTGTGTGAGTTGTCTAGAGGACTTGAACTCATTTGATTAGTTGGCGATAATAGCAGAATGCATGTTGTAGGTTGAGTTAATTCCTTGCAACACTTATTTGACTGTTATTTTGAATGTATCTATTTTTGGCACATGGATGTATAGATGCATTGTTAAGACCTTATGGGCATGTTTAGATTTTAAGTAGCATACACTTTTGGTTGTTTGCATTTGCTTAACATATAAGTCCCATACTAGGGCATTGTATTTCAACATGTCCACAACATTTATTGTATGTTGTCAGCATTATAAACTTGTCTTGCAATTACATTGGGAGTTGTTTTAGTTTTTGGCAATTCACCACTTTACAGGATGTGACATTTGGGCAGGCAGTATTGGTATGTTGTAATCACTTTGGTAGTTGCAGTTTCACTTACTCATGCCTTTGGATTAGAAATTTTTACAGTTTGATTATGAACCATTTTAATTCAACTATTTATACCTCTTGCTATGATTAGGTTTTGTTTTCATGGATGCAGTAGACCAGTTTGCAGTTTCAAGGGATATTAGACTTTTAGAGACCAAAAGCCTTCTATTGCGGAGGTGTGATCAAAAATTTGGAGTCCATAGATTTGAAATCATGAGTCCGTAGATTTGAAATCACAAGTCCATAAAACTCCCACATGAATATGGATTATTTTTTGGCAATATCATGCCTCGGTCTCATGGGAGAAACCAAACACTTTACTGAGCCATGTAGCTCATGATCCATTTGCCACATCCTAGAAACGTGAGAATAGACATGCCAAGTCAAAAATTAAAATTTGGTTTTGATAATGGTTTCAATTTAGAGTTTTAGTGGTGGCATACTTTAAATCTCATTGAGATCTTTTCGACGCATTTTTCATAACGTAAATCCAAGTTTGGGAGCTCCTGTTATGGCCATTTGTCAAAAAATGTCTCTTACAACATTTGGCATGTGTTTCGAGGTGGTTTCGACATTTGGACCTATCAGAAGTTGACACTTGGTAAATGCTAAAGGCTTGCAAAAAAAATTGGTTTGATGACAAGTCACATCATCAACATGCCACATGGCAGCGTGAGATAAGCTCGTTGAGCAAGGTGGCGAGTTTGAAGGAAGGACCAAGTCCAATGGCGCATGTTTGGTGTTTTGACCAATGTGCATGTTGACTAGGCACCTTGATCCCACCAAAGGGGACGTTGACACATTTTAAGGAGGCGTATACCTATTTTAAGCCTAGACTTATTGCAAAATCCGTGTATGTGGGAGAAAAGACAAAGTCTAAGCACCAAAAAAGGAGGGAAAATATTTCAAACCCAGTCAAAGTGCCTAAAAGAAAAGGCTGATAGTTTTGAACCCTTGACCTGCCGCCCAAAAGGAATAAGCCTTGATCGCTTGTGCTGCGGAGGTCTAAGTGCTATTAAAGGTATGAATTTCTACTTATTTTTAAGAGGCCAAGACATTGTAAAAGCTTGGGAAAGCTTATGCAATGGATTTTTATCCATCTTCCAGCCATTATACATAGTCTTAATACTCTATTTTATCCAATTTACATATTGAAAAAGTATTTTTCAATTCATAGAAGAGATTTTTAGGAATTTTGAAGCAACTTTGCAGGTGCGAAGACTCGCAGAATTCGAAGGTGCCGGGCTTGATTTTAGTCACGGTGAAGGTAGTTCTTGCATTGAGATATCAGCTTGTAGGAAAGTTGTTTATTGTTTTTAGGTGTTTGAAGTGCCATTAATGGAAATGGTCCATGTTAGGTTGTGGAGATAAAAGCTTCACTCGGATGCAAACATGGAGGTTGTTGAGTGTCACAGTCATCGACGTCGATTAGGCCGACTGACGTCGATCAGTGGTGGACAGATAGCAACCGACATCGGACAGGAGTTAGCCGACATTGGTCACCTCTAGATAGATAGGGACCAACGTTGGTCGCCTGTGCATTCTAGAACTGTTTGTTGCACGAACAGTTAGTTTGTTGAATGGCCAGTTTGCATGTAATGATTAATTTTAGTCTTGGAGCTACGGTTCTATTTATTGTAATTAGAAGTCTAATTATTGTTTGCATGGGATCTATGTAATAGACTCATGGGCTATATTGTAAAGTGTGCTAGATAGAGAGAGCAAGGTTAGCTCCTTCAGAGGGAAGAGAGCAAGGTTAGCTCCTCCCAGGGCCACAGTGCCAAGTGTGTATGATCAGGTAGATCTGTGGGTGAGCAAGATCTGGTAGAAGATCCACAGGGTTGCTGGTGTGTATGATTTCAGTCAGTAGGTGTGCAAGGCCAGGTTGATCTGTGGTATAGCAAGATCAAGTGAGATCTACATGGTAAGTAAGGTTAGTTGATCTCAGGTGTGCAGGTGTGTGTGTGTGTGTGTGTGTGTGTGTGTGTGTGTGTGTGTGTGTGTGTGCGAGATCTAGGTTTGTAGGTGTGCAAAACCAGGTTGATCTGCAGGTGGCAGCAGGATCAAAGAGATCAGCAACACAACATGTATCAAGGTCAGGTGAGATCTACTTGGAGTACGTGGTGTACTCAGACTTGAGTATGTGTGTATACTTGGTGGTACTGGCAGTAGTGATACTGACTGGTGGAGGTGAACAACAACTCTGTGTTTGAGTTGTTTGTTGTGACCGTAATTGAGAGAGAGAACTCTTGAAGAGATTTATTGTTGTACGCCCTAGAGGTGTGGGAGCCCTAGAGGAGTGGGAAGAAGATTGTGGCATCTTCTTTGTTGTATTTCTTTCTGAAAGAGTATTAATACAATTGAGTATTGTCTCTCATATTCTGTGTTATTTTTGAATTTCTAGTTACTTGTTACTTCTGGTTAAATTCCATGTTTAGTTGCTTATACAAAGGTAATCAACTATGCTCTTTAAGAGTAGGGGGTCGTGACAATTGGTATCAGAGCCAGGTTCAACTAACAGGTGGTCAGAGCTTGTTAAGTGTTTGTTGATTACAGGTCACTCTCAGGGGTTTCTGATTGAGTGGGAGTATAACAATGGCAGAAGAAAGTATGGAGGAATTCAAAAGCAAGAATGATCAATTATGGAGTTGTGAAAAGAAAGAGCAAGTAAAGAAAGATTGTTGGTTGGTTGAAGATCAGCATGAAGGAAATAAAGGAGCATGTGTTGCAGGTACTATTGCACTGGTTGTTCTTCTATATTCCTTGGATAAAGTAGAATCTTGGTTTATAGATTATGTTGCCTCATTCCATGCAGCTCCAAATAGAGTATTTTTCCATGTTAAGGTCCATGGAGACTTTGGAAATATTTATTTAGGGGTTGGTGAGCCCTGTCAAAGTATTGGCAAAGGGGAAGTGCGGCTGAAATTGTAGACGGCCAACACATGGCTATTGAAGGATGTCATGCAGGTCTCAGTCTTGAAGATGAGGCTAATTTCTTCAAAAAAATTGGGTGATGAGGGATGCACAGTAACTCTCACAGCAGATGCACTTGAATTAGCAGGTGGTAAAAAAGTAGGTATCCTTTATCTATCTACTTATATTACTGATTCTTCTTTTGTTGCGAAGACGTGGCTTTGTAGGCTTGGTTACATGAGCATGAAGGAGATGCATGTTCTTAAGCGAAAAACAGATGTCTTTGACAAACTTCAGAACTAGAAAGCTTTGGTGTTCATGGAGGAGATGATGGTAGAGATCAGTGGAGAAGGTTGAATAACTCTGAGCAGGGCAGTTTAGACAGAGTTTTGATCCAAGGTGAGCTCACAGGTAAAAAGTCATCACTCACAGGAGAACATAGTTACCGGCATCGGTCAGGGAGAACCGACATCGAACAGATAGGCACCAACGTTAGTCATGTGTAGACAAGCAAAGTTGGTGGTGTTGAGTAGGGTGGTTACTGGCGTCGGTTAGGGAACTGATGTCGGTCAGGGAACTGGCAACGATGATCAGGTGGATTTGACATCAGTCAGGTATAGACCAAGGTCGACTAGAAAATAGATTTTGGGCAGACATCAAGCTGTCAAGGAGTCTCAAATGCCCATACAGGGGACTAAAAGGGTAAGTAAGCCTCAAATTTGTTATTCCCCTTCTTTATACTAGTTGGTCACTGTAGATCAGGAAGGATCCAAGAAACAGTGGGAGCATGGCATGAATGAGAAGTTTGATTCCTAGGATGTAGAACCAAATGAAAGATTTGGTAGGGTTGCCAACTGGAAAGAAAGCAATGAAAGATGAATGGATTCCTTAGTTAAAGAAGAGAGAGGATGGACACATGAGATAGAAGGCCAGGTCTTATGGTCTTGAGTAAGTTGCAGAATAGTGGTATAGATTTGCCAAGTGGATGACAAAGCATGGCTTTAGTCAATGTCATTGTAACCATTGTGTTTACTTTACCAGGTTGGATGATGATTGCAACATTATCCTGTTACTATATGTAGTGTGTATGCTTGTTGCAGGTTCATACATATAGGGTTTTGCTAAACTAAAGGTAAAGTTAGTTCAGTGGTGTGTCATGAAGAATTTGGGAGCAGCAAAATTCTTTGGCATGAGTATTCTTAGAGACAGGGAAGATCATAGATTGATGTTGTCTCAAGATGATTATGTGAATAAGGTAGTGGCGTGGTTCAAGATACAGGATGTAGAACCGGTTAGCACACCTATGGATGGACAGTTCATAGAATAGGGTTCCAATTCACATGATGAGGTTAAGTACATGTGTACTAGGCCTAGTTTTTCCCCAGTAGTGGGTGTTGTCAGCAAGTTTGGAGCCAATCTGGGAAAGAAGACTGGAGATCAGTTCAGTGGGTTCTCATGTATCTGAGAGGGACCAGCAACAGGTATACATGCTATGTAGGGTCAAGGACTTCTCTACATGGGTATGTAGATTAGGATGTGGCAGGTTACTTGGATGACAAGAGGAGCATCATAGGGTTCACTGTGGTGGTTGGTCTTCAGGATTGATCTTGAAGAGGGATACAAGCTAGGAAATAAATTAGATGATGTACAGGTACAGGTGTAACTATTTATCTCCAAGTGGGAGATTGTTAGGTTGTGGAGCTAAAAGCTTCACCCGAATGCAAACATGGAGGTTGTTGAGTGTCACAGTCACTGACATCGATTAGGCTGATTGACGTCGGTCAATGGTGGACAGGAAGCAACCGACATCGGTCAGGAGTTGGCTGACATTGGTCACCTCCAGATAGACAGGGACCGATGTTAGTCGCATGTGCATTCCAAAACTATTTGTTGCACGAATAGTTAGTTTGTTGAACGGCCAATTTGTATGTAAAGACAAATTTTAGTCTTGGAGCTGCAGTTCTAATTATTATAATTAGAAGTCTAATTATTGTTTGCATGGAATCTATATAATAGACTCATGGGCTGTATTGTAAAGTGTGCTAGATAAAGAGAGCAAGGTTAGCTCCTCCTAGTGCCACAGCGCCAAGTGTGTATGATCAGGTAGATCTGCGGGTGAGCAAGATCTGGTAGAAGATCCACAGGGGTGCTAGTGTGTATGATCTCGAACGACAGGTGTGCAAGGCTAGGTTGATCTACGGTATAACAAGATCAGGTGAGATCTACATGGTAAGTAAGGTCGGTTGATCTACAGGTGTGTGTGTGTGTGTGTGTGTGTGTGTGTGTGTGTGTGTGTGTGTGTGTGTGTGTGTGTGTGTGTGTGTGTGTGTGAGTGTGTGTGTGTGTGTGTGTGTGTGTGCGTGCGAGATCTAGGTTTACAGGTGTACAAAACTAGGTTGATCTACAGGGGGCAACAAGATCAAGGAGATCAGCAACACAACAGGTAGCAAGATCAGGTGAGATCTACTTGGAGTACGTGGTGTACTCAGACTTGAGTATGTGTGTATACTCGGTGGTATTGGTAGTAGTGATACTGACTAGTGGAGGTGAAACAACAACTCTGTGTTTGAGTTTTTTGTTGTGACCGTAATTGAGAGAGAGAACTCTTGAAGAGATTTACTGTTGTACGCCCTAGAGGTGTGGGAGCCCTAGAGGAGCGAGAAGAAGATTGTGGCATCTTCTTTGTTGTATTTCCTTCTGGAAGAGTATTAATACAATTGGGTATTATCTCTCATATTCTGTGTTATTTTTGAATTTCTAGTTACTTGTTACTTCTAGTTAAATTCCATGTTTAGTTGCTTATACAAAGGTAATCAACTGCGCTCTTTAAGAGCAGGGGGTCCTGACGGTCCACTCCTTTGGAGAACCTAGAGATGTAAGCATCAATTGTTGAGCCGAACTCCATTATCATGTTTCATGTTTGGGTAATTGTCACTTTGATGCATGATTTTGTTTCAGTTTGCTGATTTGATTTAATAAGTAAATGAACTCATGCAAGTAATCTACAATTCGTCAATTATAACACAACGTTATTAAAAACCGGTTTAATTGGTAAATGGAAGTAATAAGTCTTTTGACAATTCCAATCCAACTCAACAACCGAGAACGGTTTTGCCAAAACATTTTACAAGTTCTTTTGAGTTTTTTGAAAATTTGTTAAGTTTCAAGAAATTCAGTATTTATACTTGAAACTTCACTTTGAGTGTATCAGTTTAGTTTACGCATCAAATTTATATATCAGTTATACCCAATAGCGGTTCTCGATCTGTAAATAAATGTTTTGATGTTAACAAAATGAGCGAAGAGCAAAAATGTCAAATAGGGGTTAATCTCAACAATCTAATTTATTTTATAGATTGTATACATACAAAAAGTGAGACTACTCTTATAACCAAGGAAGTAGCTCAACGACATACTCCGTAATTCACTTAACCCTATATTTGTGAGTTGGTTATATGACTCATGTACAAAAACTATATTAAATCCCTAAAATACTTTGTTGTTACAACTTATTTACCACATGGAACTCTATTTTCCCAACATTTCCTACCTTAGAGTTACATTGGAAAATACAAACCACACAATCTCACACACAAATATTTAGAATATATAGTCTTCGTCACTAGATTCTTCATCGTTGGCATGATAGTTAGATTCTTTTTCATCAGTTTGTTTAGTTGCCATGGTGTTGTCTTATACCTTTCCATCAAGGAGTTCTTGTGTTCTTTGCTTGCAATTCATAAGTGTATGCCCTAGTTTTTTACAGTAGAAACATGTGTATTTAGGTTTCGAATTCTTAGATTTGTGCACATGTTTTAAAGTCCTATAAGAAGTGTTTGGCTTGTTTTGTATAGCTAGTGCTTCTTCTTCCTTTGAAAAATTATTCTTCATTTTGTTTCCTTCATCAAGTAATGTTGATATAATGTTTTCTAAGCTTAGATTCAACTTACTTAGAGTGAACATCATATTTGACATACTGTTGAACATGCTATTTAAGAGTATGGATTTTGCATCTATTTCCTTTACCTTTGCATTTATTCCAGCCAATTGGTTGATGAGAGAAAGAAATTTGCTGATGTGTGACATTATTTCTCCACCTTCATCCAGTTCAAGACCATACAAATTTTGTTTCATAATGATTTTTTGCACTATCATCTTGAGAACCAAATAGTGTATTTAATGTTTCCTAGATATATTTAAAAGAATTTTTAAAGTTCACATAATGAAAATATGGCTTTGAAAAGCCAAGGTCGATAATAGCTAAAGCTTTCTTGTCTTTGGTTTTCCATTTTTGAAATTCATCGACATCAATGGGTTGTACCATAGTGTCGTTGACAATGTCCCATAAACCTTTTTCAATTAATAACAACTTGATTTAGATTTACCATATATGAAAATTCATTGCATCAATTTTTTTGATTGGTGTTAACTTTTACATTGTATCCCTCTTACAAATTTAACTTAGTGGATATCACTTGCAATGGATAATGTGTCCTTACAATAACACTAATAATTTTAAAAAATACACTTTATGAATCTTACACTTTAAATCAACTCTCAAATGTATTTAAAGGACATTTGATTTTTATAATAGTATGTTATTGTTTATAAATTTTTGATTACTCTAAAGACTTTACTTTAACGACCTACTAGAAAGACTTTTAGACTAGACAAACTAAAAAACAAACTTTTAACCTAATAGCAAAATTGAATTATTAAAAATTTAGTTATTGATAAAACCTAAACCCTAATACCTCTCATATTTTTGAAAAACCATTGACTATTTTTACAAATCCATCGCTGTGTATTATTTGAAAAAATATCGATTATCTTTGCAAATCTATGGCTTTATGCAAGTGAAATCTCGTTGAGTCGCACCAGTGCCAGGATAGGCAGGGTCATGGATGATAGAGTTGGTGGTGTAGAAGTAGAATCTGTAATGGAAAGGAAGAACTCACTGTTGATAGAGGATAGGTATTCAATCTATTTGCTAAAGGAATTATCAAAATAAAAGAATAGCGATTGTTGAAGATTCAAAGGAGATAAATACACCAAAAAGGCTCACCTTTTTAATTTTATGTTTTAATTATAGAATAGACACTGATAAGATTAGTAGGGTCAAACCAGAACATGATTAAATAAGGATTGAAAGAACTTGCAATATAGGACACCCACTCTAATTGTTATCAATCGCTGCAGAATCTGATAATGAGGAGTTCAACGTCGTTGAAGCTGGAAACTATCAGATTAAGATTGACGCTAATGATCCATAGTAGAATGCAGGTCTGCCAGTGTAATCTTAGATCTAAGCAGAGGCGTAGAGGTAACCGAGGGCTGACAGGAGCTGTGTAAATATGTTTTGACCAAGTATTTTAATAATGATGCATATAATACTATTTTCCCTTACATGTAGGACTGGTAAAAAATTTGCATTTTTTTTTAAATAAAAAATGCAAATGAACAGAGTGAGGATGAACAAATGCAAAGAGAATGAAAATTGTGAAACAGTGAGAACATGAACAATGAATACCAAAATATTTCACATGGTTTGCACTTTAGGCAATGGGTAGGATGCAATCACAATAATAGATGTAACAACTGTTGTTGCATGTGGTCTGCACTGTAATGTTAGTCAATACGATCAATTAGATGCAAGGACAATGGAGTGAATACAAAGTGATCCAAGAACTTGCTCTGAAACCAAATGAGAAAATGAGCAAAGAGCAAAAAGCTCAATTAGGGGTTAATCTCAACAATCTAATTTATTTCATAGACTACATACATATAACAAGTTAGACTACTCTTATAACCAAGGAGGTAGCTCAATGACAGACTCCATAAGACACTCACCTAACCCTATATTTGTGAGTCAGTTATATGACTCACGTACAAAAAATATATTATATCCCTAAAATAATTTGTTGTTACAACTTATTTACCACATGGAACTCTTATTTTTATAACAAATGTCCACTGGCTCTAGCTTTGGTAATTGGCTCTGGGTATTAGCTTTGACTCTAACTCTGGCTACTGGCTCTAGCTCTCTCTCTAGCTATTGGCTTTGGCTTTGGGTCTACTTATCTTTCACAAGTCTAATGTAATGTCTCTACCAAAAGAGGTCTATGTAATAACTCTAGGCCTGTAATTGCTACTCTAGTAGTGAAGATACACAAACTTGCTTACTATGCAAAGGGTTAAGCTTCAAGCTTTATTACTCTTTGTGCAAAGGGATAAGCTATAAGATTTCTTACTCTTTGTGCAAAGGAATAAGCTATAAGCTTTTTTTACTCTTTATGCAAATAGATCTCTCACCAAATTCTTCTGAAGAGCTCTCAATCAAAACCCTTTCTCCTCCTGGATAGATGCTTGGCTTCAAAACCTTGGAATGTAAGAGTTACAATATAAGTGAGAGCTTGCTTCTCAAATAATTGTAATGTAAGTGAAAGCTTGGAGTGCTGTTGGAATTCTCTTGGAATGAGTTTACAAATGAGGTTCATGGGTTAAAATAGTTTTTCAAAACCCACCAATTATGGATTTCTTTATTATCCATCCCCATGTACAAGTTTTTATTTAAGCTTTTTAGCCTTATCCCCCAAAATGGGGCATGACAAGTTGATGAGCGTCAATGGGTCGAACCACCCTTCATATCTTTCTCTTTGGATAAACCTCCCATGCAATTCTATGGGAGATATCCCAATTTCTATGGAAAATATCCCACATTTTTGGGGAAAGAGATATTCATGGAGTTAATCCCATTTCTCAAGCCATACGAAGTGGGATTTATCTAAAATCTTGGAGAATAGTTTGGAACTATTGTGAACAGTCCAAATGTGAGGATTTCATTGGTCTATGTGTTAAGAATCTATTGGACCATGTGCATAACCAATCACCGTACCTACACATGTTTTCCCTATTGCCTAAAAACATTAACAAGCCTTACATATGCAGTATGTTTTTCAAACCATAAAATGCATTAGAAAGTTCTTGATGATATCTTCACTGTGCAAATAGTTTAGGAAAAAATTGAGACCATATAATTTGTTCAGTATTGGAAATCTTCCTAAATCATTAATATCTTTTCAAAATAATTAAATATCCTTCTTAATTTTTAAGATCTCAAGTTTAATTATAAATGTTAATAAACTCAAAAATATGATTATCAAATTTGAAAAATTACTTATGAACTACAATTTTTTTCAACAATCATCCTTAGATAATTATAAATATTTAAGCGTTAAATTTAATTATATAAAAAAAAAATATGACGTCTATTATGATTTAGTAAAACCATTACAGAGATTGAAATTTGACATTGAGATTTTAAAAGAGTACTATTATCTATCATTGTTAAACACATGATCTTCGATAGTTAATTTTTAAGGTAGAAGCATATGGCAAGGAACTTGAAACAAAATTAAAAAAATCTAAAATTAATTCATTAATCACAATTTTAAAATTTAAATATTTATACATCTAATTTTTTTCTTTTATTTTTTCAATTCAAATTAAAATAAAATTTCAAATTAAAATAGAATAAGATAAACTTTTATCACTATGTAAAAATTATGTTTCTAATATAACTTTATTTAAAATAAGGTTGGAAAAAATAAATTGATAAATTATTAAAATTTGAAGGCATATGTTGTGAATTAAAAATTAAAAGATGAAAATAAAATATGTAATAAATATTGAAATTATGATAATATCAAAGATAAGAGAAATATATCTTATCATAATGATATTATGAATCATAAACTTGAATTTTTATCATATTTATATAAGGTTTTCAATTCTAACAAAACTATGAACTAACTTCATGAGCTTCATAGAAAAATTGTAGATGAAAACTCTTAAAACACCTTGGCACATTTTTTTAAGAACCATAACTCAAAAGAAATAAAAATGTGTCTTATTTTCATTCTACATATTGATGTTATAAAATGATATAAATGACATGTTTATATTGCTATTTTTAATCATAAATTAATTTATATATTTAAATAACACAACAAACAAATAAATTTTGGTATTTTTTTTTTGAATTTAAATGTCTATTAAATCAACTACCTACACAAGTTAACAAATTTTTAGTATTCTAAATTTTTCTTTCCACAAATAAAATGTTAAAAATAAATTATTTTTCAAATTCATATTATTTTAAATTTTATATTTAATTATTTATTATGTCAAAATTAATTTTTAATTTTTAATTTATTTGATTATATATATTAATTAGGAAGAATCTAAAAATTATAAACAAATTTAAGTAATTCCATTAAAATTTTAATATAAATATTTATTCATCATATTATTTATCGTTTTTACATTAATTATTTTTTTCTATTAAATTAATTTTCTTTTTCATTAATTTTCCTTCATCATTAATTTATCATATATAATATATATATATATATATAAATTATAATGAATAATAAAAACATAATTTCTAGCAAGAAAAAAATATATAACAAAACATATACACACACAAAGTGAGGTGAGTAATATACATCAAAGGCCTTTAGTACCTCATATCTTGAGGAGGGTGTCTAGAAACATTATGAAAGGACACATCCATCTGAGAACGAGTAAAGGCCCAATAAAGGGATTGAGTATGTGGCCAACATCCCTTAGCCTTGCCCCTCATATTAGATAAATCTAATTATTGATTAAGACATGACCATGAAATATTTTTTCTATGCTTAGCCTCTCACAATGTAGTCATATGAGTCTACTACTTCTCCATTAGCCTTTCACAATGTAGTCATATGAGTCTACTACTTCTCCATTAGAATCACTAGGAGTCTATAATTGGTTTCCTCAAGCGTATTTACAATCACATCACCAATTACTATAGGCACAAAAGAAGTGAGAGCACTATATCTCTACTTCCAAAGGGCATCCATAATTGTGTCCATTAGTTTAAATGCACCGACATGCCTACCAACCAATAGACTCATTAGGTCTTTCATAGGGAAAAGTTTTTGATAGTTGATAATTTGTTGTTAACATGTGTTTCATTGATAAAATATATTGTGTCCCAGAAACTGAATATGTAGTATTTAATACTTGTTCAATATTTACCCTATAAAATTAAAAGTAAAAAATCATATTTTGGCAAGTAATAATTAAGTATTGATACTCTAATGCATATCTATTGGCACTCAAAAGGTTAAGTTTTGGTCATAAGTTTAAAAAATGCATTTTATAATCTCTTGTAAAATATATAATGTGTTAGACCTTGAAACTTTAGCTATAAGTAATTAAGGACATATTAAAAAAGGTAAAAAAATTGAAATCTAATGTGATGTTATGGCACCTTAATTCACTATCTAAAATTAAAGTGCATCACTGCTCGAACCTTTTCCCTAATTGCATTGTCGTGCTCAAATAATATTTAATTTAAGATTTTGTGAAATATGGTTTTTAACAAGGACCACACCATGTTGTCATACCTATATATACATAAAGGTACATCATTCACTAAATATTTATTATATTCTAATCATTTCATTTTCTATTTTTCACCTTTTTAACTTAATAAATTTTATCATATATAATGTAAGAGTACAAAAATTTATTTGTTTGTAATATATTTTTTTTAATAAAATTTGATTAAAATGAATCACCAGAATTATAAAAATATTTCAGTTGGGAAGATTCTAATAATTATAAATGTATTTTAATTAATTTTTTTAATAATTATAAAAATTAATATTAATTAAAAAACTACAAAATAACATACTTTAATAAATAATACAAATAAATTAAAAAATCAAAATTATATAAAAAATAATATTTTCATATAATATATCCAAATTCCAAAATATATATTTATATAAATATAAAAATAAAAATCATCTATCATTAATTAAAAATACATATTGCAGTTAATAACAACCATATTACTTTATTTTCAACAAATCAAACATCATTCTAGACTAGCGTAACTCTATCTACGGTCACTTAATTTTTTAAAAATCTCCTCCCAAAGTGGATATGAGTTACAAATTTATATATGGCAAGCGGCCTTGTATCTTGAGATTCTGCTTCTGAGGCTGCGGGTATGGTACTAAATGACCGGTGAAGACCGACTCCCTTGTCGTTGTGGATTCATCTCTATGCTATAATTGTACATGCTCTCACGCTGTGATTTCCCAACTGCTTCTCCCTCATTTTCTTCCAATGATTTGCCCATTGTTTCCGGTATCAGAAAGGTGCACAAAAAACCCAAGAAGCTTGCTAATGCAAGAAGCATCAGGGTTTTGTCTATTCCTATTCCAGTTGGATACCGCTCATCGCAATCAGGCGACGCCTCGTGCACAGGTTGAGCTGCAAACGACAATCCAAACGCTCCAATCATGCCGCCAACCTTTCCCGCCGCAGAAGAAAGACCATGGCACCTGCATCGCAGCCGAGCAGGGAATAACTCCGCCGGCACGATGAACGTCGTGCTGCTGGGCCCAAACGTCGAGAAGAAAAACGTCATCGAATAAACCGCTAGAAACCCATTTCTATGCGATTTGTGAAGCCAGTAAGTCTCGTACGGAACTGCCATGGCGATTAAAAAAATCGTCATGAAGAGAAATCCAACCTCCCAATACGATCAATGAGCAAAATGGTGAACATGTAACCCCGCAAGGTGCCGCACAAGGCAATCAGCACCTGCGCTCTAGCTGTGTGATAAACTTCATCCAACGGATTCTCATATTTCTCCTTCACCCATCCAACGGATGCATATATATCCTTCTGAAACAGATTGCTGCTGTAGAATGCAATGTCCAAAAAGAACCAGCAGGACATGGTACCAAGCAATTGCCGTCCGTGCGATTTGGCAAAAGCCTTGGAAAACAATCCAAACGACGGCGTCTGAGTTTCGATCCTGGAAACATTCGCTTTGTCTTCAGTAATATCTATGCCCAGAACTTTCGACATATCCGCTGCTGCCTTCTCGGCGTTTTTAGCCACTAGTGCCATGAAACGGGCGGTCTCGGGGACTTTCATTCGCCAGTAGAATGTTATGCTGGCCGGAACAGCTCCCATCATTAAGATTATCCTCCACACCATGTCCTCCTGCCCGAATGTTGGATTCGGATAAAGTGCTTTAAAACATAAAGACACAAACATAGAGACTGCACCTCCTGCCAGCACTCCCACGCCGTACATGGCGAACACAGCGGCCATGAAGGCTCCTCTGCTCTTTGTATTTGCGTACTCGGACATGATTGTAGCAGACAGTGGGTAATCCCCGCCAATGCCAACTCCCAGCCAGAACCTGAAAAAGCTTAGACTCCCTATCACAGTTTCGCGGGATTTGCCGACTGAGAAGCCAGAGGCGATCGAACTGCCGATCATTAAAATGAGTGTAATTCCGTAGACCTTCTTGCGGCCCGTTCTGTCTCCGAGCCAACCGAAGAAAAGGTTTCCCACAAACAATCCGCAGAGAGCAATTCCGTTGACTGCACAATTTGGACCCGGAGGCAGCGTACCGCCGTAAGACAGCATTTAATATATAATTTCGGGATAAGTTTGACGGTGGTGTTTATATAAATTAGAGATCAAAATGTTTTTAATCACTTTTAATAGATTTTATTAAATGTAAAATGAATTTGTGAACAGCTCTTCAAAAATTCTATAGAATTATAAAAAATATATAAATTTTTTTTAATGTTTAATAAATAATTTTCATAAAAAAAATCATCGTATAAAAAAGTTCATCAAATTTAGTTTCAAAATAGAATGATAAAACTACTAACAAAATTCATATAAATGTTCTTTATAGTTTAATATGTCAATCAAAATTTATTGTCCTCATGAAAATTGTAAGAGGTGGTTCCAAATGTCGAAATATCATGGATTAAATTGCAGGGTATTTATTATTTAATGGCAATTAAAAAAAAAAAAAAAAAAAAATCTCTTTTTATAAGGTAATTTTATTTTTTAAAAGAAGTCCATTTTTAATTGTGAGTAGGGTTTAAAAATATTTTTATTTGATTTGATTAAGTTTTTTTAGCATAAAGGATTAAGGAATATTTTATTTGTCAAATTTATTTAATTTCGGTTGTATCTTTTGATCTCTAATAAATTTTTTGTAAGTCAAATAACTTCATCAATAAGACAACTATCTTCTGATAGTTTTGAGAAATTTTAATTTTATACAATATGAATTACCCATAAGTTGAATAAGGTTGCATAACACAAATGTAAAGATTAACATTTTTTTGGGGTTACAATGGGAATCGATTACAACTCTTCATTATATCCATCCAGGTCTGGGGTTCAACTTTGGTAACTAATCGACTACCTTCATACTTCATCTTACATGGCTCTTTCCACGTCTAGGTTTATGACTTAGGTTTGCATCCACTATAACCCATTATCATATTAGTAATGTATAACCAAATTGAGTAAGACATCAGAGGTCCCAAGTTTTAAACCACTGACTTCCAACTAGAAAGCACTCAACTGCATGCTAAGAGTAATACTGACCACACCAATATAGATCAAAATTTATAACTATAACTAAATTGTGTAGCACCAAGGACATGGAGTTTAATGAAAGGATACCTTAACCTTGAAGTGGATGTGAGAATCATAAGATAAATTTAAGCTTGATCTGTGCACATATATACACTTAGAAGAAAGCACAAATCCATAAAACAACTCAACACACACTAAATCTCATGCTAAAACACTAAAAAAATGATCTAAAGCATTCCCAATAGAGTACCTTAATTATTAAAAGCATTCAAGCTTCTGCTAAGGTGGCTGGTGGGCCTTGTAATTTTGGTCAAAATTTTACATGGTCCAACATCTGTCTAACTATCATCAATGAACTCTACTCCCATCTCGTTCCCATTCCCATCACTATCACTGCCACTACTGTGAGTCTACATGGACAGAATTCCATCCACACTAACAAAATAGTTTAGTAGGTCACATCATATCAGTGTTGTCTATTCGATCATGATCCCAATGATTTTTAATTTTTTGACACATGTACAACCATTAACCAATTGAGATTTTGCATGATTATTATATTTACAAGTATGACTCGATGGGAATCCTTGGGGATAATTAATCCAATTTTAGTTCTAGTTTTAATTATTGATTATCTTATCAACATGATATGATTTTTATTATAATGACATTTGAATAAAAAATTATGGTAATTTATTGACATTTCATGTTTATAATTTGAACATTTGTCTAATTTGTCAATGTTCAAAGTTGCATATTAATTTTTTTTATGTCTCTAATACCAAGAGTTATAATATTTATGGTGTAGATTCTATTGTCTCAAATAGTCATAGACATTTATAGTTACCACCTAAAGTGTAACAAAAAATTAATAAGACATTAATGTGTGAAGTAGAAGATAGATTTCACTAATAAAAATATTAACAGGTTAGAGAGGCACTCTAGAGTACTAATCAAATTGCTCATGACCTAGTGATTTTCTCTATTATCATTATACCACCATTCTATTTGGCTTTGTAAGATTTTTTCCATTTCCTTAAATAGCATTTAGTACATTGTAATTTGGAATTTTGACCTTGGGTTAGTTAATTTCTTATTTAATAGGTTCCTCATACAAGTTTGTAGTGTTAGATGAAACTTGATTTAGATAAATAAATAATGATGATGAAGAAATCATAATGAAATATTTAGGTTTGAAATCCTTGAACCTTGTGTTGCCATTCACAAGCATAGCCCATGCTATATTACTCATCACTTGTTTTCTGTCCCTGGACTCGAGACTTCATCCTCTATAAGAAGGCCTAGTATAATTTCCTATTTTGGGTTGAGTTTCATGGCTTGCTTATGAACATTTGGAAAAAATTTAAACAAATTATTAAGCCCTTATATGATTCATTTACTTTAAAACCAACAAATTTTGTGTCATTAGGCCACAACAACTTATTTGTTTGAAGATTGACCTCACATAAGACCTTTGTGGAACCATCAACATATACATTATAGATTCACCCAATGGATGATGTATATCAACCTTCCCAACACTTAATTCAAATGTTAGTCATTGGACCATAATATCAAGGAGTGTCATGGCCATTTTGGATCAACAAACAAATGCCAAAGTTGAGAACACTCAAGCACTTATTGGAACCAATGATGGATAGAAAAATATGGTTTGAATGAATAATTAGAATGAATGCATTAATATGGAACACACCAACAAACCTAACCTAACCATAATTTCCTTTGTGGAAAAGCAATGACTATTCATCATATCCTCAGTCACTCTGGCTCCTATAGTCCCATAGGCAAACCCTAAACTAGTTGCAGAAAGTAATTCATAGGAGCTTAATGTGATTTCAATAAATAGAATCTTTTGGATCTCATTTTATTGATCTTTTAATTACAATAATCCTTGACTTATAATGTCTCTATATTATCTATAAAGCCTATATAACCCTCTCTTTCCCCTCATTTTAAATAGCCATTCCCCTGGCAGGCACGAGGAGGATTTCATGGAGGAGTGAAAACATGTTGTGATTATAGACTTTGTGCTTGATATAACTTTTTTTTATCATGTGTCTTCTATGTGCTTAACATGATTTCAATGTCAAAAGTGATTTTTTGGTTCCATGTCATAAATTTGGCATGTTTGATGTTCTATCTCTTTTCATTAAGTATAATTCCTTTAACTAATATCAAGTAGGGATAATTCAACCCCAATTTATAAAACTACAATTAAAAAATATAATACTTTTTAACATAATCAAATGAGAATCATAATCTATTGTCTAATGATTTATAAGTTATTTCACATATTTATTACATAACCCATTGCCTTTATTTCCTTTCCAGATGCTTTCATTTACTCTAGTTTTTCAAAGAACATTTTCATTCACTCCTATGTGAACTTGCATTTTTGAGACATAGATTCAATAAGACCTAATTTACTATAAAATAATATAATAGAATCCATAATAAATGATAAAGGGGTTTAGTGAAGTATATTTATTGTTATGATTTTATAGACAACATTAAAAAGTATCCAATGGGAAACAAACCCAGATGATGAGGTGAAAAAAACCCGAAACAATTAGAACGGACTTGACACCTTTTTCTAACATACTTGATTTTACATTAGTTGCTTTTGATACCTTTGCATAGGTGAAATAAATTGAAACCAATAATTTATTAATACTTTCATATGTTTCTTATATGTCATGGTTTATGTAACCTAATGAATGGAGTAATGTCATTGTATGATACTTTCTCACTTGATCAATTTTTAGCTAGTAAATGTTGATCCATTATTAGTCTTATCATGTTAATGATAATACAACTTGTGATAACACCTACCAATGACGAGTATAAACTTGAAAAAACTTTGAATTTGAAAACTTATAGATGGAAGGATAAATTTATTTCACACAAACAATATACTTTTGGTAAGTTTTAATATGAGATTTAGGTGACTTAATAAGAGATTAAATTAAAAATTATTAGGAGAGGAAAGAGGTGTTGTGTAATATGGAACCCATGTAGATGGATAATTGAATTAATTTTAATGTTTTGAGTACATATAAAGATTCCTCTAAGAGGATCCACTTGCAACAAATTAATGACAATACATGAAATAATAGATTTATAAAATTAACAAAAGCACCAAAATGATTATATTGATCATAGGCCACTTCGAGGGGGCAACATCCTTTGGTCAAGCTCAATAGAATAAATTCATGGATACTTTTATTTGCCTTAACACTTACTTATATACTAAGTCTAATCTAAGCAACTACTAATTCTCATGAATGTGGGATAAAACAAAATCCTCATGGGATCACTTACACAGCATATGCATCCATAACAACTAATATACTAACAAAGTAAAGAGAAGGGGTCACATAGGTTCCTAACATCCCCTCAATTTTCAAAAAATATTTATCCTGAAATCTTTAGATGTGGGAATTGGTGTTGAATATGAAAAAGTGGTTCCCATGTTGCATCTTCTAGTTGCATTTCATGCTACTAAATTAATACAGCTATGATGGAGCAAGAGCGAAGTTGGCATGTGCACTTGTTCAAGATTTATTTCTGATTAAAGAAGGATGGATATTTCATTATCAAGTTATGGTAAAATAGTCTACACTTTGATGTTTGTGCCAATAGCTTTCTTCATACAAGAGACATGAAATACTGGATGAACTCGGGAAGATGGTGGGAGCTCCAACTTACAAGCAACCAACCTAATATTTTGGAGAACCTTATATGGGCCATAGATATTGGGAGATATCTTATGATGCCATTTGAGTTTTTAGGAGGATTTCTTGTATGGATGTAGGTGAAGAAAAACCGTATCACTTACTTAAAAGGTGCACTTAGAATGGTGCTGGTCAACTTGTTGTTTCATTATATTTTGTGCCATATGAATATTGTCCCATAGGGTGCTGAGGATCTGATACTAAGTTTAGAGAAACATGTCAACTGCTTGAACTAGTAAACTGTTGGGGGTGTACAGAAGGAGTACTAGTAGTGCTTGACCATAGACTGCTTCATAGGGAGTCATTTTAGTTGAAGTGTGGTAGGAGGTATTATACCACCATTCGGTGAGAGGAAGCCACTTTGATCACTAGTGTCATTGTTCTAAGGTGAAGCAACAAAGGAATTTTTCTAGGCATTTGTTGATAATTTTAGTCTAGCCATCCATTAATGGATGATACCCAAAACTTATCTTCAGTTGGGTGCTGGTGCATCAAAATAGTTCTATCCAAAAATAGTTGGTGAAGGTTGCATCACGATCTAAGATAATAGAAGAAGGAATGACATGCATATGGAAAATATGGTCCAATAAAATTTTTAAGACTATGGAGGTGATATAGGGATGGCTGAGGGCACAAAAATGACTATATTTGGAGAGGCAATCAACCATAACGAAGATCACTAATTTCCTTCTAGATTTAGGGATCCCCTAAATGAAATCCATATAAATATCTTGGATAAAATGAATCTAAATGAATTTAAATAACATTTTAAACACTTGGAACACATATTCCATTTAGAGGATACCTCATCTATGGTATTGGTTTATACGAACAATGTACAAACACCACAAAAAACTATAATTTTATAAGGTTTTGAGTATAAAATGAGGTGCAAAACTAGGTAAAGGGTTGAAGATCATTTAAGGAGGGAATATGAGATTTTTTTCACCTTCTCAAACCATAAAATGTTTATAAATATTCATGTAAGTTATTCTACAAGTCCTTACCAAATAGGCAGTCTTGGAATGCAAGAAGGAGGTGACCTAGTCATCTAAGTGAGGTAAGATTATAGGTGAGAGATAATTGGAGAGCCCAAATATTGGTATAATAGGTTATTTCAGATGTGAAACAAGCTCACTCATTTAGATAAATGTTTTATTCAACTCTTATAACCATTAAAATGGTGAACATACAAAAAACTAGACTGCGTGTCTAGTATGCCCCCTTAATCAATAAAATGGGGATGATCATAGGTGTGGAAGGTTGATATGGAGTTAATGAATCATCATGAAACATATGTAACTATCTCATAAAATGAGAAAGCTCCACATCCATGGCCATTATGGAGAGTCTAGGTAGTTTCTTGAACATAGTCAACATGGAATAAAGAGGTGGTCACTAAAGCTTCATGGCGAAGGCTTAATTGAGTCATTTAAATTATTTTAAATACCATCAAGAGAGGGAATTGACCAAGGTTTTAGTGCATATGATCCTCATGGGTCAACCATTGGCTAAAAATAGACTCCAAGGCCCAAAAAATACTCATTGAATACATTAGTTAGTCTAAGCAATGCATAGAGGAGTGTAGAGGTCTATTATAAATACCATGTGAGTTGGTTATGACCATTATGAAATTTTCATACCAATTATATGTGAGTAATATCTTATTTATCTTGATCATGGTACTATATATTTAGGCTTTAAGGCCTTTGTTTTCATCCCTCGATTGGGTGTAGTAAAACTCTGATAAATTATATGTTGAGAACTTTGAGAATCAATAAAGAAAGGATTGATTATAGACTTATTTTTTAGCATTAGTGTGTTATGGTTTTTTGACTTGAATAAAGTGTGATTTTTATTCTCCTTTATAGTTCTTCTCCTTCACCTAGTTGTCAGAATGTCATCCTATGCATCTCATGTGATTTGTTATAGTGTGGTAATTTTATTGAAGAGTGAGCTGGTTGATAGTGCCTCAAGTAAGCCTCTTTTAAATTTAGTTCAAGTTTTAGACATTCCACATAGAATTCACATGAAAAAATTATGTCTAGGAGTTCATCAAGAAGCCCATTTCATTAAAAAATTTATATTTGATTCATAAAGTGTTTTTTGAAGATCGGTTGAGAGTGGATAGATGAATATTGGTGCATCACCATCTTTATAAAAAGTTTCCTTTTGATGTTTTCATTGTATCTCTTTTCATCCCAACATCAGTAGGTCTTAGGAAGTGAGCTTAAGTTGATGTACTAAAGGAGTTACCTTTATAACCTAGAGGTTTGGTCCTCCTATAGGTCACCCATAGCCTTTGGACCAATCCCATGTCATCCCAAGCTTGAAGAGAACCAAACCATCTTCCCTTAAGGGTGTAGCTTGGAGTGTTAACATTTATGTCACAAGTTATATAACTGTATGCAAAGGTTTTGATGTTAGTATTCTTGTCCTTTCCATGGATCTGTGCTGATTTTATCCATACCATGAAATGTCTATGTTATAATCATTGGTTTCAGAATTTTATAATAAAAAAGTGATCTTGTATTGGTCCAAATAAATATACATATTTTTATACCATTATTAACATTGCATTGATTCTATGTGTCTAGTATAGTGTACATACGACATGGTAATATCTCACCAAATAATTATTATAAACTATATTAAAAGTATAAAATCCTTTCAATTTTTGTTTTTTATGTGTTTATCTTTTAGTTTGGCCAATGTAATTATGAGTTACTCCAATTAGTGTTCAAAACTTGGGAATGCAAAAAAGAACATTGGTGGTCCCAATTGGAAAATCATTGAAAATGCATTTTTTTGAGTTGTTTTAAATAATCTAGAGATATTCATTTTTTGAATTGACATATCCGTTCTATCAAATTTAATTATTTTATCTAAATTTGGTTTATATTTAACATTTTTTTCTATACAATCTTTATTTTTTACAATTATCATTTCCTAATTCCTACCTGCATGGTTGAAACTACTTGGTCTATAATAATTTTCATTTCCTTGAAGAATATTTTAAGAATAGTTCTTTTGATATGATATGCAAAGACACGATTCATATATTGTAATTCTCATTGAATAATTTTGAGATATGAAAAATGTTTTGTGTTTCCCTGACTCCAATGATCACCATAAAAAATCATTGTAAAATTCATTTCCTTATGAAACTTGTCTTCGAAATCTCTAAGTTATTGTTGGCCTTTTGATGGTGAAACTTAGATCATTTTATATTATAAATCAATATTATATGTTGATTTTTTGAACACATGTATGATGTTTCCATTAGGCACCTCTTCTTTATCTTCACTACTTGCTTCAATGTTATTTGATATTTCAATATTGTAACCAAATGTTGAATTTTTCATTAGCATCAAGGAGTTATTTGCAATCCATTTGATGAATGGGTATTGTAAAGAAGTCATATTGAAGTTATTCACAGGGTTATAAAAAGAGGTAAGACAATTAAAAAGACAAAAACGTAAATCGTGGTTTTCCAAGTAGTATAAAGAGATTCTATGACCCATTACAGACTGACTGATAATAGATTGGAACCTTCTCAAAATTTTAGACTTCGCAAATGATCATGTTGATATTGACCTTAGATTAGATAAAGACATCAAAAAACATGACTTGGATTGTAGTTTGGGGGCATCCACCAAAGTTCTCCTTCTCAAAAGTAAAGAAGCAAGAATACAAAAAGTGAAGCGCACGTTCATATTTTAAAAAAATGATTAATTATGAGTTTGGTAATATAATTTTTAATGTATATTTGTAAGCCTTTATTTTTTTCCAGTTGTTGCTCGGTGTGTGATTATAATTTTGATCTATTGTGATGCATTTGAGGTAATCTACTCTAAAGTAATTTCTTCGGTTTATCATGTTGTAACTCCATTCCATTATAATTTAACTATCTATATAACCTTATAATGTATTTCTAATATTAGAATGTTGTAATTACCTTCATTTATTCAAACCTCTTTTAGTTTACATCCTACTTCATCCTCTAGGTAAGAGTAACATCAAGAAGAGCTCAATACACAATCCAAATTATACCTTTACCTAAAAGTTGTAAGAATATTGCTAACATGTGATATGAGAGTCATGAACCAAAATAACCTCTATCCTCTTGAGAATAATGCAGGGTCAAGTTCTTATCTACTTGGTTGTAGATGCGGATATGGCAGGTAATTTGGATGACATGTTTTGCACTACAGGATTTGTGGTGGTTGGTCTTCAAGAGTGATCTTGAGGAGGGATACAAGCCAAGGGAACAAACTAGACGAAGTACAGGTATAGGTACAGGTACAGGTTGCAGCTGTTTATCTCCAAGTGGGAGATTATTAGGTTGTGGAGCTAAAAGCTTCAACTCTTTGCAAACTGAAGGAACAGAAGGTTGCTGAGATCCAGGAGCACCGGCAT